>JPFL01000002.1:505862-529383 GCA_000733385.1 Paramecium biaurelia
TATATTTATCATTAATGTTAGAAGATGAAAAATAACATAATAACCTTATGTTGCTTGTAATTTAATGGTCATTGCTAATAAAGCAAGATTGAGTAGAATTTGGGAAAGACCACCTAATTAAGATATAGTTATTGATATGAATCCTAAAGGAGATATGCCAGCTTAAAGAGAAATTACATAATATTTGATTCTGAAAAACTTTGAAGGTAAAACATTTGGTAATTATATGGTTGTTCCTAATATGATTGTAAATGAAACTAGAAAAGAAGAGAAAAGAAACTTTATCTTAAGAATTTTTAGTTCTGATAAAATTGATGTGGCTGAAATGTCTGAAACATTGGAAATTTAATAAGAAGGCAGTTGGAATGAGACTTCTGCTGGTGGTAAAAGGAAATATGATAATGGCAAAGAAAATCCTAATTGGTGTAAAAATCCATAATACTTCTTGAATTTATCTGTTAGCACTCATTTAAAGATTATTTTAAGAAGATAAGGACAAGTTAAAAGAGCTAAAGGTACTAAGATTGGAATGACAATTTGTAGATTTGATAAGGCACCTACTAATTCATTAAATATCATCAAATAATAAAAAGGAGGAGGAACAAGTAATTTCATTTTATTTATTCTAATTAGATTTAGTAAGGCTTTTAAAACAGACTTAATAATAATTGGAGGCTCCTAAAATGATAGGAATTTAAAGAAAACTCTTGATTGGATCAAATGAAAAATTTAAATAATCTACATACTTTAATGAAGATGTAGCAGCCTTATATTTCCATTTTAATCCAACAGAAGGTCCTTTCATCATAATTCCATCATTAGATTAAGAGGATCGTTCTGCAAATTATAAATTAACTAGTAATTTATTATTTAATTTTTTCTAGTTTACTCTAATTAGGAAGTAGAATTAACAAAGTTGGATGAAACTAAAAATTAAGTGCATATAGGCAAATGGGAATAAGATATCTCAGATGGAGGTTGTCATCTGTATGAAGATCCTTATGAAAAAGATACTAGTAAAAGAACATGGACAATGAATCCTAAATATTCTTTATAATTTTTTGAGCCAATTCATATCACTATCACTCTTTGTATAGCAGAAAAGAATTGGAAGTCAAAAACAAAGAATACTGTTGGAGGTATGATTGGAGTCTACTTGATTGAAAAATCAGAGAATAAAATTACAACATAATAGATTGTGAGAGTTCCTAATTTCTTACCAATTAATGAAATTCAGGAAGAATTTGATCTCTAACCAACTAAGAATGGTTATTATATTATGCCAACAACTTATCAATCTAAAATACATGGATAATTTATTTTAGCAGTTTAAGGAGACAAAGAATTTACATTACAAGCATTAAAATGAAATATATCAAAATAAATTTTATCAAAGATTTATTCTTTCATTAATTATTTTTAAATATTAACTTATAAGCCATCAGTTAATTTCACTACTTCTATATTATATTTATATTTATCTTTGTCAATTAAACAATAATTAATATGATTATTATAACATCCTATACTCTACAGAAATTCAAAATATTATCATACATATAATAATTTATTGATAGATTTCTCTTTATGTGTTGATAATTTCTATTAAAAAGTAAAAGGATTTTGGTAAAAAGAAGATTAATTTGAGTAATTCAGTTAATTATAGTCATATCCTGTAAGATAGCAAACCCTCTTATATATATTAATTTGAATATAATAGAAGATACAATAGAAAATAAGATAGTTTACTAATTATTTCTAAAAACCTCGATTTTCTTATATTTAAATTTAATTACAATATCTAGATTGATTTACAACAACTGCATATTAGATGTTTAATACAGATGAAGAAGAAACTGCATCTTTCATGCATATGTTAAACAAGGTTAAAGATTAATTTTTGAGTTTATTTGATGGTTTTAAGATTTCTCTATATATAAATGATAATAGGTACTTAGAATTTAATATATTCTTATAAGTCTATGACAATTAATTAAATCTTGATCCAAATATTATAGCTTAACTTATTAAATTATTTATAAAAGTGATTAATAACACATATGAGTAATGAAGCTGTAGCAGGATTTATAGTTACAAAGACTATATAATAAAATCCTTTGAGATATTATGATGCTAATTTCAATGATTATCGTGATAAAAACATGATTATGTATATATAGAAAAAATATGCTGATCTAAAAAGTAAATTATAAATTTCCTGTAGAACGAACTGGAGTTAAAATTTTACCAAAACAAACCTTTGCTAATACTTAATTATAAGTGAAATTAAAGGCTTAAGAAGGTAATAAGGATTATTAAGGAAATTATGAATTATAACCTGAAGTGTTAGAAATCATGTAAAGAGTTCTTGATAAAGAATAATTAGAAAACTTATTAAATTTTTAGGTGATTCCTAAAAGATCAAAAAATTGGAAGAAAAAACCTATTTCTGTTTAATAAAAATTAGCAATGATGATGAATGATAAAATAGAATAAGCTTAATTAGATGATCTTTATAAATGTTATAAACGGTAAAATCTGAAACAAAATGTATTTAAAAAAATGAAATTTAGCTTAAAGAAGTAAAGACATCCATGAAAAACACAAAAGATACAAATAAAAATATTGGAAAACACAAAGGATATTAGAATATTGAATTAGAAGACTAGGAATAAGTTAATTTTTTTATGAAAAAGCTTTGTGAAGATTAAAATATTAATGCTTGCACAGTTTTAGATATTTAAAATAGTAAATGTGAAGTTTAATTGTAATTTTAGATGAATTAACTTTTAAAGAAGATTAATGTGATGAAATGGAAAGATGGAGAAACATAGTGTAAAAAAGAATTACATAAGAATAGTTATTAGAAATATTGCATGAAGAAGAATTAAAACAAAATAAAGAATTAATTAAAATTTTCAAAGAAACAAGGATTGATTAATTTGATCCTGATTTTTTTAAAAGTAAAGTCAAAATGACAACTATGAAAAGAGTCAATTAAGCATAAGATTAATAATATCATAAGTTCTTTGTTTCTACTGAAACTTAAGTTAATGGTTTAACAACAGAAGATTTTAAAAGAAAAAACCAACAGTATTAATCAACAAAAAGTCAATTTATGGAAAATTTAAGTAAAGTTTCAAGGACAACAAGACCATAGACTAGTGTTAGTAGAACATTAAAAACTTAGACAAGTGTCAAGACAGAAGTAGAATTTGATAAATTTTTAAAGTAATGTGATGTAGTGGAGAATAATTTCAAAAAAGAAAAACATTTATTCAAATAGAAGTTTAATTCACTCGATAATATAATGGAAAAAGCTAGTCAATATTTATCTATGGACAAACCTTAATTTGAGAGAGAACCTAATTAAGACTTTGAGAAATTTAAAAAATAAAGATAATTTAAGAAGAAATTTGTTAGTTATTTAATTGACAAAGTAGAAAAACAATCTGATTTATTAAGTGAAAAAATAAAGTCATCTTCGTCAAAGTAATTTATTGAGAGAATTCTATAAGAAGAATAATGATGTATGTAAATATAAACAATTTTTTATTAATATTATTCAAATTAATCAGAAATTAAGCTTGATATGTTTCTATAATAGATTGATATCTTCTTTTAGCAAATTTTTAAGACAGAATTTTAAATAATCTGGGTCATTCTTTATTAAATTTTAGAAAAATTCTTTAAGAGCATCCTAATAATGAATTAAAAAAAAAATAATACCACTAAATTTATATTTAAACAAGGATCTTTTAGATATGTTAAATCTTCTTCAGTTGTTTCATCACATTCTTCCCCTACTTCTTAATTAAAATCTAGGAATTCACTCATATACAATGTTGACCCAGTTTCAAGATCTGCTAATCCTTTATCTTTCTTTTCTTTAGGATCCAATGACTTAATATTAAATAAATAATACAGCAAATCTCTCTGCTATATCTTATTCTTCATCATCTTTAATTTTTTCAATTTCAACATCAACTTAATCTTAAAATTAATCCTTTTTAATCACTTCTTCATCATCATCTTCAACTTCTAATCTTTCATCTTCTTATTTAATATCATTATTATTTTGAGTATGAGGTGTGATTTCATTATCTAAACATCTAATCAATAAAGATAATATTTTTAAAGGAGCATAAACATCTAAAAATAAATACAAATATTATTATACCACTATTAATATTTTGATGACTGGGATTGTAACCTATAACTAATAGATTTTCTAAGGTCTTATCTTTTGATAAAAATAATTTCATTAGAGCAGTAAAGGTGGCATTTTTTGTGCCTTTTCCTCTAAATAAAGGTTATTACAATAACCATTTATCTATAAGAACTTTTAAAGCCATTCTATTATCAATACTCCAAGATGTTAGGAAATTAATTGATTCTTTTGGTTTTTCGATTATCATTCTGGCATAGACTAAAACTAATGATTAAACAGTAGATGGCATCCTAGATCTATATATTTTGAAGACAACAGATTTTAATAAATTAATGTCTGGATTTCCATCTAATAAGTTGTTTATTGTTATCATCACTAAATTTCCAGCAAATAATGATGCTGATTCATTTGCAGAGTTCTATGGCACTTCCAATAATTTAAGATTTACTTTCATAACATCTTAAACAAGATTCCTTAAATTAAATTATAAAATTACATTTTTAGGATTTATCCAGTTTCAATAATGATAAAGTTTTTTAGACATTAGCTTGTGTGAACTTATAATTGTGGATCTTCATTAATTAGAATTAAATTAACCATAGAAGGCAATAAGTTAATGAATGCTTCTTAAGCCTTATTGTCAGAACAATATTTAATAAAAATGGATGTAAGATGCATTATTGCACTCATTAATCCAATATCTGTTGGTTTCATTTTACTTTTATCCTAAATCTTATTCATATCTTCATAAAATACTTAAAAACAATCCATAATAAATGGACAGAAAACCTTTTAATATTAATAAAAATATTTACATCAAATATGTGTGGATAAGCATCCTTACATTAACAAATTCTCATAATTAATTCATTAAACTATTTGATAACAATTTATTCTGAATGGAATATACTAAAAAATGATAATAAAATCTTAGATCCATTTTTAGCTAAAGTAGTAGCCAGAATAGATGAAAATCTAACTAAATGAATAGTTGATTCTAACACATAGATTATTTAATCCTGACTAGCTTCTTGTAATACTTACAATATTAAATCCATTACTTCTGCTTTATATTGAAAAGGAATATTGTATTTATTAATTTTTGTAGCATAACTAAAATTAAATAAAAATACATACTTTCCTAAAGCTTTTACTGATATTATTTTTAATGTAATTGGATATTAAGATTTTATGTAATTAAGTACTGATTCAAAGAGGGGCACTAACAATTCTTTAAATTAATGACTAATTAATTCAGAATATTTTGTTGTACTCCAAATAGCTCGAGCTTATAAACTACTTGAATCTAGAATGAAATTAATAAAATTAATTACTTTATCTTTCTAATTCAATTAATATATTCTGCATACATTTTTTAATATCGAATGTACTCTCATGCTTTTATTAAAAAACAATAATGTCTTCTGAAAAGCTACCTAATAATAGATAACCAGTTTCTTTTCTTTTTTAAATAAAGGATTTTATATAGTATGAATTACTAACATAAATAGCAGAAGTCTTCATAAATTACATTACACTATCTTAATCAAACTCCTTAGATTATTATCCTTTCAATTCTTAGAAATTCAATTTTGATATTATTTATTAAGCCAACTCTATGAATTCTTTTTCATCACGATTCAATATTAATTTTTCACCTACCATCAATATCTACTGGACAAAAGTGTCTCCATATTTTTCAATGATATCATTAATCAATCTCAAGGCAAGAGTTCTAACACTTTTCTATAACAATTCCTCTTCATCATTGAGAATGAAATAACTAGGATCTTTAACCCATTATCTTTCTTAATCTTTAGTAGCAATTAAAAATGTTGACAATGTATTCAATAATGGAAATGTACCAAACTTAATTAGATTATATAAAGCAGGTTTAGTAACTAAAATAGTAATTAATTCTATTGAATAAGCACAGAGACCTTCAATATGATTATCATAATCATCATCTTCATTTAAATATTTATATTCGATATCTAAATTCTATATTTTATAAAATACCATTTTGCAGATTTATAATTCTTTAATTTGTTTAAGGTAACTCTTTAGATTCTTCTGAAAATAAATTATCAATATGTTCAATGTCAATTTGATATACAATATGACCAACATATAATTAAGTTATTGAATTAAAGAATTTCCAGACTGGTATCAATGATAATGACAATGATTTTCTACTAAAAACTCCAAAGTCTCTAAAAACAACAATCAATATCTTTAACACTAATTTCTTGATGAAAATATGTGATTTTGGAGATGTTTATAATGCAGATAAAAATAAAGACTAAATATTGAATATAAGATTTTACCATCCATATTTAAAATGTTGAATCTAAACATTTATTAACAAAAGAATTATCAGTTCCATCTGCAAATGAGATTGATCTAAACACCAAATAAACTAATAATAATATTTTCTCTCTTAATTTCTCATTCAATTCTGGCTAAGCAAATATACTGAATCCTTTCTCAAGAATGGATGGAACAATCTCTTTACATAAAGCTTACTATTCACCATTAGTTTCACTTAGTTTTCCAAATAATTGCAAAAATAGCTCTAGGCTTGATTCTATGGCATTAAAATCATCCATCCAATTTAACAACTCAATCAATGGATTTGGCCATATATGACTTGGATCAAGACAAATGATTTACACTATAATGGATGACTAACATATATATTTTAATTAAATTACAATTAACTCAATAATAGGCATATTTGAAACATTCATTACTAATCCATTTAATAAGAGTTCGCGTATCAGTTTTCGTGATGGCTATATTGATTCCCATTACTCAATCAAAACACCTTTCAATAGTATACCAATCTTCAATCTTATTTCGACTGGATATTCAGGAGACACCATCATTTTAGTACTCTCAACCATAAAATTGGGATAAGGAGTATGAAGGATTTCATATGCATTTTATAAATTTTCTAATGCTTATACAAACACTTAAAGAGTTATTTCTGGTGTAGCTTCAGCCATTTTAAATTTTATATAATATATATTATTTATTTCTTGATCTAACAATCACTAATATATACTTTTCTGTTTCCCTGTGTTTATGCAACTCTCCTGAACAATGTTATTAAAGTCCCTCTTTTTTTCTAATAATAATTAATTATGACGATAGATTTCTTAAACTTTGAGAATTTAATAATATTCTCAAATAATATCATATTAATGTAAGATAATGCTACATTCGAAATCATATAAGGATCCACAACAAAATTATTATAAGGAACAGAATTCAAAGGATTTCCAGATCCAAAAGAAAAGTCTTATATATAAAATAAATAAGAACATATATATTAACACTCACACTTATAATATTGGTAAAGTATTTTTAATTTTAAATTAATTCCATTAACAGTACAATTTTGGTCATTTTTTATAGCCTCAAACATTTGGCTTTTGTGTTTTCTTTTTATGTTATTAATAAAAGGAAGATTCAGTCTGCATTATAAACCCCATGGCTAAACATGGACACACCTTTATTATTGAATGATTGGTGGTTGGATCAGAATAGAATCCTAGGATTTTTAATGTAGACTTAAAAATGTATTTTTACGAACCATCATTAATCGGATTTAAAATATTCTTATTACAGTAGAGAATCATTTTATGTTGATAAATTCTATTCCAATTTGGGGGTATAGGGAGACATCTAAATTACACAGGAGAAATCTTTGTTGATCATTCTATTGCTATGTGTCGAGAATTCAAATCATTTAACAATTATATATTACCATTAAGCTTATTTTGCCTACTGACTCACAGGGTTATAGGAGATGATAAGCGTTGCAGAAAAAAATATGGGAATCTATGGCAAGAGTATTGTAAGATTGCCATATTTAAGATAATATCATTCATATTTTGAATGATCATGAGTAAATTATTATTAAATATATCATATTTATTATCCATTTTATAAAATTATTATTAAATTTATCCTATCTAATTGTTTAAACTTAGAGTAGAAGGCCTTTTACAAAATTTCTGATAATTATTTTGTCATTTCAAAATTAGTATGTAATTTCAAGGTTCTTATAATTAATTATGACTCTGATACATATTCCTTATTAAGGTACTCTCTACTTAATCAGTTATTTCCACTTTATTTGATTGCATTGATATAGCTAAATATAATTCTTATTAATTTAAAGACTGAATTTCTGAGTTTTATTTTATTCCTAAGTATTTATTTGATAAACTCTGTTTAAGGAACCTCATTGTCGATTATGTAATTAATACAGATAGTATTAATACTTTCAAGTCGTCTTTATCTATTTTTTTTGACTATTGCATTAGTTTGACATAGTTGATAATTTACTTTTTAGATAGATGACTCATTTACTTTGAACTTAGTTAGGATTTCCATTTTCTATTTAGTCAGATGTACAATTATAATGATATTCAGTCATTTTAATCTTTTGTTTTCCAATATTAATTTCCTAATTACTCTTTTATTCTTCCTTTATGCTTTTCATTTTTGATTAATTTTGTTGATAATAAAATGCATATATCTTCAACATTAATTAATTAGGATTAAAAGTTAAATTCATTAAAATATAGTTAGGTTGAAAGGTTCATCATTATTGAAATTTAGGTAATATAATGAAGACTATTGGGGTGTTTTATAAGATTTATTTAAGTAGAATAAAACCTATTTTTTGAAATAAAATATCGAATATTGATATCCTTTTAAAAAATCTCCTCATCATCAAGAAATATTTCATTTTAATATCCTTTCTTTATTAATACATTATATAATTTGAAATTGTATCCAAATTTACAAATAAATAACAAGAAATTCTAAATAATTACTTAATCAAATTATTACAAACATATTTCTTTTCTCATAATTTAAAAGAAAGAAAATAGACATTTCAACATATAAATATATTATTGTTTAATAGAATACACTATTATCTTTATGTATATTAAGATCTTACTACTTTTTATAGTTATTCACATATTTAAGAATTTAGAAATTAAGAAAATAGTTTAGATATTTAGATTCTCATTAAAACTTATAATGTGGTATATCTAATAAGAATTTGATTATATTTCTATCTAATCAAAGTTAAAAATTTATAATTGAATGAATAAATTATTATTTATAAATATTAATAATATATATGAACCTAGATTACACTAAAATATAAGACAATGTCAATAAATATCGATATGGAGTGAAGATAGGTAACTATAATGAGGAAACTTTTGGAATGGATATGAAATAAGTATATTTCAATTATATTTATTATATTAGAATACACATTAAATCCCCAATAGTACAATGAAAGATACTTTTGGTCTAAAAAATACTTTACTTAATATGCCTAGACAATAAGAAACAGAGGCAGAAAAAGAATATTATGAATAAACAACTTTCAGTCATTGTGGGTTACAGAATCATTTATTAATTGGTCATGGTTAACAACCTTATGTATACAAATAAAATTATAATTATAGTTTGAAACAAGATAATTAACATCTACTTATGATCTATCACATAATTAGCAAGTCAAACCTTAAGTGTAAATATATTCAAAATATGAACCTAATAAAACTTAATTTTAATCTTAATAATAAAAATGTGAAGTGACAGATAAAGTTCAACATGTTGTTCCAGATATATAATAAGCAAATTAAGAAAGACTGGTTAAAAAGAAAGAGTTTACAAATACATTTAATGATAATTATAAAAAAATTCCTTTAAGAAAATGAATGATATTATAAGAAATTTTATCACAAATTTTATATAATTATATGAAAATGAATTCAATTAAGATTTGCTATCATATTCTTATCATACTGACTCAAAGTAAGTAGAAATATTATGAAATCATATAATTAGAATTAATATTGTAATATTATATCATAAAAAATAGTAATTCTATATTTATAAAATAATTAAGAAATATTTCAAGTCTAATTTGTAATATACCAATAATTTTTTTTAATTACTTTAATATGTATTTTTTAATAAAACATTTTCATTTAATATATGAAATAATGCTTATGAAATATACTATTCAAATAAAAATAACTTTATTTTAAAAACAATAAGTGTAATAAAAGAAAGAATACAAATTTTTATCATTTAGAAATATATAAAGATTTTGTTAAATGAAGAATAAAAAATAATGATTTTAATATTAGAATGCAAAACAGAGTAGATTTATAATATTGTACTTTATGCTAAAATATTATTTTCATTCTTCTTTGTTTGGTTTTACTCTCTTAGCATTCTTTCTCTTTCTTCTTCCTTCTCTTCCTTAACCAAATGGTGATGTGACAGCAAAATCAACCAATTTTTCTGATTCTACTCTTACTAAAAAGGATGGAGAATTGACTAATCTTTTTCCTACTCTAATAATAAATAACTTGTATTAAATACCTGAAATGTCGCTATCTAATCAAAGTTCTAGCATGATGAATTGATGATGCTTGATTACTTTTGAATACAAAGGTTTAAAGTCTTCTTTCCATCATTTTTTAAGTTGTTAAACCAAGGACATAATCCAACTTTCTCTCTTATTCAGACAACAAACCAAATCTAACCATTCTTCTGATTAATGCTTCTCCTTCAAATAATCTTCTTGGATCTTTTGGGTCAAGAGTCAACAATTCTCTTGCAGCCTTTCTAATTCTAGCTAAAGTAAGTTAGACTCTCCATACTTCTCTTTTGTTCTTTAATCCATACTTACCAATAATTTACAATCTAAAAAAATGAATGATTATTAAAATTACTCATTGTCAAGACGTTCCTTTTCAAAAGGCTTTCTTGGTGTATCAGAAGTCTTTGATCTATTTCTGTAATTCTTGCCCATAATAAAAAGATTTAAATATATTTAAATTTATTCACAATTAAATAAATCTCTCTGTTCATATTTTTTATATGAATTCAATAACCATACATTGGATTTGGTTTAAATATTTATTAGCAAAAGCAATGATATTAATATATGTAGACAATAATTGTATTAGGATGATTCGCTCACTAATTTTTATTATCCAACTAACAAAACTTAACCTTTGCTAAGAGATCTTTCTTATAGATATATTTTTAGTAACTTAAGTATGAATGATAAAATATAATAAGTCAATTTACAACCTTAACAATTTGAAGTATATCAGTAGATGCAATATTTAAATAATATCCTGTTGAATATAAGTAGGATGAACTGATATAAAGAAGCAACTTAGTAGATCACTCATTTCAATTGATATTATTAGATGTATACAAAGGGAATTTTAATTACTTTTATGATTATATCAATAAATCAATTAAAAGAAAAGAAATAAGCTATTTACTTTGATATTCAATCCGAATTGTAAACATAAGACAAAGTTAAAGTTTTTATTAAAATTTATATCCTTGATTTTAATTAATATTTTTAGATAGTTATAACAGCATTATATTTTGATACATTTTAAAATTTATGATAAACCATCATCAATATATAACAAGAAAAACAAAAATCATAAATTCTATTATTATGGTTGTCCATAAACAACAATCATTAGTGTATGATAATAAACTTTTAAGATTAGAATCAGTTACTTTGATTTCATGAGTGGTTTATTCAACCTAAGGTAAGTATTATTTTTACATTGTCATTTAATCTCCTTAAAATTACTTTATCTTCACCTAAAGCCAAATTAATATGTTTGGCATTAAGTTCCATTCTCCCTGTAGTATCAATCATTTTGTCTATAGTATCATTTTATTTTGAAACTAACTATTTTTACATCTAAGCCATTTCAACATTAGATTTAGAATTAAAATTATTATTGGTTTCAGGAATATCCTATAATAAATATTATCTATACTATTTTGAAAACTTATTTAATTTCTAAAGCTTTTCTAAATTTTTCAGAATTATTTTAAAATTCATCTAATAAATTTTTTGATCTCTAGATATCATTTTGAGAACTAGTTGATTTACATAGAATACAGATTTGATGATTTATTTAATAAAATTCTTGCTTATTTAATAGAATCATTAATGGCATCAATTTACATTGCCAGTTGTCTATCTACCTAAGAAAATGTAATTTGAAATTACCATTTGTACAGACTCATTTTTTGATAATTTAAAGCTTCTTTAATTAACAGCTTCAGTGATAGTTGTATCCATTTTTCTAATCTATTCAATAATATCTTAGAGTTTTGATCCTCCATCTAATGTAGTATAATAATTCATAAATATAAATAATTTATTATAAATAGTAAATGTAATGAATCACAATAATTTTGTTTTTTGATAATCATCTGTTCTGTTTACTAGTTTTAATGTGATATTTTATTATTTAACCTTCTAATACTTATGATTGAGTATACAAAGCACAGAAACAGAAATCACCATAAATATACCTAGCAAAATACACAGAACAAGAGATATTTGATAAAATGAAATAGTATTATCAATAACTATATTGTATGTAGATGTTAATTCAATAATACCCTCATCTTCTTCATTAATTAAAATAAGAATCCATAATATTTATTAACTATCATTGATTTCATCATCAAAATAAATAACTGATATAGTGGTACATCCCTTTAAAAAAACATATTAATTATTAAGTTTTGTAGTGGAAAGTGGTTAATCAGGAGGACATGAGCTATTTGTTTATAAAAATCCACATCTTTCAGTATTCTAGGTTTTATTAGGAAATTAGAATTGTTGAATTAGACAAGGATATTTAGTATCATTGTATGGTAATAAAACTACTTAAAAATGCTTATTATCAGATGAAATTAAAGTTTAATTGACCATAAGATTACCTACTTTAAAATTTTATTTTTAATAATCTCCAATAACTTGTCCTAATTACAAATAGCTATTTGGTTGTATAATAGGTGATTCTATTATTGTAGTTTGTTGTGTGTATGTTTTGATAACCAATATGAATAATATAATTATCATGGATTGATATATATATTATTATTGATGTTAAGAATATTAATAATGATAAAATAATTTATTTTTATATAAAAATGATGAATTTAAAACCACCTAAAAGTTAGAATGATAGTGCATCTGATAATGGAAGTGTTAATAAAATAAGTGATAAATAAAAGATAAATACTCTCAAAAAGGCTGTGATAGATTTAAGGGAAGAGAAATCTCAATTAAACAAATAGATAGTAGAATTAACTCTTAAAAATAATTAGATAATTAAAGAGAAAGAAGATATAGTATGAATTTAATTTAATATAATAATAGGAAGAGAAGTTAAATTCCATTATAAAAGATTTATAATGTTAATTAACTATGGTAATCATAAACTATTTCATTTTAGAATTCCTCTACTTTAATGCATTCCTCTTATTAAACAGAATCTATTAATAACAGTAGTGATTAATCTAAATAAGTAACTAAACTCAAACAGTATAGATTTTATATATTGAAAGAGAATTAGACTCAACAATTACTAATTATGAAGCTAGATTTTCTATTTTATAGACTGCTTATAAGGAGATGGAACGAGATTTGAAGAATAAAGAGATTTCCAATTAGAAATTGATAAAAGATGTAGAAGAAAAGACAGCATTAAATAATCAACTTAAAAAGAATATTGAAGATATAGAGAGAGAATTATATAATAAAATTAAGGGTATAACAACTGAGAATTTGGAAATTAAATTGTAATTGAAAACATTAGATACGGAAATGTAATAGAAAGATGAAGAAATAAGAATATTACACAGAGGATTGGATGATTCAAGATTTACAGTGGCTCAATTATAAGGAGAACTTGAAGAAACAAGGGGCAAGTTTATTTAATATAAGCTTATTTTGCATAATTAATTTTTGGATATTGATTGTCTATTTATCTTAAGACAAAATCTATATAATGAATACATATTTGAATTAGAAACAGCAGCATAGAAATTCTAATATAAGGCAAGTGATATTACAGACTTGAAAATTAAGGATGAATCCTCATTCTTTTTATCAGTTAAATCAAGAAATAGAGAAGAAATCTTTATTATTATGCCTAATTAGGATTTGAAGAAGATTTGCAAATCAATTAAGTATTTAATGAGCTATTTTTTATTGTAGAAACTTTCTCTTAAAAGCCTAACAATATAAAGTAAATTAGTCACCTACAAAAGCATAAAGTCCCAAAAACAATGGTATCTTGGGAGGACTAATGTCCATTTTTGGAAGCACTTAATCAAAGAATGGAAGTAATACAAATAGTGATGCAAAATAAAAATGATATTTTTATAATCTAACATATTATATGAGTTAAGAAGAAGAAAATAATGACATTGATGTTCAAGCATTATTAGCTAGTATCAATGCTAATTTCGACAATGAGCAATTACTTAACGAAGCATAAAGTAATACACAAGAAGTGCAACAGGATATTGATAAATTATAATAAGGTCCCAGTGAATCCATTGTTATAGTTAGAGATCAACCAATATAGATAGAATAAGTAGAAGTAGATCCAGTTGTGGAAATATTGAATAGGGTTGAAATTTAAAATAGTTTATTGACTAATCCGGAAATTCATTAGCATTAATTAGGTAAACTCTATATTAATTAAAAGAGACTGGTCCATTACAATAAATTATTGAGTAAATAAAGGACAAATTTGATAAACAACAAGAAATTATGGTTAAAAAGTAGAGAAACATTTTTAGTCAAATAATTGATATCAGAAATTTATCGAATTAATTAGTTAATGTATAAATTAACAATCATGGAGTGAGCAAAATGAAATTGAATGATTTTAAAAATAAACAAAAAGAAATTGAATAGTTAGACATTTAAGTTTTTAAAACTAAAGGATATGTTTTATCTATTATTGAGAGATTAGAAATTATAGAACAGAAGTTAGATTACAAGATAGATTCATATGTTAAATAAAAAGTATAAGAACTAGCAAAGAAATGATGATTAAATGACTTATATTCATATATTTTTAATGGAGAAATATTTAATTAATTAAAATTATGCTATTATAACTATTCTTCTATATTGTTATATAAATATTCTTTCTAACAAATCCTACATACATTTAAATGTTAAAGTTAATGAACTAATGTTTGTATTTCATCTTCTTTAAATCAGATATGTCTAGCTTAGCTGAAATTTATATGCTTCAAAATGCAAATAGATTAAATTATCTAACAAATATCATCAATAGAAATTATTATATTTTAAAATTCAATTTGTGTTTCTTTTTGATTCATAAAGATCCATTTTATCTTTTCATCAAAATAATAAAAATAAAATATCTTATTGGAAATCCATTTTATATTTGTATTTAATGTTTGAAATATAATTTTGAGATCAAAATATTTATAGTATCTGTTGCTCTTTGAATGACTAAAATAAATATCAATTTCAAAGGTTGAGAATTAAACAAGAGTGAAAAAAAAGTAAATCTATTTTTGGAAATCAATAACAAGAAATTTAATCAAACCAGAAGTAGTCTAATTTATACATATTTTTTTAAAGTAAATCTTTATATTTATATTATTAATATACTCATGAAGATATCCCTTTGAACAATCTGAAATATTTATATCTATATATGTATCCTTCATTGCCTTATATGAGGATTAATGTGAGGATAATGGATTTGCTAGTCGTACATTCAGATTGAAAATAATGGTAGATTAATTAATATTGTTTTTGGTTGATCAGAATAAAGAATTCTAAACACTTGAAAATATACTCAATTTCAATTTTATTAGATTCTAAAAGACTTTACTTAAAGAAAGGAATCTTGGAAGGTTTTTCGTATATCAATATTTAGATAAACATTAGAAAAAAGAATGCTTTAATTTTTCACTTACAGAGTCAATTGATTAATTGTATTCATTCCTTACTTAAAATTAAGTTCTTATTTAGCTGCATGACACAATCTATTTTAAATTTGGATGTTTCTAAATTATATAATTTTAAGATAATATTTAATTTTATATTAAAATGTCTAAAGAGGGTAGTGCTTTATGGTCACCATTCAAAACAACTAAAGAATTTATTGAAAAAGATTAAAAGATAACAAAAGGATTCATTTAAGGAGCCTTATTTGCAGTTATTGGTTATGGAGTAGGATTTGCCTTATTCAAAGCTAAGACATTGAGAGGCTTTAGTGCTGGTACTGCAGCAACTTGGCGATTTAGAGATTAGATTGAATAATGATTTAAATAATATATATATTATTAAGTTCAACATTTGTTTAAGCATGTTCATCTGAGCAATAAGAATGTGTAAATCAATTGTATTCCTTTGAATTTGAAGTATTTGGTAAGGTATAAGGAGTCTATTTCAGAAAATATCCTTAACTCAAAGCATAAGAGTTGGATTTGGTAGGTTGGGTACAAAACACTAAAAAAGGCACAGTCATAGGAATAGCTTAAGGAAGAAGAACTAATGAGTTGAAGGAATGGTTATAAAATACAGGAAGTCCTAAAAGCATCATAAAGAAGACAGAATTTAAGAGCGATAAAATAATAGATGAATTAGAATATGATCAATTTGATATCATTAAATGATAAATATTTAGGATTGAAGAAAGACTAATAATAATTATATAGAATTTTAACACACAATTTGTACAATATTCTTAAATTACTATAAAATATTAAACTATTCTTATTCAGTAACTATATTTTAAGTGGAAGGAATATTATATCACATTCTCTAAAATCTATTGTTTAATGAACTCAATTAATGAATAAATCTATTCAGGTATTAGTAGTTATGTTATTTGAATGAGTATATTTATTAATATTATTCTCTTTGAAAGTATCACTATGAGATCTATTCTAGTATTGATTTCTGATTTAAACTATAGTATAATTAAATTTATAGATTTGTATTCCCTCCTTTGTTTATGTATTGCTTATAATTATAGAACCATAATCAAATCAGATTAAAATTATGTAATTTTTATATATAACCAATTTTAGTAGATTAATCAATAGAATTGTCTTTATATTTTAATTCATGGGTGTAATACCAATTCATCATGGGACATCTACAAAGTGAAAAAATTATGAAATTCTGTCATCTTCAATCATCTAAGGTTGTACGTAAATGAATTATAATAAGAGCAAGTATAAAGTTGCAATGATATACTCTTATTAGTTATATATTATCTGATAATAGTGTCGGCATTAAGATTATTAATAAAAATAATCATGATATACATTTGGTACAATAAAATTCTAATATATTTGTTTAAGTATGCTTTGATCAATTAATACAATAAAGAATGTCTAGATTGTAAGTTTTCAAGAGTTCTATTAATAATTTGATATAGTTTGAATGAGTGATTAACACATAAAAAATAATCAAAAAAAAACAAGCCATTATTTGACAATCCTTTCAAATATTACTAAAGCTATTCATTATTTATATTAATGGACAATTCTGAACTATATGAGATACAATATATATTCGGCTCTTAAATACTGAATAACAAAATGCAATACTGTGTCAAATGGAAAAATTATCCTAAATCTCAAAGAACCTGGGAACCTATTGAGAATCTAGGGGTTCACAATATTTCCTCTGTTCGTAGATACTAACGACATGCAGATTACTTTCTCTTTTATTAGTTCATTTATGAAGGTTAGGTAGAAGGATATAGAGTACATTAAAAATAAAATACACTTGAAAAAATTAAAGTCATACCAGATCCTTAAGAAGAAGAAGAACAAATAGACTAAGCTAATACTGATAAACTGAACACAACACTCAAGGAAACAATAAACAAAGAGAATATTAAATCAATCATTACACCTAAGGAAACTATAAAAAAGACTAATAGATCTAATAGAAAATAAATTTAACAAAAAGAAGAATATGAGTCACATTCAGATTCTAAAGATTCTGATTTTGGTAAACGAAGTAAGAAATCTAGATCTAAGGCCAAATCTTCATAATCCAGAAAGAAATCTCCAACTTCAACAGGAGATAAATCTAATCAAACCTAATCAAAGAAATCTTAATTTGTAAAGCAAGAATAGGTTGAAACTGATGAAATCAATCCTGTTTAACAAAAATCTTAAGAAAGATAATAGCTCCCAGATCAAGAAAAACAAAATGAAGATAATTAAAGTGAAAAATCTTAATCACCTAAAGGATAATAAAGAGTTTAAACAAGATTGAGAAATACAAGGAATTAAAAATCAATAGAATAAATTAAATCTCCTTCTTATTTTAATTAAGTTAGAAAACTTATTCAATCTTTAAATGAAGATGAGAAATCACTAGTTGCATCTAATATAAATGATAAAATGAAAGATAATATCTTTGAAATTTTGGGAGCCTTATGTATATTAGATTATATGTAGAGAAGAGATGAAGTATTGAATGAAATTAAATAATAAGAATATATCTATCCTTTAAAAGGAGAACCTGGTGTTTAATTGAATAAATAAACTAAGAGGAATAGGAAATTAGAAAAGTCATCTATCAAAATGGAATCTTAAAGATCAACTGATATTGCTTGTCCTCCTATATCTAAAAGACTTATTAGATTGTCAGCCTTTGAATCTAGAAAGAAAATAATGAAAAAGAAAGAGGATCCTTGTAATATGGGAGATTTCTTAGCTTCTATTAATTAATTCCCTTAATTTGGAGTGGTATTAACTGAAATTGATTCAAAAGAATAGTATGGATAAATTGGATTCTAAATTGGTGAAGAAATAACAGGACATTATTATGGTGTAAATGCTAATGAATTTGGTAAGGTTAATATTTAATTGTATTTTATAATGAAATTCAGAAGAGAAGGAGATAAAACATTTTTATTCAATCATGTCACCAAAGCTGAATGTTAATTATATGAAAAAGACTTACTCTATGATTATGTCTATAAAAATTAAGATTTACTACCAGAGATGTATAATGAACTTATTGTTAGAAGTGTTTATAATTAATAGTGACAATTTTAATTTTATTTTTAATTTTTCATATGCTATCCTATAAATCTTTATATGGAATTGCTAAATTCAATTAACTCAAAGACTACTATACTATTCTAAATATATCCAAAACAAATGATCAACCAACCATTAAGAAAGCATACTATGCACTAGCTAAGAAATTTCACCCAGATGTTAACCAAGGCAAGGAAGATAAATTTAAAGAAGTTAATGAAGCTTATGAAGTAATCACTAGTCTATTCTCAGGTTTTGTCTGATGAAAACACAAAAAAGGAATATGATGCCGCAAGAACACCATAATCCTAAAATAATTATAGTCAAACCTATTAATAGCAATAACATTATGACTCGAAGAAATATTAATCTAATTCTCAATAGAGATATAGTTAGAATTATTAGTAAACTAATTGGTTTAATTTATTAGTTAAAATCAAAACACTAGAAATCAATTTGATGAAGCCATAAGAAGAGCATAAGAACATCTAAACTAACAATAATAGTATAGATAATATGAGAGAATGAAGGCTCAGTAGGATTATGAAGATAGAATCAGAGAGGAGGAAATGTATGCAAGTGCAAAAGATCAATAATATAAGGAGTTTGCTCAAAGATATTATAATGAAAATAAAAGAAAAACCTTTTATTCATAAGAAGAAAAATAAGCATATGATTAATTTGTAAGATAAAGAGAATTTGAAGAATCCATAAAAGAAAAGATTGTATTTAAACTATATATGTCTAGCATGATTTTAAATTAAAAGGTCATTAGGTTATGAATGGATTTTAAAACATCACCAAGAACTTAGGCGATATCAAAGATAATTTAGGTTCTATTTGGAATACTATTAAAGGAAAAAATCGATGAATCATTATTTTATATATATTTTTTAATTCATGTTTTGCTATGATAATTGTATATATTAATCTGTTATTTTATTATTAGCTTTGAAGGTTTTAATAAATTAAAAAAGAATAATATTTTAAAATAAATTGAATTATTTATGGATTATTAAGAATTGTATGATTTGAGAAAAAAACTTGTAGATTGGAAAAAGTTTCCTACAGAAACTCTTTGTATTTTGAAATCATTAGAACAATCTCCACTTGAATGGGATAATGTCAATAAATCAAAAATATAAAAAACACTACATACTCTCACAATCATAGATGATAAAAATGATCCTATTGCTACTACAATAAAAGCCAAAGCTTCAGCATTGTAAGATCGTTTCAAAAGACTTTCCTAAGCTAAGGCTATTTAAAGAACATCATAAGAATAATAATAGCAAGCAATTGAAGAAATAAAGATCCAAAAGTAAAATAGTGTATAGAGCACTTAGAGCAGTAGATCATTACCTGAAATTGATCTTTTTGTTAATTATCGAATACCATATCCAGCTTATGCAGATAGGCTCAAATATTTAAATGGAATAAGCAAAATATTTATTGCAAACATTTTGACCTTCAAAAAAGAAAATGACTTAAATGAATCAGATTATTAGATTATCAAAGAATGTGTGGAAATTATGGAAAAATCCATATATCATAAAAGAGCATAAGACCATAGTTCTAGAAAAGCATATGAATAAGATTTGAAGATTTTAGCGGGCTTTTTAAAGAAAGATAAAAATGGTTCTCTAACTTATAGAATTTTTACAAAGGCTTTTGATCCTATTTCTGCAGCCTAACTAAGGTATAAATATAAATTAAGTATTAGAGCGGCTGATTGGGTTGATGATGAAACAAAATAAGAATAAGCTCGAATTATTAAAGAGAAGATGGAAGCAGAATAAATTGGTTTTTATAAGGATTTAAGTAAAAGAGAAATGGAAGGTATTGAAGGAAAGACTTGTAAAGGATGTGGTCAAAAAAAAGTGTATCTCGTTGATGAGAAATAAACGCGTGCATCAGATGAACCAACAACTAAATTTTTTGAATGTTACAATTGTGGAGATAAATTTAGAATTTGTTGATTATTAACAAACATTTTATTATAGCTTTCTTGTACAGAATTTCTATTTAATATTATAATTTAAATTCAAATGCAATTTATACATATCATTCATTTTACAGCCACTTTTTTCTTTTCTCCAGTCACTCCTTTTGTTAAATATCACTACTAGATTTCTTCTGTTGACAATAATTTAAGATCCTCTACTGGCTTCCAATAAATAAAGTAATTTTTGTGTCTTGTAAGAATTACTTTAAATTATGAAAACTTCCTGAACAAGCTTTGAGAAGCAATATCATTTTCTCAAATGGTATATATCATACCATATATTTAAATCATGTAAAGCATTCTAAAATTATTCCTATTTCATTCTTTAAGATTATTAGTAGTTTGGATTAGTAGGAAACCTCTATTCTTTATAAGTTGATGCAGTACAATATAAAATATACTTTTATAAATCAGTAAGTTAATAATAGTTTTATGGTTAAGGTTATACTTCTGGCTGAATTCGCCACTTTTTTTTCAATAAAGGTTCCCCCAATTGTTTGATTTCCTTTTTGACATATGATATATATCCTTTTTCTTTTTGATTTCTTCATTTATTTTACAAATTTTTATTTCTTTTTTATCTTAAAATAATATTCCCTCCAAACCATTATTTTTAATAAATTCTATAATTTAATTTAAATCATCCTCGGTTAATTTCTTAATGCAATTAATATATCTAAGTTTTAATTCATCAGGAGTCTTTTTATAACACTTTTCTGATAATTACTCAAAATGTTCATATGTTAGTCTCTCAATTAACATTTTTTCTAAAATTAACAGATCTTCATATAATGAAAATTAACTTTTGTCTAAATATTAAACTAATAAAATTAAGAAACATTCATACCAATCTTTTTTTCTTTTGTTTAAGTGTGTTCTGAGATTTATTCTTATATAAATTATTACATTATATAAAAAACAAATTAATAATAATTTTATCATTTTTTATTTAGTTTTGGTAAATAAACTTATTGATATGAAAATGTTTTAGATTGTTGAATATATTTTTATTGTCTTGAGACAGGTCTCAAAAATACATCTAACTATTTAATGATTTTTGGATCCTTATCTATTTATCTTGTACAATCTAATATAGACTTTAATAATAATGATCCTCTGCTTTTAATTTTATTTTCATCATTAATTTATGTGCTTATCATTTTACTAGCATTTGATATTTCATCCATTTCTTTAATTCTCTCCATAGCTTTTTTCATACCATCTTCAAAATCTATTATTTGATTTTTGTTAAACTTAGATTTTTTAAATATAGGGGTTTACAATTATTATAAAATTGAGCTCCCTTTTAATTCTTTATAAACTTAGACCCTAAGAGGAGTTTTTTATTATGAATGTGAAGAATTTGCATTATTAATATTTTAGTATTCATCATCATCTTCTAAAGGTAAGAGCCTTATAAAAGAATATTGTTTTGTTTTCTATCTTTAAATTTTAACTTTTTGTATTGGGTTGGATACAGCATCTGGCATTGTTTTACAAATTTATTGTACATTAGATTCAACCTTGCCATCATATCTTTCTATAAGTCTATGCAACTTTTAAATATTCCTTTTAGGTTATTCTAATGTAGGACTAATTAATGGTTATTCTGTTATGCTAGTATTTTGTAATACTATTTTCTTTGGTGTAATTAAATAAAATAAATTTCTAAGAGCCAATAAATTTCAAATGTACTTTGTTATTTTTAATTCATGTGATTATGAAATATCACTTTACTTAATTTTTTCATGCTGAGCAATTAACTTAGGTACAAGCTTTGATTCATTCACTTAACCTAATTAATACTCTTCCAATTATTTTTTTATTCCTCCTCCACACTCTTAACATTCACAACTTTTATTTCTTATCAAAATTGGAAAAGTATCAATTTACTTTGATTGTCTAAAAGTCTATAATTTTTTAATTTATCTTCTATCTTGTATAAGATTGTTTAAGATTCTTTTTTCCATTTAGTTATATAATATTCATAAAAAGATGTTTACTAAGATACTTATTGTTTTTATCTAAAATTTGTTCTAATTTCACTCTGGTTTTTAATTGTTTAAAATTTATAATCAATTAATACTTTTTAAGTATTTCTAAATCAATTAAGAGTAATAGTTCTTTTTGTTTTTTTAGCGATTATCTGCATACAAAAAGAAAGATTAAAACCTAATGTTAACAATACTGTTATCATCCTCAAATACATAATATATAGAATTTTATATATCTAATGTAATTTAGTAAAATCAGGTAATAAGTTGAGTTATAGTTTCTACTTGTATAGATCAATAACATTTTTTGATTAGCAAAATTAAATATATTAAAGTTCTTCTGAATTTTGATTTATTTGTAAATAAAACAGAAATTTTAATATATAGAGCCAAACTATT
>JPFL01000002.1:529578-616231 GCA_000733385.1 Paramecium biaurelia
TTTTAATATGGTACACTCAAGCCTAAATCACGAATTGTTATGATGAATATTTCATTTGGAATTATTTCAAAGAAAAAATGGATTTCCATCTACTTCAAAATTTTATTTTCATTCCATCTGGATATAAAATTATTTAATTAACTAAAATGTATAGAAATTTATAAATAAGTATTATCTAAATTTGATAAACTGGTCAATTTAAGTCTTTTATGAACATTAATATCCAACTAATTAAAAATTTCAAATATATGATAAAATGCAATTACGAACAAAATTTTATATGTGTGTATAACTAATTCTAATTCATTTGTATCAATTTTCACATCTTAATGAACAATAGTTTTTAATACTTTTAAAACCTTTATTGCATCAAAAGATTTAATAGTTGAAGATTAAAATGTGATAGTAGATGTACAACTTAAGTTTAGTCTAATTAAATTTCTTATTATTTTTTATTTTGGTAATTTAAGAATTTTATATGTGTTACTAATATGATTAATAATAAACTATTAAAATTTATTATAGTAATCCTTGATTTGTAAGTATTAATTCAATTCTGTTACATTTTATTTGAAAACAATTAAAAATTATGTTTTATCAGAAAATAATTCTGAATAAGATATAACCTACTTATTTTTAAAGTTAGTTTGTATTTCTAATTCTTATTCAGAATATTATTAAGCATTCCTTTATCTCATTCTATCAATAATAAATGATTCCAAAGTTTAAGCATTTAGTTTATAATTTCTTAACATCTATCTAAAACGACATCCTTAGCAGTAATCTAACAAGAGATCTGTTTAGTTATGATTTTATTAATCTGCATTTGTTTTAATTAAATGAAATTAATAATTTTTATATTCAAAATAATAAAATGGTTATTTAATTACAATCGGTATAAACTACTCTTTTCATATAAATGATATTTACATTATTAATCTTCTTTTAATTTTAGCAAATATTGTTTCCTTAATGCTAAATTTAAGTTATAGTATGTTACTGTCTAAGCTATGATTAAAGAGAGACTTAAAAAATATTACTATGCCATATATTCATTATTTAGTATAAATGAAAAAAGTATTCTGATTAATGAAATGAATATTATCTAGTGTAAACAATGTTTAAATTCTGTACCAAATAAGATTATCATTTAAATAACCATAATATTACATCCTTTAGCATAAGCTTAATGTAATGAATATGTATTGTCTAATTAAAAGTACTCTATAGCACAAATATAATTGATAAGTATTAAACTTATATGTAAATAAGGTTTTAGTTTTGTAAAAAGTATCAATGCAATAAAACATAATATGACTATTATTAGTTATATAGGCCAGGTTGTATTATTTTCATCAACTGAATCAATTATTAGTTTGAGTACATTATTTATAAGCACAATAGATATAATTCCTAAGTAAATTGCTTTCCTAGCCCATAATCGATTCATTTAATAGTTTTCTTCTAATTATTTTGAATGAAATGTCAACGTAAATTTATTCATTATTAAAAATTGATTATTATAATAACTATTTAAAAACTCTCAATAATAAATATTCTCAATATTCATTCTTCATTAATAAACCTCTACCATCTCATATTTTTTCACTACTAAAATTACATCATAATTTATCAATTAATTTATTTATATTCCATAATAAATATTTCATTTAAACCAAGAAATATAAGCTTCAATTTTATTAATAGAAATATCCAACCTAAATTATAACACATTTTCTAATGCATCAAAATATTATTTGTGTAGAGACAATACTATAATCATGTATGAATTTAATAATATAACTTGCAATTGCAGCATTGAACTATCGAAAATTAGTTGAAACCTTTTGAAGCAAAACAAGAATAGGTATGATAAAAAGTATTTTTGATTTATGCGAAATATTTATTTAATATTTTTTAGAATATACTATATAAAATTAATATTATAAAAGAAAATGCCTCTGAATTTAAATAAATAATATTACTTATTTAATGTCCCAATTCTTATAACCCACAATCTTATTATTGAGAGAAGGCACAGACACATCTTAAGGAAGAGCATAAATTGTGTCTAATATTAATGCAGTTTAAGCTGTGGCTGATGTTGTAAAGAGCACCTTAGGACCTAGAGGAATGGATAAAATGATATAGACAGGGCCTAAAGTTACTATTTCAAATGATGGAGCAACAATTCTCAATTTATTAGAAGTTGTGCATCCTGCTGCAAGAGTATTAGTAGATATTGCCAAATCTTAAGATGATGAGGTTGGTGATGGTACAACATCTACCACTCTTTTGGCTGCTGAATTACTTAAAGAAGCTAAGCCATTCATAGAGGAAGGAATTCATCCTTAAATAATTATTTAAGGGTATAGAAAGGCATTGGAGTTGTCATTAGAAAAATTAGAGGGATTTTCAATTAATATTACCAATGATTCTGCAGAAGATAAAAGAAATACATTATTAAAGTGTGCTTAAACAGCTTTGAATTCAAAATTAGTAATATTTATATTTAAATTGCTAGTTAGCTAACACAAAGCATTTTTTCAGTGAATTGGTTGTTTCAGCAGTTGAAAAATTAGATCCTAATATTTTAGATAGAGATTTAATAGGAATAAAAAATGTAACTGGAGGAAATATAACAGACTCATTTTTAGTTGATGGAGTAGCATTCAAAAAAACATTTTCTTATGCTGGATTTGAACAATAACCTAAGAGATTTGAGAATCCTAAGATTTGTCTATTGAATCTAGAATTAGAATTGAAGAGTGAGAAAGAAAATGCTGAAATAAGAATTGAAAAACCTGAAGAATATTAATCGATAGTAGATGCTGAATGGGCCTTAATATATGAAAAATTAGATATAATTGTTAAAGCAGGAGCATAAATTGTATTATCTAAATTACCCATTGGAGATTTGGCTACATAATATTTTGCAGATAGAAATATCTTTTGTGCAGGTAGAGTTGCTTAAGAGGATCTATTAAGAGTACAAAAAGTATAAACTAAATTTATAAATTAGGCAACTGGTGGTCAAGTATAAACAACTGTAAATGGATTAAATCCAGAGACTTTTGGAACATGTGGTTTATTTGAAGAAGTCTAAGTTGGTGCTGAAAGATATAATTTATTTAAAAATTGTCCCTAAGTAAACAATTATAATTATACATATATAGTCAAGAACTGCTACAATAGTTTTAAGAGGTGGAGCAGAATAATTTATTCAAGAAGCAGAAAGATCTTTAAATGATGCAATTATGATTGTTAGAAGATGTTTCAAAGCAAATAAAATTGTAGCTGGAGGTGGTGCTATTGAATTAGAAATTTCAAGATTCCTTAGACATTATGCAAGATCAGTTACAGGAAAGACTTAATATATAGTAAATTCATTTGCAAAAGCACTTGAAGTCATTCCTAGAACAATTGCTGAAAATGCTGGTTTAAATTCAATTGAAATTATGAATAAATTGAGATAAAAACATGCATAAGGTGGTGAAGAAGGTAGATGGTATGGTGTTGATATTAATGGTCTATCTGGAGTTTGTGATACACATTCATCATTTGTATGGGAACCAACCTTAGTCAAAAGAAATGCTCTATGTTCTGCAACTGAAGTATTTTTTCAATTTCAATTTAGGCTGCCTGTGCAATCCTATCAATTGATGAGACAGTTAAGAATCCTAAATCTGATTAAGATACAAAGATGAAACCAAAAGGACAACCAGGAAGACCACCAATGGGTATGAGAAGATGAGTGTTTTATAATATAAAAAATTAATAATTGAGTATTTCCAAATAACTACATGGTAATAATATATAAATATTGAATAGTATATAAGTTCTGAATATCAATATTAATATATAATGCTTTTAAAAATTATTATGGTTTTATGATGATTATTTTTTAACAATTGAATCATTCTTCTCTTAATGGTACAATTGCTGGTGCTACAATTTTTAATACTTCTACTAATCTTTTGTGGCAATTCAATACAGCTTAATGATCGATATCTTAAAATTTTCCAATAGGTCTTTAACCTATTCAATCATTTAATTATTTTTAAACCTGTTATTTATTTATAGCAAACTCTAAATAGTCTATTAACTGTCTCTTGATTTGCAATTGATAAGATACGGTCTGCTTATGCTTCACTCATCTTCACAAAATTAATTTATATATATTAATATTATATTTATCTTTTAATTTACTAATATATAAGATTCTGCCTCTATTTGTAATATAAACTCTAAATTCTTATTTATAGCATTGTAGACTAATAATATAAATTTCCTCATTAAGGAATTTTCTATATAAATGTATAAATCATTGATATACATATTTTAGATTATTATTTATATGAAATATTTCAATCTGTGAAATAAAAGAAATCATCAGCTGCATTCTCATATCATCTCATACAAAAACATCAGAGAACCATAAATTTCTAATATTCTTTCTATACCATCCACCAATAAAAGAGTCTTTTGAATAACAATTCCTTAGGACGTCTAAACATATCATGAAAATTGTGAAGTTGATTGGATAATGATCGATCTTTGAAGGATAAAATGTGGAATTTCCCATCATAATTATTCTTACTATTATGTGCCATATTTTCAACTCTTTCTGGTAAATGTCTCAGATCATCACTAAAAGTTTTAATTCATCAGATTTTTATTCACTAACATATCAATTATGCGCCCCTTGGCATTTATTATTTTCAGATATTAATTATTCATTCTAATAACAAAAATAAATAAAAGTCACTCTAATTTAATGCAGAGCAATTCTTATCCAGGAAATTAGGAACGTTCAGAGTATGCTGGAGGAAATTAAAGTGCCCCTGCAGGAGACACTAATTTGTATTATTTGAAATTCAATTTTTTTTCAAACAATTAGGAATTAGCCCTAAAAGACATTTAAGCTGCAAAGCTTGATGTATTTATAGAATAGGCCCCAATAACAATGAGTTCAAAAATAGAAGAAGTAAAAATTATTTAAAATAAAGAAACTTGAAGAAGTTAAATAAGCAGTTTAAAATTCATTTAGATTCGAAGAATGTAATTGTAAATATATAGTTTGTGTATTAACAATTGCACTAGATGAAACAATTTAACAATTAACATTTGGTGAATTTGTATAAAACTACATTTAGAACAATAATGAACAATTATAAAATAAAACTCCGATCATTATTCAAATTACTTGCGATTTGTAATGATTATTCAATCAAAATCATAATACATAAATAGAATTTTCAAATATCAATATCTTCAATGTTTTTCTTCAAAATTTTTAAGATTACATTATATTATACTTATTATCTTGTATTTAGTTAGAGAAATACCTAAACAAATAGATTTTTAATATAGTTTTATAGTTTTAACTCAAAAATAAAATCAAATGAAAAGAAATCAATAAAAATATATAATTTCAATTAGAAACATAATATAATTTATTTGATTTATAATATTTTAACAGATTATTATAATTTTTAACGTATAATTAAAATGCTTCAAGAACAGTACAGATTCTTTGGTAAAGAAATAGTTAATTCTTCTGGTGAATTTTATAAGGAAAACATTGACAAAAATAAATTAAAACATTAAGCAGTTCTACCTAGATATTTAAAACTTAATTTATGGTGTGGAGAAAAGGAAAATTAAATGGAAGAAGAGCCTAATATTAATTAATTAAGTTAATTTGATTAATAAATAATAAAGGATCCATAATTTACTCCAATATACAATTAAGAAATATTTTAATATTTATTAAGTTAAGAATAGAAATATCTAGTTAGTAATAATTATATGAATGAACAACAATAACCAGACTTAAATTCAAGAATGAGATCTATTTTAGTTGATTGGTTAGTAGATGTTCATCTTAAATTTAAATTAAGAGATGAAACCTTATATATTACATCATATTTAATTGATAGATTTTTGAATATTTAAAAAACAACTAGATAGGAATTATAATTAGTAGGAGTAGCTTCATTATTTATAGCTTGTAAATATGAAGAAATATATCCACCAGATTTAAAAGACTTTGTTTATATTACTGATAATGCCTATACAAAATAAGATGTATTAGATATGGAAGGTCAAATTTTGTAAACTCTAGGTTTCTCAATTACTCAACCATCTAGTTATTGTTTTTTATAGAGATTTGGGAGAATAGCTGGATTAGACACAAAAAATTTATTTTTAGCCCAATATTTATTGGAACTTTCAATAATCGACATTAAATTCTTGAATTATAAACCATCTTTCTTGACTTCTGCAGCTATCTATTTAGTTCATAAAATAAGGTATCAAACCTATATTTTCATAGAAAAACTCCTCAATCTTGGAATGAAGAGATGTAAAATACAACAGGATACAATGAATAAGAACTAAGATCTTGTGCTAAAGAAATGTGTTTGGTGCTTTAATCTTCAGACAAGTCTAATCTCCAAGCAGTAAGAAAGAAATTTTCTTAGTAAAAATATCTAGAAGTTTCAAGAATCAGGGTTGAAAGACAAACAAAATTATAAAAATGAATTTTTAATTCATTTCTAGTTATATTTATATAAATACTTGAAGGAATATAATATCAAAATAAACTATAATAATTTAAGTAAAAATCATGAATTATTTTCATTCATATTGTTAAGTCAATTAATGAGATATATTGGTACTCCTAGTAAGTTGTGGATTAGCACTTTTTGTTCTAATTCTGCTTGTATCAAAAGATCTTTTTGAAGCCAATGTTATGATTTTATCTTTATTAAATCTCTCATTAATATCTTAAACACAGTGTCTATTTATATTGACCCATCTATTCTCATTTGCTTATTTTTTCAATAGATGAGTAGCCTATTCACTTTCTACCTTCTACATAAATGCTGATATCTGGCAGGATTATTTTTTTTTCAATACCTTTAACTTATTTTTTACTTTGGATTTTAACTATATAAGAATCACCTTTATTATACAATCATTTCTTGTTATTTCTTCTCCAAATATTCAATTAAATCTGCTTCTTCTTTAACTTTTTCTGCCTATTAAAATTCCTTTAATTTTAAAAGTTATTTTTGTTTTGATCTCATTTCTAAAATCTGTTTGGAAACTTTAAAAACTTTTGGTTGTAGTTCATCCTAAAACTATTTGCTCTTCTCTTAAATAGTTTTTTTTTGTTATTCCTAATGATACCATTTATATTTTTACAAGTAGTATGTTAAATTTATAAAATCTAGTATTTTAAAAATCTATTACAAACTCCTTCCACTTTTTTTATTAATGATATTAATGTTCAAAAGCAGTTTTTTAGATCAATGTTTCTTAATACCTTTGTAATTCTTTAATGTAGTTTTTCCATCTTCTTTGTTATTTTACCTTTATTTCCTATATTCTATTCTCTATTCTATGCATTTCTTTTACATCACCATTTTTACAACAGACTTTATAATAATCTTTCAGCATTATAATTAAATTATTTATTTAGGGATTATTTAAATAATCTATTCTCCTTCTATCTCTATGATTGCCTTCTATTTAAGCAATCAACATTTCACTTTATATTTAATTTAAACTTAATTCTTTTTATTGTTATATTACAGATTGTCTTAATTCTTCATAATAATTGATTTCTGTTATAAGCATTATAATATCTTCAATTGCAAACTCCTTGCATTCTTTAAGCAAAAGGTTATCTAAGTAAATTTTGTCTAAAAATTAGAATCTATATACATTCCTTATTGCATTCATAAAAACTAAACAAAATTTTATCTATCTGTTCTAACTTTATAAAACCAACTTATTATTCATCTTATTGATTGAAAAGTTTCAAAAGAGTTCCCAGTTTCATATTATAAATTATTTATATATAATAAAGAAAATCGATAATTCAACTTTTAATTAATTCTTTAAATTCAAACTCTCTAAGGTGTATACAATAGCTTAAATTTTTGAGTTTTTTATAGAAATAAATTGATTTCAATAAGTTTCATAAGGCAATAAAATAATATTTATATAAAATTAATCATTGAATATGTAAGATAGATATAATCTATAGTAATAATTTTTTTTAATTATATTTTAACTAACACATTAGTACTCTAAATGATATAGAATAATAACTTTTTTAATTCTTGTTTATAATAAATAAAAATATAGTTTTAAATTTTTTCTATTTGAAAATACCAATACATTTATTAGGAATTTATTAAAACAGAAATAAATGAAATTTCTAAAATATTATTCATTCTTTTTTGTAATATTTTAATAAAAAATTATTATTTTATGTGAGAGGTTAAAATGTTGTTTTTTAATAAACATTACCTTTAAGATAATAAAAGTCTACAATATAAAAATGTATTATTTAATTGTTAATTTCTATTCTACCAGACTCAAAATAAAAATTCATTCATTTTTATGTTAAGTTAAATCAGATGTAACTAATTGAATAAATTATTAATGGAAATATCTTTCTTTATAACAATTAATTTTTTAAGAAGATAAAATAAACTTATAATTTTAAGTATTCTATCTTACATTCATTTTGTTTGGGAAAGAAAAAGATATATAAATTGATACTATCGTAATCAATAAAATCTATAGAAATAATCAGTTTTATAAATAAACTAATAGATCCGTTAAAATTTTTGATGCGTTTTTATGCATCCTTAAAAAGGGAACAGGAAATACTAGATTTATTGTTAATGATCATATATTATGTTATTAAGAGTATAAGATAAAAAATTAAATAATAATAATGAAAGCTAAAGCAATAATTGAATTTATCGTTTTTTTGGATTCCCTTAAAACTATTGGGATCTTTTTATTGGATGAGGGAATGTATCAAATAAGGATTAACTTATATATATAGAGTGTAAGTGATTTTTGAGTATTGCAGTCCTAAAATTTGAAGATACCTCTCACTCCGAAAGAAACCTTGTTATTCAAGAGAATTGAATAACAATACTTGCCATAACACATAATAGATAATTTTTATATGAGTGATGCTTTCTTATTGAGACAATGGACAGAGGAAGTAATAAATTATTTAAATTGGAAAGGAAAAATTTGATATAAAAAATGGATGTAGGTTTAGTGGTGCAATTCCACATAATTTAAAGGAACAACCATGTTTTATGGAGATTGAATTGATGTATTATGATTTAGCTTAGAAAATTGTTTCATTTTAAAGTATTTCGATGGCAAAGTTTAAAATTGAAAACTCATCTAATGGTATATATGAATATGTTCCTGTGATATTAGGAGAAGATCATTTTAGTTTATTGAATATAATGGTATGATTCAAATCATAAATGAATAGGTTCTTTGTTCATTGACTAGTTTCGATATTTAACTATAATAAGTATAAAATGAAGATAAAATGGTAGTAGATCAACATTAACATATAAATATGAGATAACTGTATAATAAAGTGTTGGAACCTCTTAAAACGTGTTATCGAAATATGCAGACATTCTATTATAATATGGAGTTAGAGATAGAAAGACCAAGTAGTAGTGGAGGTATGCAATATCATCTTAGACAAACTAAGAATTTTTAGATAATGCCATTATCTAGTGCAGATTCATTATTAAAAAACGAATAAAATACATAATTAATAAGTAAAGTAATGGCTAATGAGTATAAAGTATTATAAAATACAATAAATTAATTGTGGCATAAAATAATTATTGGATTAAAGTTAGGACATTAAAAATTACTTAGATAATTAAAGAAAGAGTCATTAACAAACTTTTAAAATAGATATACTTCATTTACACAAAAAGAAGTGATTCCTGTAGTAGATCATCAATATACAATGATTCCTTAATAATAGAAATAAAGTCAAGAGTAGGCAGATTTATAAAGTAAAAGATTGGAGTATTAAAAATTGTTACTACAAGGTCCATCTAAAATAGTAGATTTAAAAATAATAGATGAAATTAAAGATAAATTAATGATTGTTGAAAAACATTATGTTACAAGATAAACATTTTAGATGTCTAGATCAAAATTACATCTTATAGTTTTGGTTCATGGTTATTAGGGACATTCTTATGATATGAGATTATTGGAAAATTATATGTGTTTAAGATTTCCTTAACATATGTTATTGGTATCATTGTGTAATCAATAAAATACAGAAGGAGACATATTATAAATGGGTAAATATCTTAGTGATGAAATTAAAAATTATATTGCAACATGGTCATATACAGATAAATTAGTACTATCATTTATTGGACATTCATTAGGAGGATTGATAATAAGAGCAGCATTACCATATTTGGATTTTGAATTTCATACATTTTTAACATTAGGAACACCTCATTTAGGTAATGTTACAAATTAAAGGCCTTTAATCAAATTTGGTATGTGGTTTTTTTAAAAATTAAAGAAATCTCAAAGTTTATCTTAATTAAATTGTTATGATGATACATTGTTAAAGCTATCCTTATTTCCAGGAATGAATAAGTTTAAACATGTTATTTTATTTGGGTCTTAATAGGATCATTATGTGAATAGTGAAAGTAGTTTGTTAATGAAAGTTTCAGGTATTGAAAATGAATAATAGCATAATGAAATGGCTACTAATATTTTAAGATAATTACATCAAAATGAAGTCTTAAGAATTAGTATAGATTATAAATTTTATGATGGGTATGTATTATAATAATTATAATTAGAGATTTTGATACTTTTTTAGGAAGAAAAGCCCATATAGCAATATTGGAATCACATTTTCTAAATTAATATATAATTTATAACTTGGGAGATTATTTTAAATGAATTAATATGTTTATATATAATAATTCATAAATATTATTTTTGTTCTTAATAAGATATATTTATTAAGATTTATATATTATATTTAAATTGATAAAAATATATGATTTTTATATATGTTATTAATTTGGAATGATCAAAATTATTCATTAAAAGTTATATAATTCTCATAGTATATTTATTTCTTTTACAGATGTTTAAATAATATGAATTAGGATTTAATCCTTTTTATAGTATTAAAATTCATAATTAAAATTTATGTTCACATAATTAAATAAGAAATTAACACTATCATCCTCATTCAAGACTGCTCCAAATATTGGTCTAATCAAATATTGGGGAAAATGGAATGAAAGAGAAATCATTCCATTAAATACAAATATTGGTGTGACTTTAAATCCAAAAGACATATTCACAACAACAACTTTAATATTGAATCCAGAATCAAATAAGAATTAATTACTTATCAATGGCAAAAACTTTCCTATTAGTAATAGAATTGAGAGACTGTTTGGTATATTTAGAGAATAATTACTATAATCAAAATAATTTGGATCTAACAAATACAAAAATTCTCCATCTGATAAACAATTGGGTTAGCTTATTCCTGATATAGAAAATTATGGAATTAGAGTTGAATCAAATAATTCATTTCCAACTGGTAGTGGATTGGCATCATCATCATCAGGGTTATCTGCACTTGCATTATGTTTATAGGATATTCTAAAGACAGATATAGATGTTCGATATTTGAGTAGAATTGGATCAGGAAGTGCATGCAGATGTTTGTATGGAAATTTTGTATTATTTCCAGGAGTCCAATTATAAAACTTAGATAAATAAGATTAAGAAACAATAAATTTAGAAAGCAAGAGATGTTTGCCTTATGAAATTCAAAGTAGCAAATGGTTGAAAGAAAAAGTTTCAATTGTTATATTAACCGATACACATTAGGGATAAAAGGATGTACTTTCTAAGGATGGAATGAAGTTGACATGGGAAACTAGTAAACTTATTTAAGGAAGAGTTAGACAATATGTTGAATAACATATCAAAGAATTATAATCGGGTTTAGAAAAACAAGATTTTAACAAAGTGATGGAAATAATCATTAGAGATAGTAATTAATTTCATGCTACTTGTATGGATACATATCCACCCTTATTATATTTGAATGATTTCTCTAGATAAATTATTTAGATAGTTCATATTTACAATAAGAATGCAAAAAATATTGTTGGATATACATTTGATGCAGGTGCACATGCTGTATTGTTGATTCATAATGATGAATTATTGTCTTTTAAGAAGTTTTTATCAGAAGCATGTAAATAAACATACAAATATAATAGAAACCCTATTTACAAAATCGAAGTACATAATCCCAAGTTAGTAATTTTGGACATCGATTGGGGAAGGTCCGATCAATTTAAATTGAATAATTGTGTATTTTATATTATTGTATTAATCATCCTCTTAAAATACTTCTTTCACTAGTGCATGCCAAATGATATGATAAGAAATAACATGGAAACACTATGTCACCATCAAAGTACATTTAAGATAATAAATATATGTTTCCATTCTTTGCTAGATGTCTTCTGAATTCCACCAATTACACATTCAACAACATGAATGAATATAAAAAAAACAATACTAAAATCCTTATATAAATAACACTATTATTATACCATATAATTGCTGTTGCAGCATCCTAGATATTCAAATATAAACCCACAAATAAGATTTCAAACAGAAGTACAAATGATATTCTAGTTAATAATTTAATTACTAATTAAGTACCTCCATGGTTAATCAGAAACGAGAAAGCAGTTTTTAATTCCATCTGATTTATCTAAATGGAAACAAAGTAATATTATAATTAAGTTAATTAAGATTAAACCAATAGCAACTTCCAAATTCAATTATGGGTATAAGACAACTGCATATACAAACCAAAATAATCTCACTATAGTATTAACTCCCTATTTTATAATTTATTAAATTTTACAAACAAAAATACGTTTTTAGGTTACTTTTAAGATGATGCTTCACTAAATTATGCTAATGCTATTGATAATATATAGAGCATCAAAAGCACAACCCAAATAATAAATGGTATTTCTTATATCTATTCACTAAAATTGAAATGTTTTAATAATCCTATCATTACCAAAGCAACACCAAAATGAATCATCAATACTAATAAATATTTGAATTAATTTTCTTATATCTAAGTTTGTTATTCTTCAATACTAGGTCCTCTATTGATTATTGGTTCTGTGATTGATATTACCTACTGCATAGTATTAGTTATAGCAGATTTTCTAACAAACATATCTAAAAGTCCATCCATTAAAGGCTTCTTCTCCTACTTTAATTTTAATTGTATTAGCTTACTTCTACTTAATCTCGTTATTACATTTTTTATCTAATTTAATAATAATGAATAATTAAATACTTATAAATAATAAAATTTTAATGTATAAGTTATTTATCTTCTTTTTTAATCTTATTCATTTTCTAAAAAATATGTAATAAATGTTAATCTTAGTAAATCTTTACACTTCTCAAAAAAATAGCAGGAAATTTTACCAAATAAATGAGTAAAAATTATAAAATTTAAAATGTTTTATAACAGTATTCTAAGAAAATTTTCTGTTTAAGTCATTTTCCGAATTAGATTTATTTATTAGAAGATAATTTCAGATAATTTTAATTCTATTTAAATTAATACACTAAAAATAAGATGAACTAAATTAAGCATTATATCCTAAATTTTAGTCTTCAATCTAAAATTGAATAAGATTTATTATACATATTGTTTTATTTTAATGAATTATAGAATTAAAAAGAAAAACATAATTTATTGTATAAAAGTTGGATAATACTTTATATATTATCTAAAAAAATCAAGTAAACTATTATCCAGTGTCTTCTATGATACTAAATATTGATCCATTTTAAGTATTCACTTATTTTTTAAATTATATGTACTCATTATAATTTGAGATGTAAAATGCCAATGCAATAGTACCATTTAATTATTTAAGTGGTTGGCATTTGAGATTACATTCCATTTCAACTTTATTACTCTCCTATTTTTGATAAATTTATTTTTACTTAAACATAATGAGGGTCCATAAATATTGCATTATTTTTTTGAAATCCTATGAGAAAGAAGGCTTTATTATTTTTACCAATAATTGCTCCTGCAAATTGTGATATTAACATATGTGATTATAGATAATGAATTTCCAATTATCCTAATGATTTATCTCCAATTATAGCATGAATAATCAATAAATGAGGTTTATTGAATGATAAATCAATCTTAGATTCCAAAATACATTATTCTAGAAAGTTAACTATATTAATTTGTTTAATATTCATGTTATTTCTGTTTAGATCTTCAATAACATTCATAATTTTTGGTCCTGTATACCAATCTCCAATTTTCATATTAAGGTTTATGGAAGCTCTTTTGACTATTTATTGAATAGAAAATGGTGCAATCATTGAATATTCTTAATTGTCATCAAATAAATGAATAATATTTGTTTTCATTTAACTAATGGCTAGAATTTTGCATTCTCTCATTAAAGCATTCTATTATACTTCATAGAATAATACTGCTAACATCATCTGACCAACTCTTACTAAACATCCCCAACCTTAATCTGATATAGCCTTTCCTTCAAACTAAATATTCGCTCTATAACAGAACCAAATGAGAGTTTCCTTCTTTTAATTAAAAGCTTCAGCATTCTGTATTTCCTAACCAAATATATACATCAGTTCATCAATCTTAATTTCTTCACTCCACATTTTATCTAATTGGAATGCTGTGTTAGTCCTAATTTATGATCAACTTACATCATTTGCATTAGACTTTATCCAAAACCTTGCCTTTATTTCATTTGAATAAATTATATATATTAGTATACATAATATGATTAATTAAAATTAAGTAGAATATAACCATTAATAAATCTTGTGAACAATTAAATTATGTATCTAGATAATATATATGGTATAATTTCAATTTATTAAGCTATTTTTTCCAAAAGAAGCTAATTTTGATTAATTTATCATTGGAGATTATTAGACATTAGAATTGTTATATTATATTTATCGAAGTATATATGGATTTTAAATTTGACTAGGATTTGAATTTGTTAATGGATTGTAAATATTTGATTAAGAAACTTAAGTATTCAGAATTCCATTACTTTAACTCTAAGATTAACTCTAGAAATAATAATTTTGATAAAATACTAATGTAGATAATTATGTGTGATATTATTATTGAATTTCTCTTTTTCTTAATCTCTCTTATCTTTGTTATTCTTCATATTATAGAGAAGCGTTCAATATTTCTTATTTCCTTTGTTCTTTTATATTATCATCCTATTTCTTTTTTTCATATTTCTCTTATATCTAATTGGCCAATCCATTTTAGTACATTTCTTTTTGTTTTTGCTATAGTTATCTTTTAGTTAAATATTCATTCTCTTCTTTATCTTATCTTTCTTTAACTTACTTATTAATAATATAATCAAGCTATAACTTTTGATTATCAACCTTTTACCTATAGATATCTTATAAAACATTTTATCTGTCTGACAATTTCTGATAATACTAATAGATGTTTTAAATTAAGTTACATTTCTATATGAGTCTTCTTATTTTTAAATTCTTTATGATTCATTTTAAGTTTATTCTTTATAAATTTATTATTCGAATTCTTTATCTTTTTTTTCTTTTTCTTTTCTTTATTTTAATTCTTTCATTTATTAATCAACAATTTATTTTTACATTTATTTCTTCTATCTTCTAATTTGTTCATCCAATGATAATCCATTAATTGCATTATTAATAATATCATTCTCTATTTTTAGTGTTTCTTGTTTCTAATAAAATAAAATATTATTTTTACTTTCTCATCAATTATTAGTTTCTAATGATTCAAAATTAGTTAGTTTTGTTACTGTAAATTCTATTTTGTAGTTTCTCTATTCTATATTTATTAAAACTTTTCTTCTCCCTACTTTTTACGTATCAATTAAATTTATTCCTAATCTTCCTTTTAATTTTATAGCTGTAACTCCTTTTTTCTTTATTCTTACAATTATTTCTACTCAATTAATTATTATTTCATAATATCTTATCTCATCAATTTCATCTGCTTCTCCTCTTCTCTCAACTATCTATTAACATCAAATTCTTTGTATCCATCATAATTGTTTTGTGATAAAATCATAAATTAATAAATAATGTTCAAATTCATCAATTGATATATATAAACTATATTCCTTTAAGAAGATACTTTCTATAAAAATATATATATTTGTATTTATGATTATTTTATAATTTAGATTTAAATTACACTCTTTTTTTTTTACATTTTAAAGTTAATAATTAAGAACATTTTTCTTATTAAATTATCTTATATTTTTATCAAAATTTACATAAATTAAAACCATACAACTTAGATTAATAATGTGACTGCCAATTTTATTGAATATTGATAATATGAAATAATATGTAAATTAATTCAAAAAACCAATAAAATGATTCTTTTGAATTTTTTACCTTTGTTTTTTAATTTAAACTCAGTAATTGTATTATTTTGGGATATTATCCCTAATTTATTATAAATATGAATAAATATTAGCTTAGTTTCAAAGATAAAGAGATAGAGCAAATGTATTAGACTAAATAGCATAATGAATTAAGAATATTAACTCTTAATATTATTTCATTAGGTCTCTTTGTTAATTATTTTGTCATCTCCTTGAATTCTGTTATAATGAAGAGATTTGACTTTATTATATGGAAATTACTAATGATGGTATATATGTTGGTCTAATACTATGCTGTGAATAAATATCCTAAACTATTAAGATTGGCATTTATTCTTACAAATCATCTGAATAGTGTTTTATACATATTTGCCTCAGATGATTAATATACTCATGAATTCGATATTATAAAGGGTGCCAATTAAATGGGAATGGAAATTATAATAGTATTGTCAGGTGAATTTGTTGATGCAGTTTTCTCAATTTTAAGCTTGAATCTAATAAGAGTCTTTTATGGTATGATGCACAGTGAAATTCAATTTTATGTACCTCATGTAACTACTGCAATACTTATTATATATTTTGTATATTTCTTTTACAAATTTCATTATGCTAGGAGATCATAATTTTTATTAACTTTAATAGACTCATAATGGGATAATATTTTAGCTAACTTAATACAAAAACAGTCTTATGTAATTTTTACATTTGAAGAAGAGTAATTACACTATTCAATTAAATAAATCAATAATTGTGGTCAATTTTTCTTTTAGAATTAAGACGTTTTTTCATTTTTAAGGGAATCTAATTATAAAGGAAAAACAGTAGAGTCAATTATATTATCAGATATTAAATTATTTCAAGTCAATCACTAAAAAAGAATGAATATTGATCTCTTTTGTTAATTTCACAAAGAAATCTTTCATATCTAATACTCTATATTTACAGGATAAAATCCAACAATTTTATTAATTTTCAAAAAACATAGTATGTAAAAAAAGAAGAATAAATTAACCATTTTTGAATAAAAATATAATAATTTTGTAACATTATTTTTAAAGGTGTTGAATAACATAACTCCATTATAATCAAAGTACTAGGAGTATGTACAAATAAAAAGATAATTATTTCTATTTAAATTATTAAATGTTATTCAATAACATCAATTTCATTAAAAATTAGTTAACTTAAGTTAAAATTTAGCAAGTATGGCATCATTATTTCCTGAAAAGAAAATATTTTATGAAAATATTGATGGCACTTATACAATTAAAACAATTTCAAATATTTTATATTTTTTCTAAATGATCGTTTTAGAGAATTCTATTGGTAGAGGAGTTAAAATCCAATATAAATTTTAAGATTAAAGTTATACTCTTACCTTTATGGGGAATTTCAATTTTAATAGACTAAAATTTGTTGTCTCTAAATTATAATACCCTTTAAAAATGATATTTTATAAATATAGTATTACAGCTTTAAGTAAATATTAATTTATATTTAGAAATTACTGTGGAATTTCATTAAGAACCATTAATACCATTTACAAGACTACATGCCAGTAAATATCATTGTAACTGAAATGTACTTAAATTAAACGTATAAAATACAATTTATATAAAAATAATTTATTTTATTTGTTAAACTATTATAAATAATCTATTTATCAATAAAAAATAATTCTATGATAAATGTATTACACATACATCAATTATTATAGTTTATCGATAACTTTAGTATATCTAACATAGATGAATGATACATTCTTATAAACAGTATTTTGACTTTTTATTATTAATTCATTTTTGGGGTTTTTAATGGAATTATTTAGTAAGCCTTAATACTCCTGAATAAATCAGATGACTTTTTCAAGATATTCTATAGGTTCTTATATATTTAATGATAATATTTCCATATGATACAATATCATAATTCATTAGTTTCATTATCATATTTCTTCCCTTGATATTTTCCATTAATGCTTTAGTTTCTACTTGTTTTTTTTTGGTATTTCAAAAAGAGATTTCAGAAAGTGATTAATTTTAATGGAATTTATTGGAATAGGAGAATAGGATGAACCATATTGTATAATTGGATGACTGTCTATGATGAATATAGTGTTGAAGGATATGTATAGAAGTAGATTTAGATGGGTGGATTGGATAATAATTTAAAAATAAATTAAAGATTTTAATTATTATTTGAAATGACCAAAAAGACTAAGAAGGTTGGAATCACAGGAAAATATGGTACAAGATATGGTGCTTCTTTGAGAAAGATTATAAAGAAGTTTGAAATTTCATAGCACTAAAGATATTTCAATACATTTACTGGAGCTGTATAAATTTCATATAACAATTTAGCATTCACTTAAGAGATAAGCTATTGGTATTTGGAGATGTACATAGACTGGTTTATAAATTGCTGGTGGTGCTTGGGAAGTGAAGTAATATTAATAACAATTTTAGTACTCCTGCTGGATTATCTGCAAAATAAGGTATGTTGAGAATTAAGAAATTGAAGGAGGATGCTGAAGTTGAAGTCAAAGATGAAAAGAAGGAATAAAAGAAACAATAACCTAAGGAATAATAAAAGGAATAACCAAAGGAGAAGGAGACAAAGAAACCATAATAAAAAAAATAATAAGCAAAGAAACAATGAGTATATTAATACAATAAATAATAATTTAAAATAATATGAATAAATTAGTATCTACATTTGCTAAGACATTACAAACTACAGTCCCTCTTTACTCTTATCATTTCCCTAATGGATCTGTCTATAATAATGTATTCTATTAACATTAAATTTAGCCAGCTGTGACAGCCAAGAGAATAATAAAAGTAGTAGGAGAAAGATTAAGAAAAATCGATCCTGAAAGAGTATATCATGAAATCAATAATCTTTTTAGTGGGAATCAACTCCAATTACATTTAATACCAATTGGAATGATGCTGCAGGATTTGTTGATGTAGCTACATGTATTCATATTCATGATGCTCTTGAAAAAGAATTTGGAATTGAAGTTAAAGATAGAGCCTTCTTGGTTTCAAGTATAGAAACAGCATTCTATATTGTCAACATTCATCACGATAGTCATTGACACAATATCAAATAAAAATATATTAAAAAAACATAATATTATATTTATGTCATAATAACTATTTAAGGCTTATTTTCTATCCATTAATCATACATTCAAGGATATTCCTAAAGGTAATTTCTATTGGCGATTTTTCAAAAGAGATTTGGGTAGAATTATCAATATGCCATGTCCAGTTGACAGTCCTAATTAAGAAGCAGACATTTTAATTTTTAAGGAATTGAGAGCTTAAATAGGAATCTCAGAAGAAAATGTTTGTTCAAATTGCCCATTTAATGCTAAATGTGTAAAAGCGTTTTAGTAGTTTGATACTGGTAATATGTAAAATTTGCTTCTTCCTAATCTCTCTAGATATTTAGAATCAATCAGTCTTTATAATTTGAATATGTATCAATTACTAATTAAATAAGTTAAAATTTAGATGATTCCAAAAGTTTTTGGTTAGCAAGCAATAGAATTCTAGATACTTTTCATGCTATTCTAATTGATTTTCAAAAAAATTAAAACTAGATTAATCAACTATTTCTTTAGGATTAATAAAGTGATTCAGATATTGATAAAAATAATTAATCTAAACAAACACAAAAATCTGAAAAATATTATAGGACTGCTGATTTTTTAAATGATAATGAATAAATGGAACAAAAAGAAAAATTATAAACTTCTTAAGAATACGAAAAAATTAATGTAAAAAATGAAAATATGAAAAGAAAGACATCTTTTAAAGATAGTCAAAAAATATATAAAAAGAATAATAATAATAATAATAGGTCAAATAGAAATCATTATGAAGTAAAGAGATCAAAAAGTGAAAGATAAAATAGGGAATAAAATAAAACCTCTTAGCATATAAATTAAGTAAGATCAGAAAACAAAAAGGATATCTCTTTTAATAAAGAGACATAAAAGAAAGAAAAATCAATTTAAATAAAAAATGAAAAATAGATAAAAAAAAATATGAAATTTCGAATCGCTTAATGAGGTTGATTTAAATATTATATTCATTCATTATTTTAATTTACCAATCTAACAAACCATCCATTCTTTTACATAAGTTCTTCATATGTTCCTAATTCAACTATTTCTCCTTTTTCCAAAACAACAATTCTATCATACTATTAAATATTTTCTAATCTATGAGTAATAACAAGTAATGTTCTATTATCATTTTAGACATAATCAAATAATGTCTTATGTAATTCTTCATCTGTTTTTGGATCCATATTTGATGTGGCTTCATCCAAACAAACAATATCCTTATTTTATAAGATGACCCTCATAAAATTGATTACTTATTTTTCACCATTTGATAGATTTCCTCCAGATTTAGCTATCATAAAATTAATATTAGTTGATGATTGTTAAATGTCCTCTTAACTTGAACTATTAGTCTTTGTTGAATCTTCCATGATGCCTCTAATTCTAAATTGTGTATTGTTAAATGCTTATTCAATTTATTGATCTGTTAATTTTCCTTGAGGATCAATGTTATCTCTAAGAGTGGCATTGTATAAGAATCCAAATTGAGGCACTATTGATAACAATTATCTCACATCTTTCAATTGCATGTTTTAAATCTAAAATTTCATAAGATTAATAAAATACATCATGACCATTTATGAATATTTGTCCTTATTGGAAATCATACAATCGGAATAAAATATTTAATATTGATGTTTTACCTGATCCTGTTCTACCCACAAATGCAACTTTCTCTCCTTTTTTAATAAAAAGAGAAAAATTCTTTAAAGCATACTTGGCATTTTGACTTTATAAGACATCATCATAAGTAATGGTGACATCATTAAAAACTATTGCATATTCATTTGGATTAACATTTAATGATTTAGGTGGTACTTATTATCTAATAATTTATTAGACTTATGGATTAAGTTTGACAATACTGTTATATTATTCTTAAGGATTATTAAAGTATTATCTAATTCTTTCAACTGAAACCATTTTAGCTTCACTTTAAGTAAACCAATTCATAGTATCATTGAATTCATTAGCTATTAATACAGCATATGTTAATGTCATAGCGCAAGTGGCATAATCAATTTCAATATTAAAAATCATCATAAAAATGATTGTAATTGAAACAGATAAGAAAATTAAGTTACTTAATAAGTGTAATCTTACTGATAACCAATAACTAACTCTTCTACTATTTACAAAAGAACAAATAGATTCAGTTAATTTAACTATGTATTCCTTAATAAAATATTATTGTTTTTCAAATGCTCTTATTGTTCTTAAGCCTCCAGTAGTTTCAGTGAGATGTGAAATTACTTTACCTTCATTTGTTGATTAAATTCTTTTAAGATCTCTATTACTTTTTCTAAAGTATTTTTATAACCATCTAAATGCAAAGATTTCAATGATAATAATTACAATCAACCATGGAAAGAGAATTATGATTCCAATAGGGTAACCTATGCATGCAAGTAATGACATAATGAATACTTCAACATACCAGGGTAATTCATCATCCACAACTAATGTATCATTAGATATCCTATTGATTATTCTACCTTAAGCATTATTATCAAAGAATATCATTTTTGAATTCATAATACTTTCATTTAATCTTTTGAATGTTCTCCAACCACTTAATAAAATACAGATTTTCATAATAGTACCACTTACAAATGTAATCATAACAATAATAGATATCAACCAACCAAATTTACTATTGAAAGATGGTCCAAACCAATCATCAAAAAAATCAAATGTATGATTATCAATACTGATCTATGCTCTAATCCAAAAATCAATCATATTTCTACTCAACATCAAAATAATAGATAATAATATAGCTAATATTACTAAAACATATCCCATTTAAGATATATAATATAAAACAGTATCTCCAGCAATTTCACCACTTTCTCTTTCTTCTTCTTCTACTTCACCTTTCTTAGTACCTTCTGTTAAATTATCTTCTGGTTAATCTAAATCAATTTCTTGTGATTATCTCACTTTGATTTTTTCATGTATTATTTTTTTTTCTTCTTTTTCTTCTTTTTCTAATTGTTCTTATTCTAATTTATGTTGCTTTTCCTTCTCCTAAGACATAAACTCATTTAATAATTAATCATCTAAGCAAATTGAACCATCAATCATATAAATGATATTACATTTATTGTACATTTCAATAAATCTAAATTAGGAAGTGATCATTAAAATAGTCTTACCTTGATCTAATAACATTTATTTAATTCCTTTATTAAATACATTATCAGCTACATGCATATCTAAAGAAGAGAATATATCATCCATTAAATAGATATCACAATTTTAATACAAAGCTCTACACAATGAAATTCTTTGCTTTTATCCTCCACTAATATTCTTAGCATCTGGTCCTAATACATATTTATCTCTTTTAGGAAATGTAATTAAATCTGGCATTAAATCACAAGCTGTTATGCATTTCTAATATAATTATTTATCATAAAATTTGCCAAATAAAATGTTATCCCTTATTGTCATATTTTATAACCAATGATTCTAACTAACATAAGCAACACTCCCTTTCACTTTTAAATTATCTTGACCCTATTATTTAATGTCCATCTCATTTAATATTGCATTTAATAAAGCTGTCTTCCCACATCCTATTCTACCAATTATCATATTTAAAGTATTCTTCTTTATTTTCAATTCTGCCAAATTCAATTAAAATGTTAAATTCTCATCTTAATTATTTTCCTTTGATGGCCATTTAAATTTAATCTAAGGTATTTCAATTACATATTCTTCTCCAATACAATTTTTATATCTAATTATTTCCTCCTCATTAATTTCCTTAAGATCTAAGAATGTTTTAATACGCTTATAGGATACAGTTGTATTAATTAGTTAATTAACTGAATAAGGAATAACTCCCAAAGGAAATGTTAATAAATTAAATAAGGCTATTATTGTAAAGACATTTGTAGATTTCAATGCATCTTCTCCATTTTTATCTACATAACTAGATAAAAAGAAGTATAACAATATATAACTGATACTACTCCATTAAACATTATTTATAATATCTATTGTTTTCTACCATCTTATATATCCAAATTCTTTTGATCTAATTGCCAATATTTTATCATTGAAAGTTTATTCCCATGACAAATATTTAATTTATTTCATACCCTCAATCACATCTGAAGACAATGCTAATCTGCTATCTTTTTAGACTAAAGACTTTCTGTAAAACATCTATAAATATACTGGATAAATAATTTACAATTGTCAAAGTAGTTGTTATAGAATTAAAAATAACTACACAACCTAATACTATTAATCCAGTCCAAACTGCATTCCCTAATTTCAAATACAACATATATAAGGCAATACTTATTGTGACCAAAGATGAAGATACTAATAATTATTATAATTGTAATTACATCCAAATACACCCCAATATATACCAGAAAGTTCTTCAATATCAACTGTCAACAAATTATTGACATTAGCTACATACTCTTCATCTCCATCCTTTTTATCCTACTTTTCTTTTTAAATTGTTTCTTAAAGATACTTTGTTCTTAATGCTTTTTAATAGATCAGATATTGACCAACTATTTTTAATAATGTTGTAAATGAATTTTAATAATTGTTTGAAATTGACTCTAAATATGTACCAAATGTATAGACAATTGTCATAGTTAATAATAATAAAATGGGTTTCAAAATATGGGGATCTTCTCCAGGATTGTTATAATCTTTAATTGAATCAGTGACTTAATCTAATAAATAGACCGATCCTATCTATATTGCTTTATCCATAAAATTTAACAATCCTATAAACATGAATTTTCCAAGAAATAAAGACTTAAATATATAAAATGTAGGAGTTTAATATTCCCTTTCTAGACTAATATTATTTCTTTTTCTTCTAGCTAACTCATCCAATTGTATTCTATAATTCAATTTATTATTTACCTCTCAACCAGATCTATTGCCTTTTAAGGTTTTAAATTAGGCTCTAAGAAGTAATTTAAATCTGTATTCTCAAGTTGATCTGATTTCCTATTTATTAGATCAATCAATGGTGTAATGTTGGTGAATAAAAAGTTGCATTCCTTAAATTTCTCATTGTTAAGTAATGGCTCTTCATACTCAGATTAGTCTTAAATCCCAACTCTCTTCATTTTAGTTAAATTTCAATCAATAATAAAATTAAATTAATCAATCTCAAAATTTTTCAAAAATCATTTTATTTATGTAAAAACTTACAATGTAAAAAATACTTGTTAATTCTGCAATTAATTTTTATATATCCAACACAATTATAAAAAGAAAAAAAATTAAAATAATTTAACGATCGATTTTAATAAGAGCAATCAATTAGATTTTTAATTACTAATTATTTAAATATAATGATGAGTATATATTTGGATAAAAATTAAATTGTATTTTGTAAGAAATTGAATATCATTGATGAATCTTTTTATATTTTCATATTATTAATTCCTAATAAAGATGAAGAAACAATTAATTTATTTATGTTATCGATAAGTAGAATGTCTATTGAAACAATAGAAAATGTAAAGAAATCTAATACTCTATAAATATTTTGAGAATTATACTGAAAATAATCTCAGATATCTGTTAGTTATATTATGAAAAATGATTAAGTTCTATTCTGAGGGATTAATATCACTAAAATTTTCAGTAAAGCTCATATCATAATTATTAAAGTTAATTTGAGGTAAATGAGTTAAATACACTGCTTTAGAGATTGTCTTATAAACATAAAGTAAGATTTTTAGGGCTAACTTATGTAACTAAAAAATACTATGTCTAATTTAACATTTTTTATTATGAATTTGAATTAAATAATAGAATGGATAAGAAATGAGTAATTCGATTTGATATTGTTATATTATTAATAATACAGAATTAAAAATATTATTATGCAATAATTTAAGGATATTACTTTGAATACATTTTATTTATATAAAGAAACTCTAGCTGAGGGGGAAAGATAATATTAATAGGGTCAAATTGATTAATTAAATAGCTTGATATCAGAATTGGTTTAACAATAAAGAGAGGGCTACAAATTTGCTTAAATTTTCAAGATGCTTAAAGAATAAAATGTTAACAATGAATTTACTGCACGAATTTTAGAGAACAACTTTGATATTAATAAAAAAACAAGTTGGTGAATGTTCTATTAGATAATTATTTTAGCTATTAATAATTGTTTATTTATAATATATAATATCAGATTAAAATGAATACAAAATCACCTATCCCTACTTTCATTCTTAAAACTTATTAAATGTTGGAGGTATGATAGATATTTTATTATTTAAGGATCAAAATAACAATAATATTATTAGTTGGACTTCTTAAGGAACTGCATTTATAGTTTACAATTAAATTTTGTTGGAGAAAGAAGTTTTATAAAATTTCTTTAAGCATAGTAATTATTCAAGCTTTGTAAGGTATATAAATAAGACATATGATTGTAGATAATTGAATTTATATAATTTTAAAAAAGTGAAATCCAATGAAGGTTAAATATTCAAGCATAAATGTTTCCGAAAAGGCATGAAGTAAAGTAAAGTTTGCTAACTTAGATCTATGTTATCATTTATCAAAAGAAAAAATTAAGATGATTCAGTAGGAGGGTCTAATAATATAGTTTAAGAAGAGCCAAGTATTTCTATCATATTAATCGTATAGCAATACATATCAAAGAAGAATAGAATTTATTTAAGGAGTGTGCCATTGACATAAAAGAAACGAATAATAAATTAAAAGAGGATATGAAATTATTATAAGAAACATCTTCATATTTAATTGATTAAATGCAAAATCTAAATCATGTATTTATTAAATAAGACACAATAGTTTGTTTATAACTAAAGTGTAGATATAGAAGTGAAATTCAAATAAGTTGGATAAATGCTGCATGCAATCAATGAAGAATTAAGACAAGAGAGTAAGAATCCAATTTATAAATTTTAGATAAAAGTGAAACCATAACAAACAAGTTTTTAGATAAAAAAGAAGAATCTTTTTAAGAATCAAAAGTTGGTTCTCCAAATCCATATGTGGATTACAATAGCACAGCCTTAAATCCATTAGATTATGAGTATTTTATAGACTCATTTCTATGAGAGAAGATTATTAAATTAATTTATTAACTAAAAATAACTAAAACAATTTGATCTTTAGATCTATGATTTTAATCAGTTATACTAGAACAAAAAGTAATTAAATACATCATAAACTAAAAACTTTCCTTATATTATTTATTTATTATTCTGTGGATTCACTTCTATCACTTATTTTTTGAGATTGACCTCATATAAATAGATATTGCTGAGTCCTCTAAAATTAATTATAAGATAATTCAATTTTTATTAGATTTAGGAGTATTTTAACTATCTTTTTAATTCAATAACCAATTTCATTTCATAATAATGATCCTTCTCTACTATAAAATTTTAATAACAATTTATGATCATTTTACAAATTAATACTTATTTTGAATATATACTATCAATTAAGAAATTGTTTCAGTATAGTTTTACATAATAATAAGTGGAGTTATAATTTATTTAAATAGAAAGAGAATATCTAATATTATGAGGCAAATTAAATATTTGTATTTATTTTCATGTTTTTTTAATTATATTTATATGTAAAAATAAAATAAGTCTTTTTTTGAGTAAGAAACTTGTTTGGCCGAAATTGAATTACCAGCAGAATGGAGACCTTAATTTATTAAATGGACTAAAAAGTTAGAAAAATAAGATAAATATTAAGAGAAATTGAGAGCTAGTTTGGAAATAAGAAACAATGAATATTATTTAACAATTGAAGATGAAAAAGATGAAAAATAATCAATTAGAATGAATATTAGTGAATTAAAATAACCTATGAATAAATGTAATTTATTAATACCATCACCTCCATATGATTAAAAGGAAATTTAAAATATCAATTGTGTGCCATACAAAGCCAAAGCAAAAATTGAAAATCATTAAAACGATGTTGAAGATTTGTAAAATAAATTTCGTAGCCTACATTATAGTGATAAATAGAAATAGAAATTTATAAATTATTCTAGTAGTTCAGGAGTTGAACAAAGTGGAAGTGAAGATGAATTTTCAGGATTTTAAATTCCTGTACCCTTCTAACTCTCTCATTTAGGTATTTAAATATTTCTATTCAGAAATTAGAGATTCAAAATAAGTACAGGACAAACCAATAGCAGAAGTGTATGATAAGTAAAATTTAAAGAGTAATTTAATTGATTTTTTGAGAACTAAAGGTGATACTGGAGCTAACATTTAAGAAATAAGGCAATATTATAAATTTCAATGCGTTCCAGAAGTATGAATAGTTGTAATTAATAGAAACACTTAAAAGATGTACTAAAATCATTTGCAAAAACTACGATGAAGGCTAATAAAGTAATTTATATATTGCCTTCTACCTTATAGAATTGAAATATATCATATTTAAGCAATCATATGTATAAATAATACAAATAATTTAATAATTTTGGATTTGGATTATATGTATTTATTTTAATCATAATATAAATCTTTTCAGATATATTTAACTTAATATATAAATAAAATTGATTTTCTTAAAGAAATATTACATAATTTGATTATTCAAAAAAAAAGACGAATCTTTAAGAAAAACAAACAATTATCAACAGATTATATGTTATGAAAATCAACTTTGAAACTTGTTATTAATGTGGTAGAAATCTTAAATCTAATTTTTTTTTTGTATTAAGTACATTAAGAATAATAACTGGAATAGATTGCTTATTGGCTTTGTCATAATGAATTAGATTTAGCATTATAATAATTGAGGTCAATTGCTTTCGCAACCTAAAGTTTACAAAGATATCAGTTACCTCCTTTATGTATTTTCCTTCTTAAACTACCTATCTAAATCATTATTTCTATTGTTCGATAACTGTTTTGTGAATTTTTCTTGTATTTAACTTGAAAACTATTTTTTTGGGACATAATCTTCTCCATATTGATTTGCTGATATCAAAATAAATACTTAAGATAAAATTTGTGTTTTGATTTTTTAATATTTCAAACAAGGGAATACTAACTTTTATAGAATAAAGTTAAATCAATAAAGTAATTATTCCCACTATATTAATAATATATATATATAAATATTGATTATTACTTTTAATTATCTTAAAATTATATCTTCTGATGTAATAATAATTAAATATACAATTTATATTACAAATAAATGTGATCAATTATAAAAAAGGTTGTAGATATATGATTTTAAGATATGGATGAAAATAATTATTATAAATTTATCTTGATTTTGATTTATACTTATAATTCATTAGGCTGCAGCAACTGGAGGTTTTCTCATTTCTTTGATAAAGCGTTCGTAGATTTCATCTTCTCTTTGTTAAAGTTCATTTTCAGTTTTTGGAGCATAATAATTTGGATAATCCAATCCTATTTAGATTTATATATATATATTACCATATTTTGTAATTTTGAGTAATTGTTTCTCAACATAATTCACAACTTTAGAAGCATCAGCCCAATTTCTATTTGCATTTGATCTATGTCCAAGAATAAATGGTGGTCTAAGATGAAAATATTGATTTTAATAGTTCTAAAAATGAGAGAACATTTTACAAGCATTTTATCAATTCTTGCACCAACAGAATAGAGATTAGTAACTCTACCTGATTCATGATTAAGGAATACTCTCATATGATTTAAAAATGATTCGCCTTTTGATAAATCTTTGAAATACCAACTCTTAATCTCTTGGCAAATGCTTCATATTCATATTCAGTCAAATCAGGTCTTAATGTGCTAAAGGAGGATTTATAATATTTGAAATGTTATTCTGTTGTCATCTATCTTGCATTAATAGCTATTCCTCTTTCTGGATCAATGTATACTTCATCTGTTTCTGTTCCTCTTTGATTTCGCAATTGATTCATTATTATATAAATTAATAATAAATTTAACTCTAATTTTAATACTAATTATTGATATAAGAATAATCACTATTATTAGGTCTAACATATAGAAGTAGGTATGTATAATGAATTATTGTATTATCTTTAAAGTATTTATTAAATTAATTTAATTTCTCATAATTTACCTATTGAAATCTTTGTGTTTTTCAATTAATAATATTCTATTATCTGACAACTTTTTATATTTTATTTTTCAGTGTTTAATACTATATTACTCTATTATGATACATAAACATTTTTATCTATGAGATATAAGGAGGAAATCATAAGAATATATGAAGATTGATATAAGCACTTTTTAAAATTAAATAAAATCTTTTTTTATTTAAGCAAGCATAATTAATGGGAATTTCAAGAGATAGTAGACACAAAAGAAGACTTACAGGAGGTCGTATGCCAATCCATAAGAAGAAAAGAGCTTTTGAGAAAGGAAGATAAGCTGCAATGACTAAATTGGTATCAGGAGAAAAGAGAGTGAGAAGATTAAGAGTTAGAGGAGGAAATTTCAAATTTAGAGCACTTCGTTTATCAGAAGGCAATTTCTCTTGGGCTAGTCAAGGTGTTGCTAAAAAAGCTAAAATTGTTGAGGTGGTTTATCATCCATCCAATAATGAATTGGTCAGAACCAAAACTCTTACTAGAGGTGCCATTGTTTAAGTTGATGCTACTCCATTCAAATAATGGTATGCAAAGAAATACAATGTTGAATTGGGATCAAAGAAGAAGAAGGTAATTAATTATCATAATAATAGGAAACAACAGGAGATCAACCAAAGAAATTAAGTTCAAAATAAGAGAAAAGAGCTAAGGAAAATGTTATTGATTAATTCGTCTAAGAATAATTTGCCAATCAAAGATTGTTAGTCAGGATTACATCAAGACCAGGATAATCAGGAAGAGCTGATGGCTATATTTTGGAAGGAAAAGAATTAGAATTTTACATTAAGAAAATTGAATAGAAGAAGAAGTGATTTCCATCATCAATACATTAAATTGCATAATAATAGTACATCCTAGAAAATATTGTTTTTCATAAACACGATTTAAATTAAGATATTTAAATTGATATCATTTTTTCCTCTTTTCTGATCCAAATAACTTCTGATATTTGTTTAATTTGTTCACAGTACTGTGAGTAGTTGTTTTAGGAGATGACAAATTACAAAATTACTCTGTTTTAAGTCTTTCAATTTAACTCTTTTGATTTTAATCAGGGATTGTTGTTAATCTGTCTGAACTTAATAATTGTTTTGATTGATCAAATAAAAGTTTCAGTTTCTTAAATTATGTAGAGTTAAGTTACTTTTAATTCTTAAATTGAAATTTGAGAATGTTATAATGTTTTCGAATAACCATGGCCCATTTTTAGAGATTCTTATATTATTTAAGAAGGCTTAGTCAAAAGATTATGCTTCTAGAAATAATCATGAGTTTCACTTTTTGCATTTGCTTTTAAATACTTTTTACTTTCTTAAGGAGAATGCTAAAATATATAATAATAGATAATACCTTAGTTTTATTTATTATTTATTTTGGTGGAGATATAGGCTCTTTTTATAAAAATTGACAATGTAATTTATTTACATTTACTATGTTAGTTCTATTATTATATTCTTTCTATTAAACCTTTTAATAGTAGAAGTTTGATAATTAGTATTTGGCTATGTCAACATTCTTACAAAATTAATTATAAAAATTACTTAAAATTCAGTCAACATATTGATAGCAAATTATTTTCTAAATTCTGCATCTCCTTTGTTGAACTCTTCTTCATCAAAATTATATTTTAAAGGTTCTGGTTTATAAGGAGTAGGTAATTAACGATTCATTATTTTTTCAAAGTCAACATCTTTAAACCAAGGATGAGTTAAAATTTCAATTACTCCTTCTTTTTATCCTAATCTTTCTGTAGGATCCTTTTCAAGAAGTGAAGTAATCAAATCTTTTAATTAATTTGAAATTTAAACATAATCAGGAAATTAAATTGTTTCTGTTAAAATTGAATTATAAATTTCTTAAGTATTATAAGAATAATATGGAGGTAGACCAGAAACAAGTTCATAAAGTAATGCTCCTAAACAATAACAATCAACTAAATAATTATGTCCTGTCTTCATGAGCATTTCAGGAGCCATATATTCAGGAGAACCACAAAATGAATAAGCAAAATCTTCAGCTGCCATATCAGGTTTAGAGAGTCCAAAATCACTTAACATCAAATGGCCTTATAAATCTAATAAGATATTTTCTGGTTTGATATCTCTATATACAATATTTTAAGAATGCAGATAAGCCATTCCTATACAGATTTCAACAAAGTAATATTTAGCATCTTATTCATTTAACTTTTTTAATTTTCTTAAATGATAAAATAACTCACCTCCTGCACAATATTCTAAAACAAATGCAATGTAAAATTTTGATTCGAATGCATAATGCAAAGGTATAATATATTGATTTTTCATTTTTACCATGATATCCCTTTCATTTTCTACAATAATTTCTTTTTTATTATCAATAATAAATTTCTTATCAATTAACTTTAATGCATAAAATATTCCATTGTCTTTCTTTCTAACTAAATAAACTCTTGAAAACCCTCCAACACCTATGCATTTTATTAATTGAAAATCCTTTAATCCAACCTTTTTTGTAGTTTAAGACTATGAATAAAGAGGTTATAATGAAAGTGTGATTCCTTAAAATACAGATAAATTCATATCAGGAAGAGATAAATAATAATCATAAGGAACTTTTTTTTGTATTGTGCAAAATTAGCAAATTCTATTGATCTCTAAAATACATTACTAATTTTACCAGCTTATATTAAATCATCATCTGTAGACCCTGTACCTCCATCCTATTTTGCATGGTTTTATTCAATGCTAGCTATTTATTAGATTAAATAATTATAGAGATCACATGTGGATTAGTTAGAATAATCAAATAGGTAATAGTATCTATAAGAATATAGATGATATATATTACTTTGAATTTTTATAGTATAAAATGATCTAAAGTTTCTGTTTAGGATCATACTCTAATAAATCATCACTCTTTGTTTTGATTATTTGTTTTGGTTAAGGAGTTTATTCTGTTTTTGAGTGTCCTTAATTCAGTGATTTTGATTCATTTTCTGTTTTTCTAATAACTTTTGACTGAATAATTTGTGATGAACCTTTAGTACCTTTTTAATTGATTAAAACATCTTCCATTGATTACCTATGATTAGTTGATGTATCAGAAATAATAGATTGTTTATTTAATTTTTGATTAAAGTGCTTTTTATATTAGTTTTAAATCATTTAAGCATTTTTCAACTTTAAATATATTAATTATTTTACCATATCGAATAAATATTAGTCTTTTTGTTTTTATTATTTTTTTTATGGTTTACTTTAACCAGTAGGTGTTTAATTGTATGATGTTTTAGTTGTTAAAGGTTGCTTAACCAATTCCTTTTTCTAAAATAATAATCCTATTTTAATTACTTCTAATGATACTGCCGCTAATGATAGATTTTTGCTTTTTAAATTTGTTTTTTTTGTATTGCTACCCTCATCTGTTTGAACACGTAATTCTGCTATCTATGTAAAAACTAATAATCTTCAAATTACATTAGGTTATGAAGTTTTGACTCGATCACTTTTTAAAGTTTGCAAGAACATATTATCTATACTTTTACTCCCTTTTAATTTAGCTCTTGTTGTATTTGCTGGTTAAACCAAAGAATTTCGTTCCCTCTTAAAATAATCAAGTAATTTTGCTTTTGCTTTTTCTAAATGTCTCTCTGTTTTGATAGTGCTACCAATGGCTTTAATGTTTTTCTTTTCTTATCTATGTGGAGAGTCTTAAAAACTATTTCGACCAGCAATCTTCTACATCTAATGACAAAGCTTCTTCATTAACAATGTTAAATAATTTATATAATGAAATTAATATTATTCTAAATCTAACTTTACATTATTAGGGTATTATATGAATACTTTTATTACTTTAAGAAATTAGTAAAATATATAAATAATATAATCTATCATGTAGCAAGAGATACATGATTACTTAGTAAAAATTAACCACCATCAAACAGTATATTATAAAATATTAAAATAATCATCTCTACAAGAAACAATCTCGAATTAATAAAATTTTAGCAAAACAATCTAATTAATACCTTATACTAGATAGAAAATATAATAAGACTCATAAAAAAAAATTAAAAAGTTATGTAAAAATTAAATTAAACTAATACCAGACATAATTAATATTATAATAGATTTAAGATTTATGAACATATTTATTGATTCAATCCTAAATAATCTCTTTAGAACAAATAAATAGAAGATAGTATAATTAATAATTCATTTTATTATTAATGTAAATTAATAGAGTATTTTTATAATTGAAACCAATCCCTAAACAAATTATATATGTTCAAGTAATCAAATATCTACAATATTTGCATATTTTAAGTTGTAAATCATAAAAATTAATTATCTTCAAATTAGATAAATTATTTAAAATATCTATAATTCATTTTTTATGCAATCTAATAAATCTTGTCTCATAAGTTTATTATATAGATTTCTAGAAATTACCAAATATTGAGTTCACATAAATAAGATCAAAAATCTACAATTTAATATTAAAATCCATAACTATCTCGATTTTTTTCAAGGATATAATTTTAAAAACTATAGAATCATTGAAAATATGCTCTGCTCCAAATTATAGCTACTAAATTAATATTTCATTTGATCAAAAAACTATTAAATAAAATTAAACTTAGTAATATGTTGTATAATCATAAATTTCAATTATTTGATAAAATTTTATAGATAAAAATATACACACTTAATGGAAAATACACATTTGGTTGAAGAATCTTAATAAATCAACTAATAATATTAAAATCCACAAACATCAGAAAATAGATTTCAAACTTTATTATCCCAAGATGAAATTGATGAAAATTAATAAATGAATAATAATTCTCATTTTAAGGATTTAAGCTCATCTTCTATATAGAATGTTCTTTCTTAATAAAATAGTGATTTAGAGTAAGAGAAGTAAGATGAAGACTTTAATTTCATTATGCAAGAATAAAACTAAAAAAACAACATTGAAAATTAATAGAATGAATAATAAATTATACCTTAAGAGATTGATCAAAAAGAAGAGAATATAATTTAAAATGAATTAATAATTGATGAAACTTAACCTGTACAGAATTAAGAACCTAAAAATGACTATGTAGAAGATAAAAATTATTCTCAAATTAACAATAAATCAGAAGATAAAGATATTAAATAAGTATCAGATAATATCTTGATTAAACAAATTCCAACAGAAAGTTCGGATTTTAAATATGAATAACAAAGTGGAATTGAATAATAGTAAAACATTTAAAAAATTCAGAAAGGTTCTTAACAAGGAGAAAAACTTAAATCAATAATTAAGTCTCCAAAATCTGGAACTTCTAATATTTAATCAAGGGATCCTTCCTTAGATAAAAGCATTTTACCTGAATAATTATTATAATAAAAAAGAAATGAGAAATTATATAATTAGATTATGGAGACTAATTTAAATGAAATCTTTCTATTTTATACAAAATAATTCTAAACTCCTTAAAAAATGAACACAAAAACAAAAGAATAAATATTTGAAAAAAAAAAATAATTTTTAAGTTTACATTAATATATGCATTTTTGCAGAGATTTTTAATTAATAGATTTATTGGTTACTAATGAATTTATATAAAAATATGCTGGTTCTAAAAACCAAAAGCCTTTATATAAACTAAAATATAAAAATAGAGTAAAAGATTCATTCATTATTACAAAATAAATTCTATAGGAAATATTTCAAAAATGTTCTGGAATCTAATAATTAAGCTTTTCTGAGTTTTTATACTCATTAATTAAACTAGCAGATATTGTATTTCCAGTTTCTAATTCTATAAATGCACTTTATTTATATTTAGGTATTTATGATCCAGAAACCTACAATAAAAAACTTACTAAAATTTAAGATCTGAATTAATCACGTCTGTAAGATCAAGAAACTATAATTGTTAAATAGGAAGTCAAAAAAATACTCCCTTCAATAATAAATAAACCAGTTTTTGAAAGCCGTAGAATATAGGATTCATCTCATATTTCTAAATTGAATTAAGTTTTAGAGGTGCAAAAACGATCTAAAGTCTAATAAAATAGTAATTAGAGCTATTCTATTAGATGGGAGGATTTGGTAAGTAGTGATAATGATTTTGACCCTAGAAAAATGCTTTTGGAAGAAGATCTTACAGATTAGGATGATGCAATCTATCTAAAGGAGTATATGATAAGTGAATTAGGGATAAAGAAAAAGTAAGAATTCATAAAGTAATATTAAGAAGGATAAAAAATCAAGTATAGCTAGTATCCATATTAAAATTATTAATATAGAAGTAAGCAAGGTTAAACTGAACATATATCAAGAGAAAAAAATCAATTAAATCTATAGGGAAAATTGGTATTTTAAAAGGATTCAATAACTCTAGAGAGGAGATAGGAATTGTATGAAACATCATTGGTTAATTCTAATTTACCTATAAATTAAACATCTGAAATACTACAAAAGGAAAAAAATAAATTAATTCATCCTAATTCTTTTGAATAAAGAAAAAATTACAATGTTATAAAATAACTTCCTTCTCTTAATAAATCTTATGCTAATTAAAATATAAGTTCATCAATTGAGAGAGGACATATATCATAAACTGATCATGTAAGTAAATAGAATATGCTTAAAATAGAAATAAATTAAAAAAAAAGAGAATAGTAAATTATAAGTGGAATCATGAAAAATTAAGAACATACAATAAGAAAAGTATAAAGGAAATGACTTTTATTTTTGTTATTTATAACTTAAAATCTCATTCAATTTTTATTGTTTTTTGTTAAAATCCAGAAATTAGAGACTAAAATTATGTAATTAAAACTCATATTTAGAAGAATTATTATAAATTAGGAACTATTCATCTTAAAAAGAATAATCAAATTGAACATAAATCAATAAATAATAGAGAAATAGCATGGACATGATTAGATTCATAGAAACTATAAATATTTGTGAAGATCTAATAGTGAAAATTCAAAGAGTAATATGAATAAATATAAAAAAAATATACGTTTTTGAATATAAAAATATAATGAAATTCATTGCCTTAGCGATGTTGGTGATGCTAGCAACATCTCAAGAATACGTTGAATTCTACTCTGCATTTTAAAATTCAGACGTAAGCTAATTGGATGGATGGACAATACAAGGGTAATTGTCAAAAGCTTAAACTGACAATTTCTTTACTTGTTCAGGTGCCTCTGTTTTTGGAGGACCTAAAGTATTTGGTAAAGGAGCAATAGCTACCAAATAATTTTAATTACCTCCTCATTTTTAGATTAAAATATCAGTTGAAGTCTGGAAGTATAGCAATTTTACAAATCTAGATTTGATGCATGGGACACATAGAGATAATTTTTTTATTTGGATAATTACCTTTGGGAAACAATGTGGACTGGTAGTGATGGTGATAAGAGATGTGCAACTCCTGCAGGTGGTAATGTAAATTCACACTAAGCTGATATAACAATAACTCATAATCATGCAGCATTATTTATTGCATTTACATCTTCAGCGGAAAAGACAGCAGATAAAGTATAATTATTATTAATCTTTAGATGTCTTGGGGTATCAGAAACTTGAAATTATCTTATTTGCCATGTCCAAAAGAATGTGGTACATGCCTTGGACCAGATGCAATTGTTTGTTAGATGTGGGTACCAGTATCATCAAGTTGGATAAAGACTGTAGAAGCTGATGGATGGAGTGCAAAAGGATCTCCAAGTATTAAAACAAGTACTTGTGCAGGAATTCCAATTATTGGTGGTCCTGGTAATTTTGGTAATAATGTGTCAATTTAAAAAATCTTTGATAAACTAGTGCCACATTATAGAATTAAGGTGATAGCATAGTTTTGGAAGATTGATAATTGGGATAATGATAATGCTGTTTTATATATTGATAATTAAGAAAAATGGAAATAAAATGTAGCTGCAGTTGAAGAAAGAGATTTCTTCATTTGTGATAAAATTACTCCAGGAGGTGTTGATGGATCAGAAAAGATTATTAATGTTAATTTTGAATCTCCTCATTATTATGGTGCTGCTCTTGTAAAATGGACAGCCACAACAAAAAAATCATCAAAATAAGCATCTTGGGGTATAAGATAATTCCAAATCTATGTTGCATAATGTTCAAGTAATTGTGCAACTTGTACTGGACCTAGTGCTGAAGATTGCACAGCTTGTGTTTCTCCTTATATATTATTGGATCCAGAAGATGGAAATGGATCTGGTTGTATATTAAAAGGAGATTGGGTTGAATTCACATCAGAATTTGAAGGTTCAAGTTGGACAGCCAATTAAGATTGGAAAGTATCAGATGGCAAAAATGGACCAGATTTTACAACAACTTGCGGAGAGTTCAAATTCTTTGGTGGTTTTGAAAAGACAGGAAAAGATGCTAAGATTTCAAGAAAATTCAATTTACCTGCTCATAAAAGAATTAAAATTTCATTTGAAGCTTGGAAAATTGATAATTGGAATGGAGAAGATTATTTTGTTAAAGTTGATGGATTAAATGTTTGGTAAAGAACATTTGGATTTGGAGATCCTGGTCTTTCTGATATTTGTGGTGGAGATGGATTTGAAAATTATGCTATTGTTGATTTTGTTATGGGACATGAAACACCTACTTTAGATTTAGTAATCTCAACTACTATTGGAAAAAATAATGATAATGCTTCATTTGCACTTAAAGGATTTAAACTCTTTTATGAAAAACCAGATGCTTGTGCTACCCTTTATACTGAATGTAATTATACAGGTAATTTTAATATTTTATTAATTACTAAGGAAAATCATTTAATATGTGCGAAGACTTACCTAACTTCCAATTAGCTAAATATCCAAGCAAGGTCAAATCAATTTAAGTTCCTGCTGGAGCTAAAGTGATCCTTTTTGATGAAATGGATTATAATGGTATCAAATATTTATTTAGATAGGAAAAACAATTGAATACACTGAAAACCAAAAATGCATAGAAGAATATCAATACAAATTCCTTTAAAAAAACTAATATGTTTTAACAGCCAATAATTGATATAATAAATAACATATAATCATAAAAATCCTGCCTTTTTTTTAGTGTTTTTGCCTTTATCTTATTTAAGTTCATTTTTATCATTTTCTAAATTTTATTATCCTTTTCCTTCAAACATATCAGATAATGTATTTTCATAACTCTACCAAATCTGTTCCTCTAAATGATTTGAATATATCTTATATACTTTTATTTAAATTTGAAGAGTGATTATCATTTTTATTTTATTGTTATGGCTATCTTTTTTTCATTTGTTATAATGCTTTATTAACTTTATTAATTGCATAATATTAGATGAAATAATTTGCCACAGGAGTAAAGTTTATTTAACAAGTTTTTTCTTGATCAATTTGATCATCTAAGATATATACACTCAAATCTTCATCCTTATCCCTAACTTTATATTAACCTCTTTCCTTTTCATTTAATCTCTTTATGTAATCCTACTCTAATTACGAAAATGCAGATTTATAATTATTGCATCTATTTTCTAAAGAATGGATTGTCAATAATAAAGGATTTATTATATCATTTATCAGAATTTTGTTATGATATTGATCATCCACAACTTTACAATCAAATACCCATGTCAGAGTGTAAATTTTTATTACATTACTATAGCCATAATACAAAGAGGACTCATTCAATTTGAAAGAGTATTCTGCTTAAGGATCAAATTTTAAAGCTAAATCTAATAAATCCAACACTCCTTAGAAATTTGTAGTTTAAATTGATTTGTTGTATAATTCTTTATCCTTTTCGATGTGATCTTTATTGAGTTTACAAATCCAAGATTACCTTAGATTTGTGATGACTTTATCTTATATACAAAATTACAAATCAAGCACTTATCAATACTGATTCCTGCTCTTATTAAATATGGTGTGTTTCTGCATCCTGTCCATAAGGGTTGAGCTGAAATAAAATTTAGAATGAAATACCTTTTAGAAAATTTATATCCTCTTCTTCAACATTCATTTTAATCAATAATAATTAAATTCTGAATTTTTCATTAACATTAAAGTAATTGATTATTATTAATAATTAGAATAACATATCTATCATAATTTCAATTCTCATTAAAATATTCACTCCTCTTAGATAATGATTGATTCAGCATCTTTAAAGTTAATATTGATTGAGAGTACTAAAGGGGGCTTATTATTTTTAATATCAAATGATAATATTTATTCTTCGATTTATAATGCATTACATAATATCTTTCTAAAGATTTTCTAACAATTTAATTATGAACTTCAACCTAATAAATATTTTATCAAATGGGCTGCTCCTTAAAAAAAGAGAAACGATTCTCAACTATCAATATGAATGAATAAAACACCTTTTATTTTGTGATAATAAATGGAGACCAAGGACTTAAAAATTTTAAATAAAGAAACAGATTGACAAATTCAGTACCAATTTTAAGCTCTATAAGTAATATTTATCATTCAGTAAAATCTAGATCAAAGTACTATAATTTCAAGAAGAAATAAACTATTTCAATCATAACTTCACCAGAGTCTATTGAAAATGCATAATTTAAAGACTTCACCCCAGGAACAACTTAAGGGATGAGTAAATATTTATATTTCTAATGATCATAAAGATAATATATTATTATTATGTCTAACATTTAAGGTATCATATTTGACTTTAATAATAATAATTGGAGAATGATAATGTAAATCTACATTCAGGGTGATCAAGATATTATAAATTATTCTTAAAAGCCCCATTTTAGAGGTTAAAAAAAATAGTTATTAATTTAATATCAATTTAAAAATAATTAAATTATTTTATATTTTTCTAATAATGGAGGAAAGAATTATCTAATTTGCACCATTCTTAGCAAGCAGAGCTAATGAAATATCTTAATTGTAAAATACCCTTAAAAGCAAATTTCTAAATTCTACTGCTTAGCCATTTTAAGTGATTCACAAACATATGAGAAGAAGAGCCATGTCACATAATCGATATCGTATACCTAGTTCAGTAGATTATAATCATTTTTAATTTTAGTTAAGAAAACAAATGTACGGTCCAGGATTAGAGGAGAGAGATTTGAAGTAAAAAATTCCAAAATGTCGAAAACATATAAGAAAGAGAAGAGATTTAATTTTTATGAATAGATCAAATAAAATTTTATGGATGGAAACTCACTTGTATTAGGTCAAGAGAATGAAGATGATTAATTATTGTGGATTTAAGGTGCCAGAAAAAGCAAATGAAAAAAATTTCAGAGCAGTACATAGATATTTTGATCATGGTAGTATGATTTTTGATGCTTCATACTATTAAATAGTTGAAGGTATCATAGAAAATGAATTAATTGTTGATGAACACACTATTATACATCCATAAGAATTACCAGATACCGATTTTGTTGTTCATAATAATAAATACAACATTTTTTAAATAATTGGAAGAGAATCATTATAAATTGTAAATGCTTTTTTAAATATTTTTAATTGTTCAATAGATGGACAAGAAAAAAAATATTTTAGTTTTAATTATTAATACGAGAGGATATAGAGTGTTACTACAAAGAAGGGTAGGAAAATGAAGACATTAGATGATTATGATGAAGAGATGAAAGATATGTAAGAAATATTTGAAAATAAAGGGGATGAAGATATTAATAGATCGGTTTGGTAAATAGATTAAAATTAATTTATGAAGAGATTTAAAATTGATACAAGAAATAGATATACACATTAAAGAAATAAGAAATAAATATACAAAACTCTTTTAGAAATTAGATAAAAATAATAATAATAATAATAATAATAAGTTGATCCATAAATCCCAATTGATCTTATGAAAAAAAAAAAAGCCATGAGATGGCTATTAAATCAAATGGATAAAAATGAGAATGACATAAGTGTTGAATTACATGATTAAAATGAAAATGAATAAAAACCAAATCAAGAAATATAAATAGAATAGCCTGATATTTAATAATAAAAACCTTAAAATGAAAAAGATTGTTAAAAGTAGTACTAAAATACTACTCTAAAACCGAAGGATGTTCAAATAAAGATGTTAATTATACCACCATCAAATTAGACAAAGAAACAAATTGATATTGGATACAAAATTATTATTAATTTGGGAGGTGGATTAATAGTTTGGAGATTGTTCAATTAATTAAAATTAAAACCTGTTGGTTTACGTGACATTCGTTAAATATGTTTAGAAAATAATTTATTATTTAATGAATACGAGAATGAGGATCTTATTGAAAAGTATCTTAAAAGCACTAACAAAATTAATTATTTAGCTCTACAATTCCCTTATCCATTTTCATTTGATTTTTAACTATATCCATCTTGGTGTTCTTGCCAGTTAATAGCATATAAGAATGTACCTGTAAAACAAGCTTTAATCTTTCAACCAACAGAGGAAGATTTTGAGCTTCTAAAGAATAAAATATACAAAATCCAATTAGAAAGGACAGAGGATGAGAAACCAAAAATAAGTAATAGAGTTGAAATATTGTAATATGAAAAAAGACTATCAGAAATATAATAGAAACGTAAAATCTTGGGTGTTGTAACTTTTGGAAATATATCTTTATAACATGGGAAGGGAATAGGGTAAGGGAAAATTGATGGAAAATTAGCAGGTAAATACATTATTGTTCTCTTTCGTAATCATGATTCTGAATATTGTTTCTTCGCAGATTGTAAAGTAAATAGTATTTGAATTAATACATATTTGATATATTAAAATATACAATTTAAACTTAACAAATCAAACTAATTCTATTGATTCTGGTTTTCGAACATAGATTTAAAAATCATAAAATCTCTCAATTGCCAAATCGAATAAAAATAGCATACAAGTTAAAGCTAGAGCTAAATATAATTATGGTCTATAATATAAAATGAAATATATACGAGACAAGATATCTATAAAAGTTAAATGAGGGAGACAACTCATAATCATTCACTAAAATCAAGATTAGCCAATAAACAAGAAATGATAGTACAATGAATAATATAGTGAAGTTATAATTAGTATACGTAAAAGTGAATATCTTAAGATTAACAAGAAGTATGATTATTCCATATATAAATACTCCATCTTCAAAAAATTCCATTGTCATACCATTGTCCATATTTTAATTCTCTGTTGAAAATGTACAAATTAGAAATATAATCAAACCTTGAACCATTCCATTAAATACCCAAAGCCAGAATTTAATAATAGTAAAAATTGGTTATTATCTAAATTAAACATAAACATCTGGTTTTTCTTCAAGTATATTATGTGTGGTTTTGCTCCATTATAAATATTCAGAAGAAGGATGCATTTCATCAAAGAGAGCATAAAGTATTTAAGGTATAGAGGCAAAAATTGTGTTAAATAATTAAGACAACCATTAATCGTATAAATATTATCCACTAAAGCCATTAAGGAATCCAAACCAAAAGTAAGGAGTGATAAACACCTAGTTCTTAAAAAATATGTATAAAATCGTAAGAGCATTTCTTCTTGAACACTCAACCCCATAATAAAACATTAATCTTTTAAGATGTTTGAATTCTTATATTGCAAAGTCTGCAGCTCTGGCTGCTTAAGTCCCTTCAACTCCTTAAATTCCTACTCCAACATGGGCCTACATATTGATTATAAAATTTACCTCATTAATCATAGAAACATCATTGGCTCCATCACCAATAGCCAAAGTGTAAGCCTTTGGGAGATACTCTTTAACTAAAGCTACAACTTATTGCTTTTGTTTTGGAGATACTCTGGCCACAATGACCACTTTGGCATAGAAAGCTCTCTTTAGTAGCATTGATTTAAGTTGTGGATTTTCTAACATTACTGATAATGCTTATCCGCTAATCACCAATGCAATATTAGATGACTCATTACAATAATGCAAAAATACTTCCTCAATACTTCCAACAGTTGTTTCAGTAACTACTTAAAGCATATCTTTGCTATCAATAAGATTACATGAGTATCCTATTGAAATTGCAGTTTCAACTTTATCACCTGTAAGAACCCAAACTTTTATTCCTGCAGATTTTAAATCTTAAATAGTTTATCCGACATCATCAGCTAATAAGTCTTCAACAGCAGTAATTCCAAGAAACTCTAAATTAGATTCTAATGTCTTTTGTAATTTGTTCATCATTTCTTCATCTTTATCCTCTTAAGCCTTTTTATAACTATAATATTAAAATAAAGTTATACTCTGCCAAATATATATCAATTTCATTTTAATTAAAAGTCTTTCTGCCCAACATTAAAGTTCTGTATCCTTTAATTGCAAATTGATGGATGATTTGCTAATGTTTGCATTCTCCTATTAATTCAAGTAATACTTCATCAGCGCCTTTGCAAAATAAAATATATTCATTTCCTATTTTTACTATAATTGTCATTCTCTTTTTTTCACTGCTAAAATCAAAATTCATTACTCTATGGAATTATATTTTGTTTATAGTAAGATTATTATTATTATCAATGCCTTAAAATAAATAACCTTTTTATTCACAATAATCTAATATAGCTAATTCATCAGGAGAAGATCCTATCAATTTATTTTTTGATTTTACAACAGAATGACATAAACTCAAACACAATAAGGCTTCCTTTTCATTTTAAGCAAATAATTCCCTAAACTGCATAGAATTTTTAGTTAATGTACCTGTTTTATCAGTAAAAACAATATTAATTTCTCCTAATTATTCAATTAAATTAGATTAATGTGATTTTGAATTTGGCATAACTTTGTCAGATTCTAGCATTTTTGCTTGACCAAATTTGACTAATTCAACATTTACAACTAATGAAATTGGTATAAAATAGGAAAGTAATGAAAACCATAATCCTAAATCTACAAATACATTATCTTTAGATAATCCCAAATATGAATAATTAAGATGATTATTAGTCCATAAGAATTCATAGATTGATGCCATTATACAAAATAATGCCAAACTGATAGATATTGACATGATACAGATTCTCATATATTATTCTAATCTACTTCTTTTTGTCCTTTCTTAAGAACAATTTAACATGATTTTACAATCCATACCACTATAAATACATAAACCTATTATCCATTCTGTATTTTTTAGAATACAATCTCTTTCAATAAAGTTACCATAATTTAATGAATTGACATCAGAATTACTAATTTAATAAGTACCTGATAATTTATATAATATTGGATTCTTCTAATCGTATACAAATTTAACACTGTTATCTTTTTTCTTCTGTTTAATTACTATATAAATACAAAGTTTATTGCATTGTCAATATGGTATCTTTATTATAAATCATAGATTGAATATTTTTGTTTTAAATTTGTCTCACCATCTATTTGTTTTGTTTCCACATATGATATACCACCTTAATAACTAGATGACAATATTAAGATGTCACAAGGAATACTTTCATTTTCCATCACTAAGATAATGTCTGCTTAATAGATATCCTTCCAATTACACTAAATAAACTTATTTTCAAAGTATTTATGTGATTTCCTAGTATTCTCTTCTTCATCAGATTTATATCTATTTTAATTAGAATTTTACCTTGAATATTCTTCGAAAGCATCTTTAATTATACTAATACTAATCATCATTGATAAAGGTCCATAAATAGTGGGTACACCATTTGTATAAGAAGTGACAGGAATTATTTGTAATATACCAATTACAATAAAATAGATATTCGCAGGTTACGTAATTTATTTGATAAATGCATATGGAAGAAATGTGAGCCAGGTTGTTTTCATTGTTGTTATGGTGTTAGGTTTATTTCTCATTGGAGTATCATCTGGTAAAATAATCTTTTCTGTTTATGAAATCTATTCATTTATTTGGAAGTAACTTTTCATTGAATAAAATAGTTTTCTGCAAATTATATTATATATTCAATTATTCTTAATTAATTCAAAACAATGCTCAAGAAAAAACAACTTTTTGATATAAATAATTTATTAAAAAATTAATCTTCAATCTTAAGTGGTGCTGTTTTAGGTATCAGTATCAATAACTCCATCAATTATGCCTGAATCCTTCTTAAGAATCTCCTCTCTTATTGATTCATCTATTTTTATATTTACAGTTGAAGGATCAAATAATTGTTCTTATCCATCCTATTGATTTATTGCTTCATTATTTTCTTCCATTTCTAATCGATTATCAATTTTCTCAGCACTTCTAATATCATTACTATTATTTTCCTCTTCTTTTGATTGTTCCTTTGGTATTTCTACATTTTAAACAATATTATCCTAATCAATATTTAGTTGTGTAGCATTTGCTATTTAAATATTTTCCATTATTTTCTTTATTCCAGGAATTTATTATGGAGTATACATATGAATCTTATGTTTAAGAGTTTCTGATAATTTTGCTCTCTTTAATTATTACACTTAGTCCATATTAAGAGTGAATTAATGAAGGTGTTTTAAATCTTCCACAAGTTCAGATGGTATCACAGTAAGATGTTTTAATTCTAAAATATGGAAGTTATATTCAGATCCTAAGAAGAGAAATTTTGCTTCAAAATGAATTGGCTTACCCTTTTCCAACTTTTAAAATGTTTCAATTTTATATTAAGATTCCATAACACCAATTATAATATCAGGTAAATCTTCAGTTGATTCTGTTGGATCCATCTTTAAATATACCCAATAATTGAAATGGAAATTTGAATCATGATTAGGTTTAGTTTGAATATAATCACTAAAATTAATTTTTGTATAAAAAAATACCCTTTCCATGAAACTATTTTATTCTTAAAATAACTTTCAAACTAATGCCTTGCTTTTAAACCATTATCAACAAATTAAAATTTCCCACAAAATTATAAGAAATCAACCCATGATTTATTTGCATAGACATTTGTTTCAATTTAAGGATGCTCTTACTCTGTAAAATATTCAAAATAAAAAAACAAAGAGATAATAATTGTCAATAAAATTAAAGCATATTTTCTAGATAAAACTACAATACAATTTCCAAATCTAAATTATAGAACTTAATCATTAATGTTTGGTAATTAAAAATATTTTCTTTTTTCTAATTCTTAATTACAATAATAGCATCTCTTTATTATCATCTTGATATTTATTTATTTTATATACTTTTGTTGATTAAAACACTAATGGGATAATAAATATGCACCAAATTCCAAAATAAAATAAAGAAACAAAGGAAATTATAAATGAAGCTGGAGATGGTACTTATTCTAAAATACTTTCCCTTGCTGCACCACAATTAGGACATACAGGTTATGTTGAATTAACTGCTGTTTCACCTTACTCTTCATTTTCAGTCTTAGAAATTAACATAATTAAATAATATTAATGACAAAATTCCATCAATTTCTATAATTTTAACATAAAAACACCTTCCACGCATTTCTTTTTATATAATTCTTAAAAGTTATAATATTTTATATGACATTCTCACAAAAAATAATTCATAAAAAAGGTTGCTTAAGATCTAAATGTGGAGCAGCTTAAATCTTTGATTATTCCAATCTGTGTTTTTAAACATATTCTTAGCCATCTTCAGTATGTTCATCTGCATATCCAATTTCAAATTAAAATCTTTAAAATCCCAATGCTCCTAATAATTTATCATAAATGTCAAATATGTTACAAATTATTAAAATTACTAATAAAATTGGAAAGGCCAATTTGAATTCGGCTATTCATTTATCATTAATATAATACTTAAATACTGATCAAAATTGAAATTTCCAACAACATTTGCAATATCTGTATCTGATTCATTGAACATCCAAAAAAAATTAAAAGCTAATGGAAAAGCAATTCTTGAAATAAAAGTAGCTGAAAAGATTAAAGATGGTCCATCTGTGAAACCATAATCATAAAATCCATATCTATTTAATCTTATACTTAGAAGCCCATACTATACACAATATAAAACATAAAGCAAAGGAATTAATACTAGAATTTATACTGCAAAAAATTCTTCCTCATCATTTATGAAATAGATGAAAATATTAAATTTAAGATTACCAAAAATTGCAATCTCAGACAATGTAACTATTCCACCAAGACATATAAAAATAATAGCTGCACTGTACATAATAACTTTCCAAAATTTGACATACCAATAATATTATAATTTATCTATGAAATTTCCAAAACAACCAATTCTTTCTGGTCTTATTGCTGATGTTATTTTCTTCTCTTTAATATCACAATTTATAATGTCTTCTATAAATAAAGCTTATTCGGTTAATATATCCAATTTCTTAGAATTTCTTATACAATCATATGACAATTCTTTTGCTCTCTTATGAATCTCAGCAAATTTATCTAGATTCATATCTTCTAAACCTTAATCATTTTTACTCCTTTAACGACCAAGTTTTGCTAAATCTATCTATTCCTTTGTAAATAATTCAAGTATTATTTTTATATAAGGTTGATATTCTTCATTTAATTTGTATTTTGATTCATAAGACAAAATTTCAATCAACAAATCATCAAGATCTAACAATTCTTATTCAAGCAACTATTTAGTCTTATTTATTGAATGATATTTTAAGTTAAGTTAAATTTAATGATTGCTTTCTCTAAAAAATTATTTTGGAATGGCAACTATTGCATATCCTAAAAGAAAAGTAACAATCAACAATCCTCTAAAAATTAATCAATTTTAATACAATGCATTACTCAATACTACTGTAAATGCTAACAAAGCCTGAAAAGTAAATGATTTCTCAACTAGCAGATATATCGTAAACCCAAAACCTAAAACTCCAAATATTGCATAGGTTATCAAATTTATTTTGATTGCTTTAATGAGTTTTTGTTTAAAAGTGAATTCTCCTGCATCTTCATAGTCTAAAGTAATTGGAAGAAAAAACCTATCATATAGAACACAATTATTATTACCATGTTAATAAAAATGTTACCCAATATAAAACAATCCAAATAATTTCTATTTTTGTATCCTCCAATTCTTATTCATTCTAATTATCATACAACATTTACTTTGTAGATGTCCAAAGGCAAGATTATTATCAGACTAAATGAAATCAACCAAGAGATTAATGTTAAGGCTTTAACATAAAAATTCACTTGCTTTGAAGCATGACTATGTATTACATACCATAAATATGCAACAAGGAATATTGATTCGATTATCAATAAAATTAACATTTAATTAACAAACATAGAATCGAATAAATAAATATATGAATAATATATTAAATCAATTTTTGATTTTTATCCATATTATACTAATTTGCAATTACAATTAATTTCAAAGATTAATAATTCCTAATCATAAGATTAATACAACAATTTATATAGATAATCATAACAAATCTAATTTATGATTATAAAACGACGTATAAAATGTCTATTGATGATTTCTTAAATGGGATTAGATAAATCATATTGAAACTTTATTAGTAATTTAGAAAATTATATAAATAAACAAAATATTACAATTAACTATAAATGCAAAATTTTATTGTTATATTTTAAGTGTTCATTTGAGTTAACTCATTTTAATAAGATTTTAGATATAAAATAGAATTACCAATAGTATTAATTTAATTCTAAAATTGGGTTCCATTTAAAATAATTAATGAGATTATTATAATTTATATTTGTATAATTAAAGATAATGAGTATATATGTAACATCTTTAAAAAGAATAGCAAATTTTTTAATTAATGATTATTAATTATTCTCATTCTAAGAAAAAACCTTTTTTAACTATAATAAGCTGCATTACTTTAAGTTTTAAATAATTAATATTATTATTGCTGTTATTTTTAATTTAAATGGGAAATTGTGCTACTTGTGATGATCCATCAATTTATGAGAATGCAAAACCGGTTAAAAATAAAACAACTTTGGAAAACTAAGAGAATATTTAATAACTCACTCCTAAGAGTAAATTATCTTAGAGTATAGTTTAATCAGAAAATCCTAGTTTGATTGTTTAATAACATATTAGGTAAAATAATAGTTAATTATAAATAGATAAGATCTGAAGATATTAGATTCAATGCCAGATTTCACTAATTAAAATACAAAAGTCTTACTAGAAAGATTATAATAATTTATTTACGATTAAAATGAACCATTTGAATTTAAATAACTTCCTTTCTATGGACCAGTTGAGATGGAACCAAATGTATTTTATTATGGCCAATGGAAAAATGGATAAAGACATGGAAGAGGTAAGTAAGTTTGGGTTGATGGTTCAATTTATGAAGGATATTGGTTCTAAGATAAAGCTTGTGGAAATGGAAGATTAATTCATGCAGATGGAGATCTCTATGAAGGAAAATGGTTAAATGATAAAGCTCACGGTTATGGAATTTATCATCATAAAGATGGAGCATTTTATAAAGGAGAATGGTATGAAGATTAATAACATGGATATGGTCTAGAAAAATGGTCTGATGATTCTATGTTTGAGGGAACATATAATAATGGTATGAAAGATGGTCAAGGTAAATTTAATTGGCCAGATGGTAGTTGTTATGTTGGAGAATTTACAAATAATAATATTCATGGAAAGGGACACTATTCCTGGGCAGATGGAAGAGAGTATGAGGGTGACTGGAAAGAAAATTAGATGGAAGGAAAAGGAATATTCACTTGGTTGGATGGAAGGTACAAATACATATTAAATAATTATAGAAAATATATAGGAGATTATGAGGATGATAAGAAACATGGATATGGAGAGTTTTATTGGCCTGATGGAAGAGTCTACAAAGGTCATTGGAAGGATGGAAAATAACATGGAAAAGGAAAATATAAAGGAATAAATAATGTCTTGAAGGAAGGAGAATGGATAGAAGGAAAATTATAAAAATGGACATCATGAATTCATTAATTATTTACTATCAATTGAATTGGACTTCTTATATGAATGGCCAATTTTTTCCTGTAATCCAGAAAGTTTGAGTATTTTAATTAAATGCAATTCCATTTAGACATCCATCAGGTCTATTTGCTTCCTTGACTAAATCTGGGAAGTTATATTTTGTCAAGACTTTGCCTTTATCAAGATCTATGGCAAAAATATATGTTCGTCCATATTCATTAGCATATAATATTCCATTTGCATATTCTAATTCATTTAGGTAATTAACAGGGTTGATTCCATCGAAAATTTAAATTGATTTCAATAATTAAAAATCTTCATTAAGTATATGTATTTTGGCTGATCCATCTGAAATCAGAATCTAAGTTTCTCCATTTTATACACGATGAGTTAATCCCCAACCTTCCTTTATTGATGGATGTAGATCAATCTACCCTATATATTGTAGATCCTTCTTTTCATAAACAAATCTAAGATATTTATTAATGAATACATTTTTCTTTCCAACCAAGTTAATTAATAGACTTTATCTTTGATAATATCGCATCCTTCACCAAAGAACTAATCATCTAAATTTTAACGATGCTAAAGTGTATTAACTTCGTTTAAATTTACATAGTGGATTCCACTCTATTGGTAAAGTCCTACCGATTCTAATATAGTATTCTCGTTCAAAAAGGCGAATCCCTGATAATTATATAAGATATGTACTTATGTATATTATGGATTGTTCGTATTATCTCTAAGTACTCTATTTAAGTATAAATAGTTTCCTGTTGGATTTTTTTGAAGAAATTTTTCATCTATTCCCAAATAGGAATGTGCTGATGTAATCATAATTAAGGCTATCATATTTTTAAACATTGTAATATAATAATTTTTAAGAAAAATTCTAAGAAATCAATACTCTTTATCCCAATTAGGATCACGAGCTTTTTCAGGTTTGTAAACATTCTAAGCAGTGGCAAGATCATTCTAGTCTAATAATTACAAAGTACTTTAATTTCTTCGGTAATCAATTTACCAACCTGGATAGCCTTTTAAATATCCTTATCGCTATTTAATTTACTTTTAGGTGGCAAATAAGGAGGTTTCAATTCTCTATTAATTAGAAGATCCTAACATTCACATTTATATATACATAATCAAATCTTTCAAAAAAAGTGTTGTTTTTTAAACTAGCATAAGATGATCCTATTCTGAGTTCTGGTGTTTTACTAAGTAATTACTCAATTAATTTCTTTGCCTTTCTATCCTTTAATACTGATGGAAATGTTAACTATTTCTTTTAAATTTCCTCGTATATTTCATACCTAATAGATGATTTATAAACAAATTTACGGATCCTCTGCATCTTCAGCATATGGAACATTTCCACACATAAATTCATACAGACAAATTCCTATTGACCATAGATCAACTGAGTATGTATATCCCTTACCTGTTAAGATTTCTGGGGCCATATAATGTGGAGTTCCAATAATTGTGTATGTTCGACCATTTTTACTTTTTAAATTCTTAGCCGTTCCTAAATCAATCAATTTCATGAATCCCTAATATATATAAATGTTAATAATACTTTTTCATCAATCATGATGTTTTCTGGTTTAATATCCCTATAGATGATGTTATTTAAGTGTAAATACTCCATACACAAAATCAAAGATCCAATATAAAATTGAGAATCATAAGTATTAAGCAATCCAATGTCTCTGATTACATCAAAAAGTTCCATTCCTCGGATATATTCTTCTAAAAAGTAAATATAAGTATTATCCTTGAAACTTCTAGCAAAATGCATTATTAATGGAAAGTTAACAGTTTCTAAAGCAGTTTTTTCTTAGGCCAAATGCTTTTCAAGATTTTATTCAATAATTTAAGCTTTTGAAATACATTTCAATGCATATGTCTTTTTATCCATTTTATTATGGACCAAATAAACATTGCCAAATTATCCTTGTCCTAATTTCTTTACAAAAATTAATTGATCTAACTAAAAATGTTTAAAAGCATCTTATTTTTGACCTTCTTCCTTCTTTATAAACCTATCATGAGCTTTTTCATTTTTAGCAAAGATTTATTCCAATGATCCTCCAATAATTTCAAAGAATTATTTAAATGTTATAATAGCAATCATTCCTTCATCTTTCATTATAACTGCCTCTCCTAACTTAACATTTTCTCCTTAATCTAAAAATTTATCTCCAAACATTTATCCTTTCTCCAAGATTTCCTTTCCATATTTTATTGACCCTTACAGTACAATAACAATCTCTCGACAAGCTTATCCTTTCTCTATGATTACTTCTTCACTTTTCTTTTATATCTGTTACATATTGCTGACAATTCTTTCAACTTATAATTTCGTCAATTTATTAAGTACAACATGTCTTTCAAAAGCCCATCGTTAAAGATTACTGTACATAATCAACTATATCTTATCTCCTAATATTCTAGTTAAATCATCCCTTGCTAAGGCTAAAACTGTTGCATCTTCCTTTATAGCTTTTGCAGTAGCCCCTCTAACTGAATTTTATTATAATGCTTATTCTCCCAAAGAATCTCCAGCCTTCATTATTCTTAATTCCTTTCCTCCTCTAGATATCTAAATTTCTCCTTTTTTAATAATGAAGAATGAGTCAGCTTGATCTCCTTCATTCACTATAATCTCTCCAGCTTTAAAATTTAAATTGATTAATGCTGAAGGTATTGCTGCTTTTTAGTCTTCAGTAAGTGATTCTATTTGTAAAATATTAATTTACCAAAAAATTGAACTTTATTTATAAATTCCTTATTCTAATCATAATCTTTTTATGAAATTAATTCTATTGCTTTTCTTACTGTATTTCTATCAATTGCCCAGAATGCACAATCTAAAAATATACATTTATTTTTACCTCCTATTGCCTTAACTGAGGCAGATCTTGGTGCATTATATAATAAGGCTAGTTCTCCAAAGGCTTCCCCACTTTTTAACGTTTTTTTTAGCTCATTATTAATTATAATCTAGCATTATCCACGTTCAATTAAGAAATATGAACTTGCCTTATCTCCTTATTTAAAAACCATTTCACCATCGTGAACTGTACAATAAAACATTTTGTCTATCACCTTCACTCTTATCTAATAAAAAATAGTGATTATACTTGTCTTCTGGTTGCAATTACCCAAAAATAAAGCTATTTCCAAAAGCATTCAAAAGTAATTAAAAATCAAATGGACTTTTGACTTTTTCCTATTTTTGAACATTCTCACAAATGACTTCTTGATCAATAACTGCAGCTATTTTAGCCATCTTCTTTTGCTCTTTTCTTTTAGGCTAGGAAATATTGAGTCAGCAAATTTACTTCGTTCTCTTACTTTGGTTAATCTATTTATTGAATTGGCTCTTCTTATTTCTCAGGAGCTTGAGTCTTAACTTCCTCTGGTTTAGGAGGTTGAAGCTATTAGATAGGAGGAGGTAAAGATGTAGTAACCTCTAAATCATTTTTATCATTAATTGGATTTTACCGACAAATGTTTCCCATTAATGATAATATTTATTTATTAATAAAATAAAGGAAAATAAATTTAAATTTTAATTCAACATCAGAAAATCAAAATTATTGGTTAAAAGTAACAAACTTCAATATGATTTTTAAGATGAAAAGTTTTATCTTGAAGAAATAGCTTTCAAATTTATTTAAATTATTCCAATCAATTCAAAAAGCTATTAACTATTTACAATGATTTAAAAGTCTTATAAAGCTTATTTAATTCATATTTAATTATATAAATTGATTGAGTAATATACTGGTTATGAATATTGTTTATTATTCACTATTAAATTGTTTCATCTGTGAAATTCCATTGTTTTAAATCGTTCCAATTTTCACTCTGTTTTCTTTTAACATTTTAAGTTTTCTTTATATCAACTCTAGCTGATTATGGGAATTAAGTTAATGTCACAAATCTTCTCACTTTATTTTTTATTTAACATTACACATTCTAAATTGGGTACAAGGTTCTATTTACATTGGTTTTAGCTCTAAAGGTCTAATTCTAAGTTTTTTTTTAATCTTTTATTTCCATTTTGGCTAACCTAATTTTCATATACTTTTAAAAAAGGTTTTCTCTAGGTTTGTTTTTATCAGTCTAGTTTGATAGCATAGTTAAGGGTTAAAAATTCTATTATTAGAATTCAAATGAGGTTTTAGGTAAACATAATGAGAACATTGTCAAAAAGTTTTAGATTAAATTGAAAAAAAATAAGAAATTTATTTAGTTAAAAAAAACTTATAATAAGAACTTTTAATCAATTAGAATACATTATTAAAGATAATATTGAAAATTAAATATGATTTTATTGATAAAGAGTAGATATTTATTTTATTACCTTACATTTTAATATTATTTAATTATTAAAATGCTGCCATAGTTAAAACTTATTTCTTTGGTTGTTAGAGTATTTGTAAGACCAATAATTACAAGCAAAAAAGATGTATCAATCTAAAAGGTGCAGATGAGCAAATAAAGATTTATGACACAATAAATACTAAATTTAGGAAATGCTTATTATTACTGGGATGTATAGAGATTATGAAAGATAGTAAAAAATTGATAGAATGTATTTGAACTAAAATTTGAAAGATGAATATGATTAATTAAATGACGATGAGACCTTAAAATTAGTTATTTTTAATTATTATTGTATTATAGGGCACAGAATTTTTCTTAGAAATATTAATATATATTATTTTGATACTAATCTCTTCATTCGAAATATACAAAACTTATTAGGCTTAAAAAGATAGATAATAAAATATGAATAATTCAATTAGAGTAATTTAAATGTTAAAAATAGAATTTATAATATGAAATTTAAATTATTAAAGAATGGAAATTGAAAAACCTGAATGACCTTTAAAAAGTTTATGAAATTTATGAAGCAAATCTGAGATCATTTTAAAGTAAAAAAGAAAAAGCATAAGTACGATTTATTTTTTGATATAAAAAAGCTTTATCTTGAGGATATCCAAAAGAAAAACTAAGATTGTTGATATTTTATTTTAATATAATAAATTTGATATCATAAACAAAACAATTATTTTCAAAATTTGATTGATGAATTTATCATTCTTTTTTTGATATGGAATCTGAATCTTCTATTTTTTTGCAGATCAAATGAAAATCTCTGAGTTTGTTATCATAATAATGATTATATGATCTATTATTTTTAGGACTTGCAGTATTTCTTTGCTTTAGTTCTTTAATTGTTTAATTTTCTTATTGAATTACTAATTATAAATTTGATATGATTACATTTGATAAAATCTCTTAATTTATAAAAATAATTCTTTCTATGTTCTGCATTTGTATCAATTCCTGAATGTCCAATGTTTTCTACTTCCCAATATTGGTATAGTCTTTAACAATTGTTTGCTAATAACTTTGCCTAATTAAAATCTATTATTTCATCTTCCAAACCATGCATAATAAAAACTGGACATGTAACATTTTTGATTCTGTCAACATTAGGAAAAATATCATAAAATGGAGTTTATTTCAATTTACTATTTACAACTCTCAATCCAGAACCTAAACCTGAATGAACAACTAAACCACCAACTGGAAATTCATTATCAGAAACCAGCATAACACTAGGTCCAGATCCTATACTATAACCATAAACAATTATTTTTGTAGGATCAAATTTTAATTAAGTGATCAAAAAATCATAAGCCACTTAAACATTATTGATGATATTAAGATCTGTACATTTTCCTTAAGATAGTCCATAGCCTGAATATTCATAAGCAAAGACATTAATTTTTAAGTTAGTACATAAATCTAGTGTTATTAATTACCAGTTACCAATTAATGTATCAATCATATAACCCAAATCACTTGCATTTCCATGACTAAACAATATCACCATATCACTGATTGGAAATGTGCTTTTAACATAAAGGGATGCTATTCTATGGCCTTTTCTGCCTTTTAAAAAATATCCAGTCAATTCTAAATTATCTTGCTTTGGAATGATTATCTCTTTTCCATTTTCATCAATTAAATAAAAATCATAAGACTGATATATAGGACTTATTAAATTAAATTTGACTATTACTCTTCGCGTGTTGGACTAGTACCTCCACTTGAAAATTGCATAAGCTCTTCCGCTAAATCTAACAACCCTAATGAATTTATATTTTCATCATCATAGGATTTAGATTTCTATCTAAATTCTGATTCATATTCAATTTATTAAAGCGAACAAGAATTTTTTTATGTACCTTAAGTTGTATTATCTTCCATTCTTTATTTTAAAGCATAACTCACCTTTGGTGGTTAAAAGGCAATATTTTTTAATATTTTTTATCTTAAACCGCAAAAGCTTAGTGATTAAAATATTCCTACTGTTAATGAAGACTTTAGATTAGACATAGCAAATTTTTGTATAATATAAATTTTTGATTAATCTTTCAAAACAATTCTTTATATCATTAAAAAAAACTTAAAATATAATCGGCATCAATGAACCAATTTTAGCGATAGCCATTTAAAAACATTTAATAATTTGTCTTGTCCTTTTTAAACTCGAATATCTAATCAAAAGAAGAATAAATAATATTATTACTTTATTAAATTATTTATATATACAGAAAAATTAATTGAAGATAATTATTATTAGATTTATTTATAAGTTCATCAATTTTTAAGCTAACAATGTATATTTATGACCATAATAATATTCAGACTATTAAAGATGAATTCTATAAGTCAAAATAATAAAAATTTCAACCTTCATCCCAAGCCTAATTTAATTGAATCAATATTTCGATATGAATATTTAAAATACAAATAAATTTAATGCTCCAATAAAATAATAATAAATTTAATTTGTTGAAGTGCCTAACATTCAAAAAAAAAGAATATTATAATATCAATTTCACTAATCAAGTGTAATAATCACTTAAATTAATATGAATATCCAATATGACAAATTTACTTACACAAATAAATTATAAATCTTGATTTAATTATAATTAATTCACAAAGCGAATAAATTTAAAAGAATGCTAATATTATTTTATTACTTATAAATTCATAATAACTAAATAATTTGGCCTTAATCTAAAGATCTTTTTCTGCTTTAATTGTTTATTATCTTTCTTTATAAATTATTGAAAAAACCTATTTTAAATTTATTGATAGATATGTAAATATTTATAATAAAACTATTTTAGCAATCAATATATAAAATCAAAAATATTTTTTGCAGATTTAAAATATGTAATATATTTAAATGTTACATTTTTTTTTATGATTCTTATTTCAAAGGTCATATTCAGTTTATAAAGTTATTAATTATAAAGAATAGTTATTATTATTTTTATTAATAAATATCACATATATACATTTAGATTATCTTCCATAATATCACCTTTATTTTAAACCATATTTATTCCTTTTTATTGAGATAAAATTTACATCAATGAAATTAAACTCACTTTAAGTTCTTAAGAATTCATTGGTATGAACTCATCTTATCGGAGTGAGATTTTGTGTTATTGTCCTACACGAGGTGTTTTCACCCTTTAAATCAATTTTTAGAGATAATCTAATTCAGTTGTTTAGGTAGTTTAGACTATAGTTTCAGTGTTGTTAATTATTGGGGAATGACAACATTGCTTATCAGATCTCTCTGACTTAATTCGGTTGGTTCGATTACCTCTTATTTTTGGAGAGGCTTTGTGTCTATCAACTGACTTAAAGTTTAAGTCATATTGTAAAGGTGGTAAAATAAATTTGGAAGGTCTTTTTCTATCTTAAGAAGACCCAAAAACAACATAATTTTTATTTGCAGTTGCCTTTATTGTGTTATTAATTTTGCATGCCAAAGAATAATGGTTTTGATGCAAATTGTTTAATTTGAACCTTTAAAAATTAGGAGATGCATCATATCTATCGTTTTCAATAGTTTTATTCACTTATATTGATTCTATGATTGGGACATATATCATTATTAAAATTTTATAATATATTTTAAGTTGATGATATCACTTTCTTTTCTTTAATTTTGAAATGTAGAATAATTATAAATTTATTATCAAATAAAATATTTATCATTAGCAAGTTTTTAAAAGTCTCAAGTGTTCTTCCTTTATTTTAATAAACTTATCATTAAATGAATTGAGCATATTAGTTAAATGCTTTATTTATTCATTTTATTATGCAATATGTTAAGCAGATTAGGTATCATTTATTGATATAGTTTTGGATTCTAATTATTTTATTTTATCTTCAGATCTTTCATTAAGTTATTTCCATGCTTTTATCTATTATTCTTGATTTTTTATTTTTTCTTTTAAAATATCAATTTCCTTTTTATAATTTTCTTCCTAAATTAACATACTCATATGTAATGCATAATATTAATCATTAGTTTAATTTAAATCTTAAGCAAGATTTATTTAATCATTGGTATTCATTCTAGAATCAGGTCTTAAATCAGTAACATCAAAAGAATTCAATCTAGACTCTCTTCTTGAAGCTTCTCTAATTTTTTCATTTAAACAAACTTCTTTCTAATGAAATTCATTATTAAGTTCAGTAATTTTTGATTAAAAAGATTGGACTTCAGCTTCTAATTATAAAGTTTTTTTTTTTTCATTTTAGAATGAATTAAAAATTTCTTAAAAGGAGGTTTATAATTTATTTAATTATCTATCTTTATCTTCTATAAGTTTAGTATAATATAATTTTTATTATGCTAATTTTTCTTTTGCTTATTCATATTTTTATTCTTATTTAATGTATTGCATAATTTTAAGTTTCAATTATTCATTCTCTAATCTAGTATTATCTTTTAATAAATTTGATTCTTTTATTTAACTAACCTAAGACTAAACTTTGATTTCTAATTCTCTAGTTTTAGATTAACTTGACCATAGTTATTTATTTAAATCTTCTAATTCTTTAATTTTCTCTTCATTAAATGAAGATTTTCTTTCTAAAATTGTTAATAAATACATATTTATTACCATGAGATTCCAACATGACTATATGTTCTGTCTTTTCTTTATTTTCTTATTCCAACTTTTTTATAGACATCTTTTATTCAATAATTTCATTCATTAAAACTTGGTGTTAATGAATTAATTTTTAATTTTCTGTTTCTAACTCATCTATTTTATCTAATAAACTTTTATCTTCAGATTATGTAAATGGTTCAACTAAGGTTTATAAATATTAAGAAATTAATTCCTGTAATTTTTCTGGTAATTATAAGACTGGTACAAAAAAATCATCCTAAAAATCACTCTATAAAATTAGCTAACAACTTAGATTAATTAAAAACTTAGCATATCACTCCAAAGAGTTTTAATATTTAATTCTCATTTCTATCTTTTGCTATTTCCATAACATTAATCTCTAATTATTTGTGAGTATAATCTGTTAATTTGTCAACTATTAATTTCAATCTAGACATATTAAGTGCCCAATTGTCAGCATATGCTTAATTTTCTAAGACCTAAGTAATTTATAATTAAAATTTTACATTAAAGGTAGATCCAAAGTGATCGGTGTTAATATGATTTAAAATTTATATAAATAGGGTGCCATCAACATATTCTCTAAAATTTGTATGATATTTTAAAAAGCTTATCTTATTCATCCAATCTACTATTGCCGATTAAAGTTCTTAGTTTTACATTATTTTTAATTAAAATAAATTAAATTTAATATGCGGGGATTCTTCACCTTTGCCAAATAGTTTATCGGCTTCTCCTCTATGAAAACCCAACAAATGAAAGTATCAATTAGATTGTATGCATAAATTTATATTTAATTTAGAGTCAATTAATCAATTAATGGTTAATTTAGATTGTGTTCCACTTTAACAGCACTTAGAATGGCTAATATGTATGGAATATTCTAAAAATCTTCAATAGAGGAAGTTGATGGTGGTAATATTATCTGAATACTTAGAAACTGAATTAGATATCCACATTTCTCAGCTTTTATCATTGTCTCTAAAAGCAGAACAACAAACGATACATACAAGCATTTGATTTTATTATACATTAATATTAAAATAGATCAATATTTACATTATGCAATTGTAACTTTTGTTTAAATAGATGAAACCTTGTAATCAATATTGAATCAAATTATTAAATGAATTTAAAGTTTTTCTTTTATAATTCATGTATCAATACAATAAATTTGGATAATAACAAAGATGATTTTAAGAAAGGACTTAAATATAGATGTAGTTGAGAATATTAAATATATATGGGATAAAAGTTAATAAATATAATAATGAAGCAATTTATTTGGGAAATAATATAATTTGAAAAGAAGTTAGAATATTGTCGTTAAGATTTAGCACTTGATTAAGGATTTTCTATTGAATTTTTTCCAGAAACTATTACATATTTAGGATTAAAATAGTTATTCCATAAAGAAATGAAAGGATTTTTCAATAGGTATGATTCTGATCGAGATGGGAAATTATCTTTCAATGATATTTAATAGTTTGTTTAGCCACGACAATTAGAATATTAGTGCTTTATAAAGAAAGGAGGAAATTACAATCGATTAATCGAGTTAATAGAAATAGCTGAAGAATATGAGAATTATATAATTGAAAATATTGAGACATTAGAATTTTAGGAAAATTATTAGATTTCAATAAAATAATTTTTGAGTTCTAAATTCAAACAACCAACCGAAAAAGATATATGGTTTTTAAACTAAAGATTTGAATGTTATACAATAGAAGAGTTTTTGGGATATTTTGAATAGTATAAAAAATCCAATTGACTTAAAATTTGATATATATAATAAATATTTATCTATGAATACTTAAGATGAAATACTTTTGCTAAAAAAGTGCATATGTGAATTTCTAAATAAATTAATTCCCACAATTAAGGATCCTTTAATTTTAACTAGATAAAGACTTAGCTAATTTAAAACTGTACTCTTAGATGAATTAAAAACTATTTAAGATGTATATTACTACGTTCAAACACTTTAATTTCAAGATGGGTTAGTCCTCAGAACTGATACAAAGATCGAACATTCAAGAAATCCATCAGGAACTAATTAAGACTATATGAATTTTACTTAAAACCAAACAATACCAGATAAGAGAGCTAATCCAATATCTCTGGGGTTAATTAGAGGATAAGATCCCTAATAAACAAATCCTGGAAATGCAATAAACATGAAGAATAATAATACAACTGCACTCAATTAATAAAATCAAATTGTTGAAGATCAATAAGAAAAAGAAATTCCTAAGTTGGGCAAAGATATTTATTTTAAAAAACCATCAACAAGAAAGTTATCTATTAAGATAAAAGATGCAAAGGTATAAGAAAATAATTATAGATCTATTGATGAAATTTAAAAAGTGAATGTATATGGATAAAAAGCAGATACTTTTAGTTTGTTAAATACATATAGCAAGAAAACTCCATTTTTCGATAAAGAGACCTTGTTAGCTGAGATAAAAGAGAGTGAGAAGATTATTCGTAAAAACACCACTACTTTACATGCAGTTTATAGCAGAAGTTTTGAAATTTTAACTGGTGACAAAGAATAAAATACAGAATAACTAAACAGTATTCAACAAGGTTTGCGTGCATAATAAGATTTAAGAGAATTACAAAATGCATCAAGAAATGCTACATTGAAAGGGTATTCAATTTATGCTAAGAAGGATAAGGATATTGCGAAATAGAGAATGGATGAAATTGCATAAATTAACGATAAAAAGAAACTATATTTTTGATGAATATATTTAAATATATAGATTAATGAATAAATTATATCCAACAGATAAAATACATCATCAATATGTTGAATATCCTCAGCGTTGGCTACAATTAGTCTTGTTTTTATGTGCTTTGCTTTCAAACATAATGTTCGGATTTTCGCTTTCACCCATTGTTAAGGAAATGTCATTAGTTTATTAAGTTGATAGTAGGTAAAAGAATATTAAATGATCAAGATATCTGCAATTTTTGACCATAAGTTTTACTGTCTTCTCAGTAATAATGATAATACCAGGAAACATTATTAATGAAAAATATGGAATTCGAATGAGTATTATGATAGGTAATGAATTATTGCAGTATTAAAGGTTGTGCATTGACTTTTATAGGTTCGCTATTTGCAATTTTTATTAATGTTTCTTTTTGGTTTTTCTTCATTGGATAATTGATATCTTTAGTAGGATTTCCATTTCGATTGATAAGCGCATCTAAATTTGTTGCAAACTGGTTTTTCCCTGAAAATAGAATCCTTATTATGGTTATTATTGCATTAGTTTTTAATGCGAGTTCAGGAATAGCTATTAGAATTCCACTAATTGTATTAGGAGACTATTAGATTCATGATCATCCAACAGAAGAATAAATCGAGTTAGGAAGAGCTTTAATTGAGAGTTTGATGTTCTTACTATTTGGGTTAATGATTTTATTATGTGTGCCACCAATTCTTTTTTTCTTAAGTAAACCAGTCACTCCACCAAGTTATAGTGCTTCAGATGTATGAATACTTTATTATATTTAGGAATGTGTTAGAGAAGATTATACTAAAGCCAGTGTTGTTGTGGCTAGCAATCCTGATTTCATATTGCTAACAATTAGTTTTGCTTTTATCTTAGGAACGATAACATTATTTACTTTGCAAATGGAATATTTTATATAACCATTCAATTATTCTCTTAAGGATTAAAGTAATTTAGTGTTAGTTGGAGTGTTAGCTGGTTTGATTGGAGATATTTGTGTTGGAACTGCTATAAAGAAGACTTAATCTTATAAAAAAGTTTTGAGAATCTGTAATATATTAGTGACTGTACTATTTGGAATTCTCATACTAGCACTTCATGTAAATAAAGTGTTCTTCTTTATTACTTATTTTTTTTTATGTGGAAGTTCAGCTATTATGGCTTTGACTTTTGAATTCTCTTGTGAATTATGCTTTCCATTAAGTGAGAACACTACAATAGCAATGTTAGGATTCTTTGGTAACCTTCTTAATTTTTTATAAGGGATTCCTGAAATCTTAATCCTGAAAGTATATATATCTTCTATATTTAATTAGGGAGACAATTAACTCTGTTCTACTTTGGCCATGATATTTATGTTGATCTTGATTGGTAGTTCAAATGTTTTGACTATGAAAATTAACGAAAACCTTAAGAGATCAGAATAAGATATTCAATTAGATGATAGAATTGAAAAGAAAAATACTGAAGTCACCTTATTAGAATAATCAAAATTTAATAACAACAATGAAGATTATTGATTATATATATATAAAAATTAATATAATTAATGCTAAAGGTAATTGGCTTTTTATTATTAATTCATTCTGCCATCTCATTAATTAGATATAGAAAACATTTAATTTATAAGGACACAGTGGATTAGTATCATATACCCCTGGATGTATTAATATTTATAATTTTGCTAGATCTTATTGGAAATAATTGTTGGATTTGCTTTGAATATGTTTTTTGGAGTTATTTTAGATAAAAAATTTGCTAACATACATCAATTTCCCCATAAAAAAACGTATACTTTAAATTTATTATCATAGATATGACTAGGCATTCTAAAGACCAAATTTCAAATAACCTTGTGGTCGAGGAGGAGTACTATAATCTGTAGTAAAAGATAAAATTGGAAATTTTGATATTAACAATTGATAAATTTGTGTACATTATGAAATCTGTGTGTTTTATATATATATTAAATTCATCTAAAATAATATAATGCTCTGGCTGTAAGTCCTTAAACTTTTGACTCATCTTCAGTTTAATTAAGCCAATATTCTTCAAATAATGCTCTATCTACTGGTTTAGAAGCATCTAATTTAGTCAATTATAAATATTCAAATGTTGGATGATCTTTCTAAAATATATTAAAATAATCTCTTACTAAATATTATGGAATTTAAGTTCCTCTCCATATCCAAGCTCCACTGATTTAAAGATCTGGAACATCTCCATAGACACCATGAATAGCAAACGCCCATTTTTTAAAATGAGGATCAGCTCTTTAGAGAAATCCATTGCAATTATTTCTAAATGAAATCAAAACTTTTCCTTCTTATTCAGACTTAATGTATTTAACAATCCAAATTGACCATCCTTATGAATCAAAAATATTCCAAAAATTTTTGAATTCAGCAGCAAAATCTTTTGATGCTAAAAATTATCTCTTCCAATCATCAATATTAAAAGTAGATTAAGGTAATAAATCGAATTCGCATTATTATTTTTTTGGTTTATCTTCCTCCTCTTCATCTTTTGGAGCAGGTTTTTATTATTATGGTTATTATTTTTATTATTTTTATTATTATTGTTATTATTATTATTATTATTATTATTATTACTATTATTATTATTACTATTATTCATATTATAATGGGAAAGCTTTTACACAATATTTTGTTTTTCCATAATACTAGATTTATACATTAATAAGTTTACATTCACAAATGCAGGTAATTCTGATATATATTTGTACCATCTTGAAATATTTGGTATTGTTGCTCTATATTGTTTATCAAATGCAAAAGTAAATATACCTTAAAAATAAGATGCCAAATTTAAATCAGCAATTGTCAATATTTCGCCAACTAAGAAATTATTTGCTTTTAAATGATTTTCTAAAATTTTTAATTTCCAATTTAATTCTTTCTTAACTTCCTCTTATTTTTAGGGTGTTGTCTATTCATAACCAAGTATTGGCAATAATAAACCAAGTAGAGTAGGTTCCAATTCAAGTGATGTAAAATCTAACCATTGTCTTACTTTGGCTTGTTAGAAATCTGTTACTCCAACCAAAGGTGTTCCTCTGGCAACATATTATAAAATGGCATTGCTTTCTGTTAGATATCCTTCAGGAGTCTCTAATAAAGGTATCTTACCAACTGGATTCTTAGCCAAAAAGGCAGGGGTCTATTGTGAATAAAGAATTATTACTTCTAAAGATCTATATTCTACAAAATCATTAACAATTTAGACGTTGGCTATTTGAGCAGCAACTATTATTTTACCAGCTCTTGGATTACCAAGTGTATATGTAAGTTTAAGTGACATAAAAATATCTTAATATTTAAATTTTAATTTCTCACACCTAAATGAAATGTAATTTGTAAAGTATTAACAGGGATTTCTCGCATTCTAATTCTTTCATAATTTATTAGATCATTTATTTATTGTGATTTATAACTAGAAGTAGAATTGATACAAAATATTGATATATATAAAGCAATTACAAAAGAGAGCAATATATAGAATATAAGGATAGATTGATTATTATTATCAAGTATTGATTTTATTTATTAAAATGTCTCTTAGTTAATTGTACGGGAAACAAACAATCAATTATGCAAGTACACTATAAAATTCATCATTTTAAGAGAACTCAGGCAAATGAGATCTCCAAATGATTCATAATCATTTGGACTGAATCAAGAATTTCATGATTTTACATAGGTACATCGTAAACCTAATGAAATTAATAAACATTAACGAGCAAAGTCAACACTGTAGAATAATTATAGATAAGGGACTCCTATAACAGATTTAGAGGAGATAGAAGGAGAAAAATTATTTGATTAGTTTTTTAAGTTTAATAACTCTAAAAGCGATAGCGATTTTATGAGGGATTCTGTATAGAGAGATTTAAAGCAACCTGAATCAGAATTTTTAAGGTTTGTAGAGAATGCTATAGAATACCATAAATAATCTGAATTACATTTTCGACCTACTACAAAAAAGAATTAGCATTTGGAGTAGAAGATAAAAGAACTTACAATATCGAATAGATTATTGGCAAGTGAAATTAATAGGTACAAATAGAGAGAGATTGAATTAAAAAATAAGATAAAAATATTGCAAAAAGAATATTAATTAGAGATGGGTCAATTGATATAAAAGAATGAATGGTTGGAAGAGTTGTTGATGAAACAAAAAATAGACAATGAAAATTCTTTGTTGGCTGTTAAGAAATCTTTAGAAATGATGCAAGGAAAATGTATGTGTCAAAAGGGAATGACTGATAAGATAATGAAAGAAGTTAAATAATAATCTAGACCATAATATGATCTTCAAGCGACACACTCATCATCTGAATTAAGCAGTAACACTGGGGAGGAAGACTTCGATTTTGATTATATGAGAAGAAGAAAATCATTATCAAAGGTATTTAAATCTTATATAAACAGACATCAGAAGAACATTAATTCTAACTTTTGAGAAGCAAGAATTTGAGAGAATTCACTAGAGATCAATTTATCAGAAAGAAACCTGTGCAAGATCCTTATTATACATGAATATTAAATTAATATATAATGGTTTTCATCAAGAGATTAATGCCTCTTTCAATTTTATATTGTTTCGAAGGAATCATGTTAGGACTGATATTATACAATGTTCCATCTAATTTGATAGATAATGGCGTTGAGATAAATAGATACAAGTTTTCATTCATAGTGCTATTACCTTACTTATTCAGATACATAATAGCACCTTTGATTGATAGCGTAAGTTGGGACAAGATGGGTAGAAGAAGAAGCTAGTTGACAGCCTTTTATTTTGGATTGGGGTATAGTTTTGTTGAAAATTCTTTAGAGTTCTGTTATATTTTTCAAATTTCTAATCGCTAGATCCTAGTACATGGTTTTGGAACACATTTTGGGTTGTATGTTTATTGGCTTGCATTGACATCATAATAGCAGCTTGGTTAGTTGAAAGTTTAGACAAGTAAGACAGAGGGTATGGAGCATTGGCTCAATTTCTAGGAATTTTGATAGGAGGATTTATTGGAGCATATATATTTAGAATGTTTAATTCACTTGAATTTTGTAATACATATATATATGCCATACCTCAAGAGATACCATATATTACTCTCTAAAGTTAAATTTTAGATTTATTTTAGTTGCATTCAAGGATTTGTCTTACATTTCAGTAGGACTTGGAGTTGCATGTGCTATTATAATACACAATGAAACAACAACTAATTAAGATGTATAAATGTCATTATATTAGATAATCGAAGCTTATAAATCAGCACTGGGAGCTTTTTCGAATCGTCACTTAATTGTTCTCTTTTTGTTTTTTTGTTTTTTCAGAATAGGATAAATGCCAATCGATTTAGCCCATATTCATATGAAGAGAGGTTAATTTACAGAGGGATAAATTCAATTTTTAGAAATACTAACTTTTCCTATTGCATGCATTTTACCTTATTATATGGCTAAAATGATAAAGACCAATTCATTAGAAATCAGACTTATCATTGTATTTTCCATTTATGAAATTGGTATATCAATTTTAATAATCATATTCAATTAGTCATTTCAGGAGTATTTATCATAACATTGTTTGCTTCTGAGGAGAATTTTCCATTCCCATATAGAGACACTTTAATGAAAATATCTTTAATTAGTGTCTGGTTATTAAACTTGATTAATATCACACTTGCTTAGTCATTCATTTACAAAAGCACTCAAAGTTCTGTGGCGACAACTTTCATAGCATTGTTAAGTAGACATATTTGATAATATTTTAAGCCACTGGAATTAACTTTCAATTCATTTTTGAAGGATTTGTTGAATATTTGTTAGCCAATTATAATTATTATATAATTTGGTTATGTGGAGTAGGAATATATGCACTATTTTTTTTTCATTTGGCTTCAAGAGTAACTATGATTGATTAATTGAATTGTGAAGATTTTAGTTTAGAAATTGATATAAAGAAAGAGAAACTTTTAATTAATACAGAATTAGCAACATTGTCTTGATATTTAATTATATATTTTTGTATGCTATCATAGTTATATAGATTATAGAGTTAGTTTACGTTATTATTATATTGTCTAAATAATATTAATATATAAAGATTAATAATTTTAATTATTTTATATTATTATCACCATGGATGATCGTTTGATTGAATTGTATAAAGTAAAAGCATGGTAATCTAGATGTCTGGCAGATAAGATTCATTTTAATTGAACAATTCCAATTCTTCTTAGGATGATGATTTTATGCCTTAATTCTCTGCGAAAATAAAAAAGGCACAATAGTGTTTAGAAAGAATCAAAGAAAATAATATAAGAATGTAGGAGATGTCAGAGAAATATTCTAGAGCAACTACATCTTATGTTGAAAAAGGTATTCTAAACATTCCAAAATCTTTTAGAGTTATCAAGAGAATTAGAATAAATAATGGTGTAAAATTAACAATTTAGTAACTAATTGAAAGAAGCAATGAAAGATATCAAAGATGATGTTGAAAGAAGTGAAAGAGATGAGAAAGTAAATAACTTTGCATTATAAGAGGATTAACCTGAAACCCAAATGAAAATCAATTAGAGAAATGCATTAACTAGTAAAGTTTAAGAAGTTTTACATGCTTCTTCTCAAATTTCAATTAAATATAAGACTTGTGTGAGGGAGAAAATCAGGAGGTAAACAAAGATTTTAGATGAAAATGCAACAGATGAGTTTTTAGATGAAATATGCAATGATCCATAAGTATGTGAAATTTATCGAATATTCAACTAGAAAGCAACATAATTATTACAAGGAAAACTATATGGAGAGGCTCCTTCAGTTACTCTCACTAATGCAGTCTCAGATATATAAGATAAATATAAAGATATTTAGTAATTGGAAAGGGTAATTTCTTTAATTATTGATTAGTCTGTTTAATTAGTATATTAACTATTTGTTGATTTAGCAATCTTAGTTCATGCATAAGGTTAGTCAATCGATAATATCGAAATTAGTCTTGGCTCAGCCAAAACTTATATTGGTAAGGCTGAAAAAAACCTTGTAGAGGCAAAGAAAGACCATTAATCAGCTAAAAAAGTATTCATGTATTCCATTCTATTTAGAAAATATGTTGTATCATTTTAATTGGTGTTGTAATCTTGGCCGTTATTATTGGACCTATAGTTGCGACGTCATGAATTTATATAAACAATTTATTTTTATATGGATCCTTTTTGTTTTAAATGTTTTTTTCAATACTTATAATCTTTTCATTAGAATATCATTTTCTTCTTTGATATACAGGATGCACTTATATTTAATTAACATAATAAAAATTTATTTTAAAATTTAAATACTAAAAGTTGTCTTACAAATCAACTGGTGTTATTTAAAAATTAAATTTCGAAAAATTTGATCTAATACTTAAATATCAATCATGATAAAAATGGCTTGATCGTTATTAATTAACTGCCTTTTATTTAGTTGATTGATTTGAATTCAATGGTACATCAAATGATTAATTATTTTGATTACTGATATGAACTCTCTCCTTTTTATGATTTTATGATCTACCTCCACTTTGGATCATTCTATTAAATTATTATTATTCTCTATTTGAATTACGATAAGGATTCATAATATCTAATTCTCTTTTATTTCTAGAACTTATTTTTCTTAAGTCTTCTTTATTATGATAATCTATTGATGTCACATTATTATTCTTAAATTTGTATCCATATTTTTGACATAACATATTTTAGTAAGGGGCATTCTTATTTTTGATGACAGGTGATTATTCAAAATAGTTTTCATCTTTTTATCTTGCTTATACACTCTAAGCTTATCCATTATTTCCTATTCTATTCACACTTAAATCATTATCTGCCAATATTTTATTTTAATTAGTTGTCTTAATAATTCTACCTCTATCCTTATCAGTTGAATATGATCGTTAATTAATTATTTCATCTTTCATCTGTTATCTAATGACTTCATTATTAACTAATGAACTAATTGGAGCTAATTTTATAATAATAAAGATTACCTTTCTGAGGTCTTTACTTAGGTTCTAGAAGAGTAATATCGAAAGATTCAGAATTAAGATCTGCAGTAGATCTACCTCCATTAGTTAAATGCCTTTTCAGAAGTAAATGATAAAAAGTAGTTATTTCATTATGTTTATTTGCATCTAAACATTTTTATGCATGATCTATATCTATGCCATATTATTTTAATTATTTGAGTATTTCTTAATCTATAGGTATCCTATTATAACCAACAACAATTCCTGGAGGAATATCATAAGTTCTTTTATAGATCTTAAACCATGGATGATTTCTAATATCATTAATAGTAAAGCGTTTATCTGGTTTGACTGTCAGGATTCCTTAAATCATTGATTATGCTTCTTTAGAGAGATGAGATGGTAGTTGATATGATCCACTTAAAATCTTTTTATAGAGAGCAGAAGTGTTTTAATCTTCAAATGGCAAATAACCGCACAAACATGCAAACAATATAACTCCTGAACTCCACAAGTCGACTTTTACTCCTTAATATTTTTGTCCTTCTATCATCTATGTAATTAGATTAGATTTTCTGTACTTCAGGAGCTGCATAACAAGGACTTCCACATGCAGTCTTCAATAATTCTTCTGATTTATAAGTATTGGATAATCCAAAGTCAACGATTTTGAGATTCTTATGATGATCAAGCAACAAGTTCTCTGGTTTCAAATCTCTATGGACTACTTTTAGTTTATGTAAATATTCTATTCCAGCAATCAATTCTTAAAACAATTTACAAGCCTCCACTTCTTCCAATCTTATTAATTCAACAATATTACTTTGTATTTTAGACAATATAATCAAATAACTCTCCACCACTAATCATTTCCATTACTAAAAATATATGTTTTGGTGTTTCAATTATCTGAATATGATATTTTAATACCTCATATAATTAAATAATATGGGGATGTCTGACTAACTTCAGAATATGAATTTCACGTTATACTCTTTCTACATCTGCTGTTTCTATAATTCTATCCTTTTCTAGTATTTTTATGGCCACTTTCTCTTATGATTGTTCATGAATCCCCATTTTTACCTTCCCAAATGTTCCGAATCCCAATGTTTTTCCTATGTATTAACTAAAGCTTGATTACCTATTACATAATTCCCAATAACTCTTGTTCGAGCACCTTCGTTTTTCAGTTATTATTCTGCCATTTTATTGTTAAAAAGGCAAAAATTATTAATTATATTATTAAACAAATATATAGTATGAGCATAAGCTTACAAGATAACTATGGCACTGTTATAATCAATGAAGTCAATTCTACTAAGAAAAAATTCCAATTTTAGATGAAATCGAAAGTAATAAGTAAATTAATAGTCAATAGAATTAAAGCGAATTAAAAATATTGAATGATAAATCAATAATTGATAATGGTCCTAGATTAGCTATTATAAAACCATGTTTGATTAATGAAGAAAAATAATCTGATATAATTTAAGATTGGTTAACTGAATATTCATATGGAAAAGATTAGCAGGAAAATTTAAAAAGATAATAATTAAATCAGGAGAATTATAATAAATATTTATCCTAAAGTATTATTGATGTGTTATCATAATTATCTGATAATCAATAGAAAAATAAAGTGATAAAGAAATTCCTTTCTATCTCTACTACTTATTAAAAATATGAAAGGATGAAAGTTATTGAAAAATATCTCTCTCCTTAATTAATTGAATACCTTAAATTTGGATGCACCATCAATATATTTAAACAATTGAATGATTCCTATAAAATGGTAACTATAATCATTGTAGCTAGTAATTAGAACAATAAATTTAAAATGTGCTATTTTTTGAGACCTCCATATCAGGAACCAATAATAAAATTATTTACAATTCAGCATTTGTGGCTTCTTATTTGATGTGTTTGTTTTCTTCAAAAGTGCAATGTAAATTTATATTCTATTTAAAGAAAACAGTATTAAATAGAGAATTTTATTTTTGAATTTAACTGGTATTAAGAATGATGATGCTGAGCTTTATAAATTATTCACCAAAGATGAATGTCTCTATATCTCATTAAAGACAATTCCATTTGTTGGTACTTAATAAAGTAATGGAATATTGAGTTTAAATGATTCTAATTTTAAGACCATACACCTCTTAGAAAATCAAGAAGAATTAACATGGAAATAATTTAGAATTATTTATAAATACTAAATCAAAAAGTATATCAAAAATTTCAAATCAAATATATTCATTTTATCAATTGCCAAACAATTCAATTGTAATGAATCATAGTAAGGCTAAATCAAATATTCAGAGGATTGCATAAAAAATATAATTGAAAAATTTTCAGACCTAGCAAAAGATAAATTGATAATTCATTCTTTCATTAGTCAAAGTTAAACTAAATAGTAAAATTAAGAATTATAAAAATAATAACTACTTTCTTACATCAATAGTTTACAGTAAGGAATATTGTCTCGAGAAATTTTTCTTACTAATGGGAAGGATGAGATGCTTTAAAGGATGGAAGAAATAAAATATGACGATTGGATTAAAAAATTAATTTAGAAAAATAGAAGAGAGATGACTATCGAATAGTAAGAATTAATTCAAAGGGAAATAAGAAATTAAATGTTAAACTCTAAAGTTTAATTAGTCTAAGATACAACTATATTTAAACTTGGAGTTTATATTATAAAGGATTAGGATGAGAATCAAGACAATAAAAGAAATTTTCAAATATTCTACTTGTTATATGATAAAAATTATCTTTAGTTTTTAACTGACACTATATTATATGTAGACTACATTGGATAATTAATAGTCTTGTTGCAATATGAGAATAAGTAGTACTTTGTATATTATTAAAAATATGAAATTTTCAATACAGATGCATAGGATGGAAAAGATATATAATGGTATATTTGATAATTAATTATAAATTAGTGAAAGGATAAATTTGTCAGAAAAACTATTAGAATAAAATATAGTATTAAATGAATCAATAATTCTTAACTCTTCATTAATAGTAAGTGATAAGACAATCTATATTATTTATTTCAACGATGCTTCATAAATTTTAATGATTAATTTATAAAGTTCTTCGGTTGTTGTTTTGAAAAGAACAACTTTAAAGTTTCCTAATGAAGAGGATACGAAATTAAAAAAATTTTATAACTAAAATTAAAATTAAGTTTATTAATAAATTTAAGATAGAAGAAAGCCTACAATTGTTTTACATCCATGTCTTACTGAATTTAATTTTATAATTTTTGGAGGTGAATTTGTAAAGTATAAATATAGTTAATCCTTTTAGTTCCAATTAGATTTGTAATCTTATTGAATTAATTAAATTTGAAAAAAAGGATTTTACTTCAATGATTATTCCAAAAGAAATCCTTTTTTAAAAATGTAATTATTACATACCTTGGCCAAATATGATTGTTTTAATAAATAATCAAATTCCTTATTAATATATTTTATTACCTGGTGATTATAATAATAAAACATTTTATTACAACTAAGTTATCAATAAGGAGCATTAAGAAAAAGCAATATTAATTACATCAGATAAAAATTCACTACAATTCCGTTTTGATTATTTGAAAATTGTCTATATAAATAAATAAACCCCCAAGAAAATTCTACCTATTTAATATTTTTCAGGAAATTAAATAAATGTGAAAAATCCCAAATAATACAAAGAATTCAAATATATATGGTATCTTGCTATAACAATGTTAGAATAGTAAAGCCAAGATCAGAACTCATTTTCAAAATTAATGTAACTATTTATAGAGGCTGAAATTAAGATTAAGATAAAAGGTGGAGAAAAAGAATTGAGGATTAAATAATCATTTAATCAACATGTATGTGGCAAGGATTTAAATAAATAAATTATAAACTGCTAGTTAAGTAATTAAATAGAGACTAAATCTGATAATAGCAAGTTCTAATAAGAAAAAACTAATTGAATAATTCCAAATTATACATATTATTAAAAATTGTTATTTCTAACTTATTCAAATATTCCTAATTATTCTTACTTTTATTAGCATTAGTGTTATACTATTCAAAATTTTTAAAGTTGATAATCAATCTACAAAATTCATTATTTATTTTTAATTCTTATATGTTTAAATTACATTAATTAGAGATATTAATAATTATTAGCTCATAATTAAAAATTGCAAGTAAATGATGAAATCAAATAATAATTAATTATTTATAAATTAAATGAGTTGATAAGATATTTGAATAATTATATTTATAAATGGATAGCAGTTCTTTAGAAGAAGAGGAAAAGAATTAGAAAACATAGGATGAATATTCAAATTAATTATTATTACCAACTTTAGGGTTATCCTGTCATTCTACATTCTTAACTACATATTCTACAGATAATAACTTCACTCTCTCCAAAGAGGTTCAACCTACAATATTTTAAATAGAAACACAAACAATTCCTTAAAAGAATTATAGGGAAAAAATTCTAAAGAATTCAAAAAGTATTCGAAAAAAACCTAAGTTAAATCAGAATGCTTAAGCTAATTCAGTTCTAACCAAGATTCATGAACTTATAATCTAAGTAAATTCAGATCCTCCTTTTTATAAAATCTAAGATGTATAAAAATTGAAGTAGTTGATTGATAATCTAGAAATTCTGTTAGGAAATATGAAACATCAACTACTTATTTAGATTTAAGAATAAGACTCAAAAACAAATAGCTGATGAAATATATATATTGATTTAGCTTATGATAAGTTTTTCTTTCTTTTTCTATTCATGGTTTTTTACTTTATGAATTCATAATAATTGTGATATTTAAGATTATTATAACAGCATTACTTGCCTTAATTATTTTTAAAATAGAATGAACATAATTTTTGTTTGATTAATACAGTTTACGATAGATATTTTGGGCTTAATCCTTCTTCTAATAATTTTTTATTAAATAGAAATTGTAGAAACCATTTACTGCTAATAGCGTTAATAATTAATAAGAACAATTTGAATATATAACAGAATATGGAAAAAATAATGTCAATAGCTGGATAGTAATATGAGGAAGTTATAGAAATTTTTAAAAGAAGATTATAAAATTGATTGAACCATATATTTACTCTATTTTTTGTTTTTACTCTTAAAATACAAGTTTTTAAAAATAAAATTGATTATTTTTCCAATCATGTCTATGATAGACTGGTTTCAGTTAAGAATACTCTATTTTATTTTATAATGTAATAAAATTAATGCGTATAGACATCCTAATTTGATTTGGCTTTTTAATTATAAGATCTAATCTATAGAGAAACAAAGAAAAAATCTCCATCACATTTGTACAATTTTTCAAAAACAACAAAAGCTATTTCAAACTCCTAGCAAATAAAATAAATAAATTCACATCGAAGTGTTGGTGAAATAAATACAAATATCTCATCTCCAGCTCCTAAAAGGCTTTCAGGTAAACCAGTTGAAGGAAAAGCATTATTGACTAATCTTATGTTTCCTAGTCAGGTCAAAATGAAAGTGTCAATTATAGAATATACCAAAGAGAAAAAAGATTAACCATTGTCAAAAAATATTCATATGGCAAGAAGACTTAGTTAATATAACAACATAAATGAGTCTAAATCAAGTAAATAGTATTAATGGATCAATAAATTTAATTTACAATTACAAAAGTGTAATTATTATGTGAATAATGAAAAATCAGTAAAATTAAAAACATAAAGAAAAAGACAGTTATCTGTATTTGATGATGTTTTGCCTGTTAGTTCTCGAATTTTTTTTGTAAATGGAACTTAGAGTCAATTTTCATGTAGAGACAAGACACCAAATAAAAAATGATTAAATTAAATATGAATACTAATATAACTTTGCGTAATTCAAAACAAAATAGCTTTCTAAGTTCATTTAAAACTACGCATAGACATACATTATCTTAGGGTATAGAACTAAAGCTGGAATCACCTACAAATAGAGAAACTTCTGGATTCACTTCTTTTTAATCCTTAAAATCTTCATCTATTCACTTGAAAAAATTAGTGAAATCTCCAACTTCTTCAGTAAATTCTGCTAGATTATTTGATTTAAATGAAAATTTCCTAAATAAAAGAGCCTCAATAGTATAAATGATGCAAACATTTTCAAATAATTATGAAATTATATAGTAATCAGAACCCTTAGAAAATATTGATTTGTAAAAGCTGTTTCCAATGGAAGAATAAAAGAAACACTAAAATAATGAAATAGTTTCTGATGAATCAAAGTTAAGAATATTTGAGTTAAAACAAGAAAGCAATAATTGGATCTAAATTAATAGATTTAGATTTCATTACTTTTCTATTAAAATTTAAGGTTAGGAATCACCAATATAGGTTTATGTAAAATGCGATTAATCAAGATTGCTTAATTATAGAATGTATATTTCTACAACTGCTTCATTTCCAACTAAATTCAATTGTGAAGCTGTAGTATAATCTAAATATTTTAAATATTAAGATAAAAAGCATAACGATAAATTTTTAGATAAGTTCTTATATATAGCAATATATTCTGAAGAAGACTGTTATATTTCTATATCATTTCTTTATGGAAATAAATGTATCAAAAAATAAAAACCAAAAAGAGAAAAGCCAAACTTTGATAAATACAAATATTGGTGGTAGCAATCTAAATTTGATATGAGTTGTGAAACAGATAAAATAAATAATAATCTTGATACTAGATAATACTCTAGAGAAGCACGAAAAGAGAAATTAATTTAATCACAAGATTAATTAGATTTAAGATTAAAGAATGCAATGACTAAAAAAAAGGAATTATGTGAAGACAAAAAAATGGATCTATTATCTAAATATTAAGCAAATGAAGCCTTAAAAGAAATTAGAAACTAATAAAAACTCAAATAAAGAAATAGATAAGCCCTAATCAAATTTCAAGTTAGTTGGCTTGATGTCTTTCTACTTATACATTTAGCTGAAAATATGAAAGATATGTTACATGTATTGTTGTTGATATTCTTTAATAGGAAGCAAGAAAGAGAAGTAAATATCTAGCCAAAGGAAGACTAATTGTATGGAAATATAAAACTACAACTATGATTAAAATAAAAGAGAGTGGACAAACTGTTGATTAGAGAAGTCTTTTTAAATTATGCATGACAATGTGTATGTTCGCATTTCATAACAAAAAGAGAATAAGGACTGAGGTAGCTAAAGTATTAAGGTACTTTTTGACATTAACTCATTAATATTGCCATGTTATATAGAAACATCAGGAACTAACAAATAAAGGTATGTAAACATTCATTTTTAGTAAATTATGTTAAAAAGGTTTTTAGAAATTTAAAGTAAAAAGAAAAAGCCTATAAGGATAGATTATGGAGAATTCTTAATAAATATGCTTAAGAAATTCTTCATACTTTGGGAGCTCACTTTAGTAATCCAAAAAAGAGAACATATATCATTGATAGGTAATTAGCTGATTTATCAAGAGTTCAGCACTAATGAAAGCAACTGAAGATTTTCTATCATCAAAAAAAAGAAAATGTTAACAATTTATATAAAGTTATGTCAGAGAAAAAGATTAAAAATAGGTAAATTAAATATTTTGTATAAAATAAGAGAGTTGTTGACCTGGCTTTGAATATGATGTAACCAGAAATGTTTGACACTCCTTCATATGATGATTTATATGGAATTTTTCGTACTTACATTCAATACAAAAAAATGACATCTCAACATTCATAATAATAATAAATAAAACCTGAATAATGATAATGATGATATTTATAAAGTATTTAAATTTAAAGATAATTTTATATAATTATATATCTCTAAAGGGATAATTATTCAAAATCTTCTTATTATGTACAAAATTGTTATGTATTTAATTATAAATATAAATTAAAAGTTCAATTAAATTATTTACAATAAAGGCTAAGATAATCAAATTACTTTGGTTTTAGATATATTGGTCAATGTTTTTATAAAATTATATTTACTTTATTTCATTCTTATTCATAAATAAATTAGTAAAAAATTTAAATAATTTATGTTCATTAAAGGAATCAGATATTATTATTGGAATTATAAACTAAAATTGAATTAGATCAGATGAATTTAGCAAAAAATAGCCAATTCCAATCACGCTCTAGTATTTTCTAACTAAGTTATTCTGTATTATGGTTTTTATAAATGATTTACTTGATTTTCAATAAAAATATAAGATTATAATTTTAAATGGAGAAGTCTCTTGAATTAAAATTGCTTGTTAAATAAATTTTTTAAATTGTGTGTTTGGTTTAACAAGTTTTTAATTAATATTTTAAATGAAACTTTTAGTTATGCTTGCTCTAAATTTAATGCTAACATCTCAACAAAGTGGTGGTGGTGGTGGTGGTGGCGGAGGTGGAGGTGGTGGAGGTGGAGGTGGTGGTGGAGGTTATTATAATTATGGTTCTGATGGTAATGGTAATGGAGAATGTTCAGATGCTTGTTGGATATCAATTACTGTTATTTTCTCATCTATTGTTGTGATTCTTATTGTAGTTGGACTTTATAAATCTGGTTATTTAAGATGCGATTGCTTCAAGATTAGAGAAACAAAATAAATGTTATTTTAAAATTTTACAAAATTAGATAACACATCAACTAGAGATGAATTATTATATGGATTAGAAATTCTATAAAGTTGTAATTGGAATATGAATTACTTTTAAAAGACTTGGAGCAACATAAGATTACTTGAGAAGGAAATTAAAATACATTATAATTAGGAACTAAATAAACATTACATTGATATAAAATTAAGAGCTCATGACTCACTTGGAGAATCAACTTATGATGGCCATATTAAATAAAGTGGTAATAAATGGAAGATTTTCATGATTAAATCTTATGATGATAAGATTAAGTCAAAATAATTTGGTGAGTATGCTATCTTGATTTATGATGGAGTTGCTAATCAATTACCTGAAGGGTTTAGGGGAAGATGGTATTTCTATGATGCTTCTTCATCAAATGGAGAGTGGAAATGGTAAAGTAATGGAGAAGATTAATTATGATAAACAACCAATTATGAGATAAAAGAATCTATAAAACAATACCTCTCAATTTAATTTTTGATGTTTTGTTTTATATTCTTTTACTATAAATATTATCTTGAAAACTTTATATTACTATTATTATATAAATATATTAAAATATAAATTATAAATTAATTAAATTCATTGAATAAATATAAATTTAAGTAAATTTATATAAAAAGATATAAATAATAAATAATAAATTAATTTAATTAATACTATTTAGTAAGATATTACTTTTATTTAAAAGTTTAAATGTACATCTTCTTAAGGGTAAATACTAATCCAAAAATGCAGATAATCATAAAATTAAAAAAATACATCAGCATAAAAAAAGGATGAATAAATACAATAAAAATGGAACTAAATAAATATTAAATACAAAGTAAATCTAAGAAATTTTTATTAATTGGGGGAATCAATTAAATTCTTCATTTAACATTTTTTATTACAATTTTTTATAATTCTTTACTTATTTAAATCTTTGGCTCTTAAAACAGTGTGGACTCTTAAGATATTTTACAGAATATATATGTCAGAGAAATGATTAAAAATAAGTAAATAAAATATATTGTAAAAAATAAGAAAGTTATTGACTTGGCTTAAATATGATGTAACCAGAAATGTTTGATACTCCTTCATATGATGATTTATATGGAATTTTTTGTACATACATTCAATTCAAAAAATGACATCATAAATAAAATCTTAATAATTATAATAGTAATGATAATGATGAAATATCTAAAGTATTTAAATTTAAAGATAATATTTTAATAAAAATTATAAAGCTGTTTTATACCAAATTTATATTTATTTAATGAAAAAAATAATATAAAGCTTAATTAAATTATTTGCAATAAAGGATATGATAATCAAATTACTAGTAGATTGCTGCTAATAAATAAGGGATTTGGAGGAAAAAAAGTAACCTACACTGGAAAAGCTACTAATAATAAATTTTTTTAGATTTTAGATATATTGGTCAATATTTTACAAAATTATATTTGTTTTATTTCATTCTATAATATATAGTAATTGGTAAAAAAATTCTAATATTTATTTTCAATACTGAATTAGATATTATTCTGGAATTATGAACTAAAAATGAATCAGATCAGATGAACTTGTGAAATAAAATTTTTTTGTAAAATGAAAAGATATATTTAAGGGATTAAAAAAAGGAGGAATGCATAGTAAATTGTTAATTATTGTATTCAATCGCTCTATGGAATACGAAAGTAATATAGTATTTTATAAAAAAAACATGATGTATTAGGTTTTTATAAATGATTTACTTGATTTTCAATTATAATATAAGATTATAATTTTAAATGGAGAAGTCTTTTGAAAAAATAATTTCTTGTTAAATAAGTTGTTTAAATTGTGTGTTTGGTTTAACAAGTTTTTATTAATATTTTAAATGAAACTTTTAGTTATGCTTGCTCTAAATTTAATGTTAACATCTCAACAAAGTGGTGGTGGCGGAGGTGGAGGTGGTGGAGGTGGAGGTGGAGGTGGTGGTGGTGGTGGAGGTGGTGGTTATTATGGTTCTGACGGGGATGGAAATTGTTCAGATTCTTGTTGGATTTCAATCACCGCTATTTTTTCATCTATTATTGTGATTCTTATTACTGTTAAACTTTATAAATCTGGTTATTTAAGATGTGATTATTTCAAAAATAGAGGAACAAAATAAATGTTATTTTAAAATTTTACAAAATTAGATAACACATCAACTAGAGATGAATTATTATATGGATTAGAAATTCTATAAAGTTGTAATTGGAATATGAGATATTGTTAATAGACTTGGAACAATATAAGATTAGATGAAAAGGAAATTAAAATACATTATAATTAGGAACTAAATAAACATTACATTGATATAAAATTAAGAGCTCATGACTCACTTGGAGAATCAACTTATGATGGCCATATTAAATAAAGTGGTAATAAATGGAAGATTTTCATGATTAAATCTTATGATGATAAGATTAAGTCAAAATAATTTGGTGAGTATGCTATCTTGATTTATGATGGGATTGCTAATCAATTATCTGAAGGGTTTAGGGGAAGATGGTATTTCTATGATGCTTCTTCATCAAATGGAGAGTGGAAATGGTAAAGTAATGGAGAAGATTAATTATGATAAACAAAAAATATGACATAAAAGAATATTTAAAGCAACTTCTCATTTAATTGTTGATGTTTTGTTTTATATTCTTTTACTATAAATATTATCTTGAATAAATTTTAAATAGAAATAAATCTAAAAGATTATAATTATGTTGAGGAATCAATTAAAATAGTCATTTTTTTAATTACAATTTTGTTCTTTTATATTGTTTTTATTTTTCTAAATGCATTCCTTCTGCTCTTAATACATTATAAATTATTTTTGTCCTCATAATGTCTAATATTTTACATTTAAACTTTGAACTTCTTTTACATATTTATTCTTGCGAGAAATCAATATTACTTTTAGAGTAAGTTAAATTATTATTATTGATATATATTTAATTCGCACTTAGTATATTGTTATTTGTAAATAGCAAAATCTTTATTGAATTTCACTTTGAAAGATTTTGTATAAGATCACATTGAATAAAGGCATTAAATGATATGATATCAATTGTAACGTTTTTAAAAATAGCAAAATAGCAGCGTATTAATAATTCTATTTATAATATAAATTATAAGAAAAAAATAATAAAATTTTATGCAATAAATAATAGAACCATCAGGAACTATGGGAGATTTGCTGTTTTCTTTATAACGATTTTCTTTGGAAGATGAAAAGCTAATTTAGTATTTCGGAAGTAGAATAATTAATTAAAATGAAATTTACTACATTAATTACTGCACTCCATTGGAAAAGAATTTATTTTTAAATTACTTGATAAATTTATTCTACTCGAATGATGATATCCCAAAGCAAGATATATTATATATTGATTCCCAACACAATTTTAATATTCCAGAGAATATTTTTGTAGGCAATTGCTATTCAATTGAGGATGTAGTAATTTAGTTGAATTCAGCAAGATATCTACTAAAAAAGAATAGAAAAGTAAGGTTAATTATAATTGATTCTATTCATTAAAGATAAAAAGATAATAAAAGGAGAACTTCAAGAACAATAGGGGAAAAGATCTTGTAATTTGATAGAGAAGTTGAGTATGTTTTAGAAGAATTGATAAATTTATTAAGAGAATTCAATGCGATTGTGATAGTTCTTTGCTTAATGTAGTATCCTTAGAATACAATAAAACTATCTCATAATTTTTAATTTTTAATTTCAGATAAAATAATAGGATAACTGTTGGAGAATAATATATTTTTGATTCCTCCATTATTTTATGATTAAGAATTATATAATTATGTTCAGAGTAAGAATTTAAAGAATATATCATCAAGCTGTATTTCAATAATGGAAAGTAAAAGCAAAATAAAGTATTATATTTTTGATAGTAATTAAATTATTTAAACAGGTGAAATAGCTCAAAATTTTTGAGTATTGATCTTCTTTGATGTATGATATAATAAATATATAAATAACATTTTGCAATTTATTGAGTGATTATGTTAAGTTAATTTTGAAGCAAAATAAGTAGAGTTATAATGAAAAATGAGTTGTCGAAAAAATTTCCATTAATAATACAAAATTAATTATTCGACACTAGGTTTAACTAATAATTATAAATTAATAAAAAAGATGGGCTAAAGTTGTGCATCTTGTTAGAATAAAGATGAAGCTACTGCTAGCTATGATTTTATGGAATAAAAAGATTTATTTGCAGAAGAAGACCTAGAAGACTTTTAAGAGTTTGATGCTAGTATTAAATTATTATAGTTAAGAAAGTCCTCCTTCTACATATTAATGTAAATCAATGGAAGCAGATATTCTGCAGTTCTAAAAGGTAATCTCAAAAGTAAAGGAAGAGGAATATGTTGAGGAGAAGAAGGATCAACAAATGTAATTTAATGATAAATCGCGATATGAAGGGAGTATTATGAATGGAAAAGCAAATGGCTATGGAAAGTTATGGTTAGAAAATGGAGACTATTATTAAGGTGAATTCTTTGAGAATATGATGGAAGGAAATGGAACTTTTAATTATTTGAGAGGTCCAATTTATGAAGGACAATTTAAGTTAAATAAACCAGATGGTCTTGGGATAGAAACTTGGCCAGATGGGTCAGTTTATGAAGGAGAATTTAAAGGAGGTCATAAACAAGGAAAAGGTTGCTATAAGTGGTATTAAGGCAGTGTTTATAATGGAGAGTGGAAGGATAATATGATACATGGTGTAGGAAAATATGAATGGCCTGATGGAAGGGTATGGTATAGTAAATATTGCAGTCTTATTCTGGAAGTTGGGTAAAAAATTAAATGCATGGCCGAGGGAAATATATATGGAGAGATGGAAGGTGTTATGATGGAGAGTATTAACATGATAAAAAATGTGGTTTAGGCATATTTTATTGGCCAGATGGAAAATAGTTTTAAGGTTAATGGTTGAATGGAAGGTAGCATGGAAAAGGATTGATGATAGGGAAAGATGGTAAGAAAAAAGTTGGATCTTGGTTGGAAGGAAAATTGATGAGTTCCATTGAGGATGACAATTTTTAAATTATACCTGAAGGTTGGATTTAATAATAACAATGATCTTTTTATATTGTTCTCATTGTGATCTAATAGGCATTCATTTAAATGTAACTCTCCAAATAAGAAATTTATTTTGGAAGTTTTAAAAATACAAATTTTGAATTCTCTATTGTTATTTCAAAGAACATTCTTTTTAAATTTATTATTTTTGAAAAACTTTTTATTTTTATATAATTTTTAAACATTTATTTGTTTTTGACTTTTTAATTTTCATAAACAAACCAACCTATATGCTTCAGAAAAATAAGTGTTTAAACGCTCACTTAGAAGCATTCTAAATAGCCATTTCAAAATTTAAAGTTTGAAAACCAAAAACAATTTCATAAGTACAATGATATTTTAATTGTCTTCAAAGTATAATTCATCTTTTATTGTTTAGATCAAATACGATGTTTCTAATTAAAAAACAATTTTTTTTAATAAGTGTAAGTAGCTTTAGATGTAGAGTGAAACTTGAATATGAGGAACTTAAATTTACATTAAAACACTATCAAAAACCTTAAAATATCATATTGTTAAAGATGTAATAGTGTGTTGATGATTTGAATACACTTTTAGTTGTCTATTTAAATCATTACGAAAATTATCTTTGGATAAAAGAAGCGGGTGAAGTATTAACTCTAATTTGAAAATAAAATTAAGAGCTATCATACATTGAGTATAAGAATAAAAGAGAGAGGAATAGTTGTATTGAAAATGAGAATGGTAGTTTAAAGAATTAATGATATTTAACAATTGAATTTTAAATAACTTAATATAAAACTCATTTACGTGCAGTAGCATCCATTTTAAGAATATCAGATGGTAACATGATGTGATTTCTAGATTCAGCTAAAATGGAAGATATTTCTCTTGCATATTCTATTCTTCTAACATCCAAGAAGGCTAAAAGAACATTAAAATACATAATACCTGGATTAGTTAAAGCAGATTTTCCTACTAATTCAATAGATTTAGATTCTCCCAAGGCCTTGATTACAATACTTTTCTTGGCTTCTCTTGCTTATTCAACAACAAACTTTGCTCTTTCAGCTTCTTACTAAGCAACTTATTTAGCTTCAACTGCTTCCAAATATTCTTTTCCAAAAGTGAGTTCTGTTATTGATACATCATCTATTGCAATTTTGAATTATGCTGCTCTTTAATCTAGGGCTTGTCTGATTTTGAATGAAACTTAATCTCTTTGACTCATTAATTAGGAGGCAGTATATTAAGCTACAACAGATCTCAAAGTTTCATTAACAATGGATGGTAACACTTTTTCATCATAATCAATTCCTAAAGTTCTATAAATAGTTGGAAGATCATCACTGTAAGGTCTATGAAGTACTCTGAGAGTCAATAGAACATTTTGCATATCTTTTAGAATATATCAAAAGGGGATACCTCTATTGGCGGTATTTGCCTTGATTTGTCGTGGTCTTGTTTATATATTATAATCAATGGGGGTCTCAAAGTATGGAAATCTGAAATGCCATCCTTCCTTATACTTTTCTTCTTAGAGACCAAAAAACTTGCTGAATTTGATGGCACAATGTCCAGGTTCAACAGTGAAAAAGCAATTTTTAACCAAGAAGATACCGAAAATACCTGCTGTTCCAAGACTCATTAGCATTTTTAATGATTCTACTTAGGCAGCCATCTATCTAAGATTATATTTGTGTTGGAAATTTAATTATTTAAAATGGGGGTACCTGCATTTTTTAGATGGCTATGTGCTAGAAATCCAAAGGCTTTGTTAGAAGTCTTAGAAAATTCAGATGAATCCTCCTTATCGAATAATCCAGATATTGATAATCTATATCTTGATATGAATGGTATCATCCATCCATGTTCTCATCCTGAGTAAGGAGGCATACCTATTCCAGTCACATATGATGACATGTTTGTGAATGTATTTCACTACATAGATCGTTTAGTTGATATTGTGCGTCCAAAAGAATTGATATACATGGCCATTGACGGTGTTGCACCAAGAGCAAAATTAAATTAGCAAAGAAGTTTTCAAAATATATTAAATCTATAGGTCGTAGATTTAGAGCAGCATAAGAATCCTTTCGAATTTAAAAAGAAAAGGAACGATTACGAGATTATTGGCGAACATAAGGTTTAAATTCAGATGCATTAAATACATATATTGAAAAAAACTTTGATAGTAACTAAATTACTCCAGGAACTGAATTTATGTAAAAGTTAAATATTGCATTGCAGTATTATATTTATGATAGAATGAACAATGTAACAAAAAACTCATCTAATATTAGAATCCTTTATTTAGAAATATTGTCATAATTTTTAATGATTCAAGTATTCCAGGAGAAGGGGAACACAAAATCCTTTAATTTGTAAGAGATCAAAGAAAATAAATGAATTATAAAACAGTTAGACATTGTTTATATGGAGCAGATGCTGATTTAATAATGTTGGGTTTGAGTACACATGAACCATATTTTTATGTAATAAGAGAAACAATTATGGCTAATGATGATAAACAATGTTCTATTTGTTA
>JPFL01000002.1:616318-846851 GCA_000733385.1 Paramecium biaurelia
TTGTTAATAAAAAGGTCACTTTTTTACTGATTGTAAAAAGAGAGAAAAAGTTAACAAAAGAATAAATTAATTTAAGTTGATTTTTAAATATTATAACTTAATACAAGGTTCACTTAAAGGATAATATGATTTAGAAAGAATCATTGATGATTTTATATTTATGTGTTTTTTAGTTGGAAATGATTTTCTACCACATATTCCTTGTTTGAGAATTACTGAAGGGGGTATTGATTGTTTACTCATAATATATAAAACAATTTTATCATAAATAGGAGATTATTTAACAAATTGTGGTGAATTGAATTTGTAATAGATGAATTAATTTCTATTTCATGTAGGATTAATTGAAGATGAATTAATTAAAGGTTAAGAAAAAAAGAAGGAGATAGTTAAAAATAGAAGAGAAAGAAATGCAGAAATGAAAGAATAAAAAGTTGTGATACCTCCTGAATAATTTAGTATTGTAGATACATCCAAAGAAATATTATTAAAATTTAAATCTGCATTAAAAGAAAAATTGACAGAAATAAATCAATAAGAAATTGATTAAGCATAATCAGCAAAATCTTCTTAAGAATTAAAAAAATGGAAAGCTGTTAGTTATAAATAAAGATATTACTAAGAGAAATTTGGAATAAAACCAACTTAATTTAGTGAATTTTAACATTAAATAAAAATATCTTATTTAGAAGCATTAGCATGGACATTAAAATATTATTATTAAGGTTGTGTAGATTGGGGATGGTTCTATCCTTATCACTATGCACCATTTGCATAAGATTTGACTAATCTTGATTAATGTATATTTGAATTCTCACTTAATACTCCTTTTAAGCCATATTAACAATTATTAGCTGTATTACCTCCTTAATCAGCTTAATTTCTACCCAGACCTTATTAATAATTAATGTTAGAAACTTAATCTCCTATAGCTGATTTCTATCCAACTGATTTTGTAGTTGATTTGAAGGGTAAGAAGTTTGCATGGCTTGGAGAAGTAGTATTACCATTTGTTGATGCAGATAGACTAATAAAGGCAAGCAATATAGGTGTAAATTTATCAAAATTGGAATAAGAAAGAGATAGATTAGGATAATCATTAATTTTTAGTGTTAATAAACATGAAATCTTTAATTTTGAAGTTTGTCATATCTAAGTTTAGGTTGAATGGTTACCTCGTTTTCCTGTTGGAAGTGAAATTAAATCACCTATTCCTACTATGGGAAATATCTTTAATAATTAAATTGTTTGTGGTGCATTGTTGAAAACTGTGATTGAAATTGATCCATCATTTATTTAGAATTAGATTAGGAAAGGGACTATTATGCCACCAGAATTTTTAGATGAATATTACATGAATTAATGTGAATAGAATAAGAGATCATTTGGAGGAGAAGCTGTCAGAAGAATAATTTACTCAATATTGGGAGCAAAATAAGTGAGGAGATTAGAGAGATCATAAGATGATTTTGATTAAATTAAAAAATAAACAAAATTATGATATATATATATCATTGTTTCTTGAAAATCGAGCGTCATTTCATAATATATTTTTTTTGATGTATATTTAATATTGTGATTGATTTAGTTATAAAATAAATTCTACAATTATTATCAATAACATCTTACTTATAATACATTATACTTTGGAAATGATCTAGACCTAAGTAAATCATTGAACATAATCAATACAAAATCTATTAAAAATAAGAAACATAAGATGTTCCTATTATCAATGAATAAGAAGAAGATGAACCATAATTTCTATTGTAGATTCATACAATAAAACAAACAAATATAATAATAAATAGATATATTCAATTTAGATCAGCAACTTTGAAATAATATTAGAAAAAGTTAACATAGTTTGTTCCTTTTTGGTAAAGAAATATAAATTCATACAAACCAAATAGAATTTAATCAACAGTATTCCTTAAAATATAAATAATATACTCTATGATTAAGTGCGTGTGAGTATGCATGAATTCTGAAAAAGAATCATTTCACTTGATCAAAACAATATATTTTAACATAACATCATTCCTAAAGGAATCATTTTGAGAGTTTATGTTTTTAAGAAGCATTTAACCATTTCGAAATGAAAGAAAATCTAAAGCCATATGAAGAGTGGATATCAGAATTTTTAGATTATATCTATAATAGGATTATACTGATGTATTATAATTCCATAGATGCATCTTTAGTAATAAAAACTATAAATTTACTCTACTTAAATTATATAATGAGATAAATAGTATTAAGATAATAGGGTTTTACAATAATTTTTTAAAGATGAGGTGCTATAGAAATAAATTTGTTTTAATTAATTGAGAATTATGAGGATATGGATGAAGAAGATTAATTATGATTGTTATTTATTTATTAATATATATTGATCACAATCAAATAAGGTCTTGAAATCCAAGTGTCTTTCTAAAGGTTATCACCTCTTCGCTTGATAATGTACTATCATTTCTATATTAGATTTCATCAAAATCTATTGTAAATTCAAAACTTTTATTTACTTCTTCTTCTATATTTTCTTCTTCTATTATTTAGGAAATGTGTGCCCAATCTTGGATAACCTAAACAATTCAACAATATATATTACTTGCTAACATCAATATAGGGACTGTGAAAATAGCGACATCAATGCCTAATCTAACATACCAAGGAATAGGTCTCATTTGATAATATTTAATAAATTAATGTAAAATAATAATTGTTTGTTTTGCGAAAAATAAAGATTAGAAGGAGCAATCCATTATCCTACTCTATTATAAACAGTATCAATCCAATCTATCAAGGCACTTTATTTAAAGTACAATTCTTAAGATGAAATGACAATAGATGATCTCATTAAACATTCCCATAAAAAATGGGTTATAGACTTCTATGAAAAATCATAGGAAATAAAAGACTAAGAGTTTTTCAAGTAATATTATGACTATCATGAAATCAACTCTAAATTAATTGATTTAACTGAATACTACAAATATACTTTAGATACACCAAATCTATTTATGCTTCCATTATTTAAGCTAATGAAAAATTACAATAAATTACGAAAGTATCATATTCAATATTTAGAGAGTATCATTACACATAAATCAAGTATAAATTAAAAATATTGATACCTCATAATAGCAATAAAGTTGATATACAATTTACACAATTATTACAATTAACAATGAGTAAACAAGATGAGGAATAGTAGTCATTGATTTCTCTCTTAAATAAATTCTAACCATAACAAATAACAATGCCAAAATAAATAAAATCATATACTCAATAATCAAATGGTTAGACTACTAAATAATATCCGAATCCCTTAATCAAATAGAGTGAATAAGCAAGCAAAAAACTTAAATCTCTTTTAAATGGGGATATTATTTAGTAACCATAATTATTACCTCAATAATAAATAAAGAGAGTATAATCAAAATCTCATTCGAATATTAAATTTCATACTCTTCATAGCGTAAATAATAATTCAAAAAAAATGAGCATTCAATTGAATAAATTAAATCTATAACCAATAATAACTTTAGGATAAAGCAAAATAGGATCTTAAGCAGAAATAATTAACAACATTTATTCATAGAAGAGCAATTCTAATGTAAAAACAGGAAAACATAGAAAATTAATTTAATTATTTTATAAATGATTATATTATATGCATTATTTTTACTTTCAGTTTAAGCCATTTACATCTTACATACTAAAGGAATTTCAATCAGTCAATTAGATTATTTTGTTATTGAATTGAATCAAAGTGATTATAAAGTGAAGTCACAAATTGCACATAATGGATCATTTACAATATCTAAGCTTTATAATGATTCTGCTTTATTTGATATATTCATTCTAGATTAACCAGGCTATACTTGTTATTTATAAGCATATTACAATAGTTCTTGGGAAACAGAATGCTTTTTCTTGTTTAATTAAAGTCAAACAAGCCTTAATAATTTTGAATATCAAAAACAATACGTTGTAGCAGATGCACAAAGATATTTAGTTATTGATAACACTCCTTTCCCTCAAAATGGAGCTTATTTTGCTGATAGATTATATTTATAATTAGATTATATTTAATTGATCTAACCAATACCAACCTATTATCAAGTTACAATAAAAAGTATATTATGCCATAAAAATAGTAACAATTGTATTTGTAGGAGTCTTAATATGTTTTAGTATTTGGTGTTTGATATTGAGTTTAAAGTATAGAAAGGAAACAAAACACAAGGAATCCATAGAAAAGAATAAATTAAATAATACCTTATCACCTTTAAAGTAATATAAATGATTTATCAAATTCAAAATATATTGCATTTCTCTTTAATTAAAATTATTAATATATAAATTTTAAGATTTCTTTTCTTTTTTTGTTGAAAGCATCATTTATGAAATCTCAAATTACCTATACATAATATGATTAGGATGGATTATTAATTTTAGGTATGAAACAAATATTCTCAAATTTGAATATATTTATATTCACAAATTTTATTATATGAAAGATAAAAAGAATTGAATAATTATAATAAGTAATTTATACTATAAAATACTAAGTATACAAGAAAAAATTATTAATTAATTCCACAAAGATTTATTACTAAAATCATAATGTATATTGATATTTAATATATAAAAATAAAGTTATGGGTTGTTTATAACCGAAGAAACTAAATAGGATAGTGGCTATGCAAACAACCAATAAAGATTTTGTATTCACATCTACTGCAGATATTCATAAACTTTATTCATTTGGTAAAGTATTAGGGATTGGTGCTTTTGGTAAGGTATTGGTTGCCAAAATGAGAAATAACAATTCTAAACAATATGCAATTAAAATGATAGATAAAAGGAAAGTAAGAGGAAGGGAGGCTATGTTGGCAAATGAGATCTATGTCTTATAGAAGTTAGATCATCCAAATATCATTAAATTTTATGAAGTATATTAAAATGAACTATACTTTTACATAATAATGGATTATTGTGAAGGAGGAGAATTGGTTGAACGGATACAAAAAAGTCAAAAAAATCTTAGTGAAGGTCAGGTTTAGAACATCATATTTAAAGTAAATATTGAATCCTAACTGAGATTTGTTCTGCAATTATGTATATCCATGAATAGGGCATTATCCATAGAGATATAAAACCTGAGAATATATTGTTTTCAACAAAAGATCCAAATGCGGAACCAAAATTAATAGATTTTGGATTAGCTATAAAATTTGATTCTACTAATCTTAAGTATTCAAATATTCAATAATTTAGATAATTAAAGGCCGCTGTAGGTACTCCTTTGTATTTGGCACCAGAAGTTATTGAAGGTAAATATAATGAAAAGTGTGATATTTGGAGTATGGGTATTTTACTCTTTCATTTATTATGTGGTTATCCACCATTTTATGGCAAGAATAGAACAGATCTTTATGAAAACATCTAATATTAAAATGTAAATTGTTGTTATCTAATATATTTAGTTGATTTTTGATAGGAGACATTGGAATAATGTAAGTGAAGAAGCTAAAGATTTAATCAAGAAGATGTTGAATAAAAATCATAATATTAGACCAAGTGCTAAGGATTGTCTTCGTCATTCTTGGTTCCGTAAGAAATTTCAGAATCCTGTTAAATTATAAAGGGGAAGAAGTACCATAATTTCAATTAAATCACCTTAATCTGAAGATTAAAGATCAATATATTAAATGTTGAAAACATTCAGAATAGGTGCTAAATTTAAGAAAGAAGTTATGAAAGTGTTAGTAAACTAAATGAATGAAAAAGAATTGGGAAGATTAAAATAAGTATTTTAGAAAATAGATGTTGATAATTCAGGAACTATAACTGTATAAGAATTAAAAGAAGCATTGATGGAAGAAGTATATATAATCTTTAAATATAGGGATCTCAAATAAGTCATGAAGAAATAGAATAATTGATATAAATTGTTGGATTTGAGATTTTGGAAGAGGATAAAGATGATAATGATTGTGCATCTACAACTAAATCAAGCAAACCACTTGTTATTAAATATAGTGATTTTCTAGCTGCATGTATAGATGAAAGAAGAGTACTAACTAGAGAAAAGGTATTCTATATTATTATTATATTTTAGTTATGGTCTGTATTCAAATATTTTGATACTTAAGATGCTAATTTTATTATGAAAGAAGATATCAAAGAAGCATTAGCAAGACATGGAAGATAATTATCTGATGATAAAATAGATGAAATGATTTATGAAATTGATCCCAATCATGATAACAAAATTAGTTTTGAAGAGTTCTGTTAAATGATGGGTGTTGCTGGAGTTGAACAAACTATGGATTTTAAGGATGAATTAAAAGAATTTTTAACTTTTCGTCAATCTCAAGAATGATTTTTATTTGTTTATTTTCACATTATATAAATCATAATTGCAAAATTCTCAAATTTGAAGAAGATATTAATATATATCAATTAAAAAAGTAAACTCATATTCCTTATTCATTTAATAGCTATTTTGATTCTATCTTAATATCAAAGAATAACAAATAAATTAGTAATTTATGACATCAAATATATGTCATATTATTATGAATTATGACTTTTTAATATTTTATTAATCTTACTTAAAATTAATGTATAATATGGTACTCATAATTCTGATCCTGCTACTGGGGGGAAGTTAATCATAAGGGTGTTAACCATATGGTGTTAGACTATTTTTAGGACATTATTTTAGTTATTTGAGAAATACCTAAGATGTAATAAGAATAGTCTTCAATACAGAAGTATATGAAAAATATTGATAATTTCTAGAAAGAATGTAAAGACTAGTTTGTACTTGAGTTGTTAGATAATAAATCTGGTAATAAATTAATGATACCCTAAATCACATACTATGAAACTCAAATATTAAATATGACATAAATTTATGAAAAGAATGAGACCACCCATTTTGATTATGAAACCTTCATTCATACATTTAAGATTGGTTTTAATAATATAGATATAAATGCTTCAACATCCTACAATTACACTATTAGTTCGTAATAAAATTAAATATTATCTGGTCCATATAAATTTGATGTTCCATGGGCAGAAAAAGAATAAAAAATGATAGTGTTTGGAGATATGGATTCAAATTGGATATAAAATTATTCAAAGGATACTTTTGATTGGTTAGAAAATTAAGTAAAATCTGATAAGCGATATGACACTATTTTATTCACAGGAGATATGGCATATGATTTGGAATCCAAAAATTGTAAATAAGGAGATAATTGGCTCAGAAATCTTTCAGTATTTACTAGTAGATATCCCTTTATGGCAGCACCTGGAAATCATGATTGGGGAAATAATACTAATTTTGACTTTTTTAGAGCAAATTTTGGATCTTTATTCTTAGATGAATATAACACTTAACATTATCTTAATGATTTCTTTAGTTTTGATGTTGGAATGGTTCATTTTATATAGTTTAATCCAATCAAAGCAGTTTATCAAAATGATATTTATAACATCACTCCTTTAATAATATAACAAATGAGAAATGATTTGATTTAAGCAAATTATAATAGAGAAAAAGTTCCATGGATTATTGTATACACCCATTATCCAATATATTGTTCAGTACCTAAGAATGATCAATGCATAAATAATTTTAAATATTTATCTGAATTTGAAGATATGCTTGTTAAATACAAGGTGGATTTATATTTAAGTGGGCATGTTCATACTTATTAAAGAAATAAACCATATTATAAAAATGCTACTGCAAAGTACAGATAAAAAGATAATATCATTTCATAATATTAATATCCTGTGTAGATTATTGAGGGTGCTGGTGGAACAGATTATGGAGAATAAAATGCTACTTATCCTGATAGTCCATATATGGAGATTCAGAATCCTAATCATGGAGTAGGAGTTATCACTGTTAAAAACTCCACGCATTTATATTTTGAACATATAACAGTTGCAGATAATAAAGTTATAGATTCTATATGGTTAGATCGTTCTAATGATGTTACTCCAACATCAAAACGGGATGGTTTTGAAGTTGCTATGTGGGTAATCTTCGCTGTATTAATGGTTATTACTGGTGTTTCTATATATTATAAATTAAATCAAGGTAAAAAGCTCAAACATAAACTATTGGAAGAGACCGTAACTATGGTTGTCACTTGATTGCTTATCAAATGATTATTTTATAAAGTAATATAATTTTAAGAATATTGAAATCCCTATCCTATTAAATTTCTAGTATTTTTCCATAATAATAATAAGGTCTTTCTAAAATCTGCCTTATTTGTTACCTTGCAAAATTATATAAATATTAATCTAATATTTATATAAAGAATAAGAAAAAAAAAATTATTAGAATATCAAGATATAATAAGAACATATAATCTATTAAACTTATTAGTAATTTTAATAAGCAATCTTATTTTCTATTTTGTTCAAAGCATAGCTTACTAAGAAACCCTGTAAAATAGTCTTTAATTAATATTATTTAAGCATTCCTAACTGACAGTTATTCACAAATAAATTATAAAATTTTGTCATATTTTCCATAATTTATGATAGATCTAGAGTCTAATTTTTTATGTGACTCTAGGAATATATGATGAATATCCATAATTGGAATTGAGAATTCAATCTAAAGAGATATGGAATATGATAATTAATTATTCATTTTATTTATATTTTAATATACATTATATTATAAAAATTGAAGTATTTTTGAATGTTTAAACATAAAAAGTAGAATGAATAAAATACAAAATTTTCATTTTTACTTCATTTTATTTATGATTAATTTTATTTCATAATTATTTTGACAATCAATATAGATGTGTAAAATGAATAATTACATATCAATTTAATTTAGTTATTTATAAATGTTATATTTATTTATCATCATCATTCTATAATAATTACTACTAACTCAACAATGTTAGATATTTAATGAGTAAATATTACTTGGAGATTATTATACAAATAATGGGTCCATTTTGGCATTCATTCAATTCAAGTCTTATGTATAATTATTTAATGAAAACAGGATTTATGTGATATACCAATTAAGATCAATTTGATCTAACTTAGATATGAGAGTACTTTTGTTGATCAATTGTATTATGTTTATACAGCTCCAATTGAATCTCACTTTTCAATTAAGTTCAATCTTGATTACAATGTAACATTAGGAAATATATAATTGTCAATTAGATTACCAAAAAAATATGGAAGAGAATCTATATCTATTGTTGAAATGGAAGGAAGTTATTAACTTATAAATAATAAATCAATATTTTAAGTTCCACCTTTCAATACTACCAAAAGTATAAATGTGGAGTCTATTCATTATATACTAATAAATGGATGTGAGATTGGTAAAATTATTAAAGATTTACAAAGAAAGTTTGGTAAATGGACTATATTAATTGGTAAATATTATTGCACGAAGAAATTGAGTCTTTTGAAATATGATGCATATATTCAAATTGAGGAGAACCAGTTTGTTACATTTCTTTAAACAAATTAGTTATAATTATAAAATGTTGTATAAATAGACTTCTCTATACATAATGATAATAAATTAGAATATAATTATTATTTAAATAATGAATTAGTTCGCTAAGAATTTATTGTTAAGAATATTTTATAATAAATTAGTAATGAAAGTAATTGTGAACCATATGGATAAAGAATAAACTTAGGATATTATTATACAAATTATAACAATTCAAATGAATTAATTAATATTGCTTATAATACTTTAGTAATTACAAAATTGTATTATTTTAGTCTTATTGCCCTAATGGATTCTTACATATTTATGATAACAATAATGTAGATCAATTAGTATAACTTTCTGAAATTAGAATTTTGAACATGAGTTAGATTTATGAGAATACACCTTACTAATTCACATATGTAACATATATAAATATTGTGTCTTTAAATCAGTCTATTTTACCAAAATTAGGTTAAATTTATAACTATCAAATTTATGGTGATACAAATAACGGAAGTTTAATATATTAATTTAAAGTACCTTTGAAAGAATATGATAACTAAATACATAAACTAATATTCTTTGGAGATATGGATTCTAATTGGACTGGGAATAAATCCAAATAAACATTTGATTGGTTTTAATCTATTCAAAATAATTAAAATGATTATGATGTACTCATATTTGAAGGAGACATGGCATATGATTTGGAATCTTTGGATTGCTAATAAGGTGACATGTGGTTGAGAAATATGACTACTTTTACATCTTACTATCCACTATTGGCAACTCCTGGAAATCATGATTCCGGTTTTAATTATGAATTCGACTTCTATCGAATTTCATTTTTATCTCCTGAATAACCATATAATACAAAGGATAATTATTATAATTTTTATAGTGTTGATTTGGGTTTAGTTCATTATATATTCTATAATCCAACAAATATTGTATATGATGAATGCAATTAAACAGAAATTGATTTAATGGTTTCTATAATGGAAAATGATTTGATAGAGGCCACAAAGAATAGAGATTAAATTCCTTGGATTATTGTTAATAGTCATTATCCTATGTATTGCAGTGATGCAACTGATCCTATGTGTTCATAAAATTTTATTGCACTTAAACCATTTGCAGATTTATTCACTAAATATGGAGTTGCCATTTATATGTCTGCACATTAACATAATTATGAGAGAGATGCTCCATTTATTTATAATTAATCATAAATTAATACAGGCCTTAAAACTGATGGTCCTGAATAACATTTAATTATGAATTCAGCAGCTCCAGTTTATATTATTGAAGGATCTGCTGGTTAAGAGTATTTTACACCATATGTACCTTGTAATTATTAAAATTATTATTTATTATAGATCCTGTATAACCCTACACAGTATATTAGACTGGTTATAATGATGGTATAGGCATATTATATATTTATAATGAGACTCATTTGTATTTTGAATAAATAGATCTTATTGAAAATAAAGTTGTAGATTATTTTTGGGTAGTACAAACAAGGGGAATTAATAGTGAAAAGGCATTCAATATATTATTATGGGTAATCCTAGCATTTGCAATGATATTGGTTATTGGGTTAGCTATATTTTATGTAATGAGAAGGTAATTGATAAAGGAAAAATTATTAAATTGAACCTTATATATTAAATTAAAAAAAATATTTATCTTAAAAAATTAATTTAATGATTTATATTTCAAGTCTAATGGAAAGATTGTACTCATTACATTACAATTAAATTAAATTTCATCTTTGTTTGATTATCCTTTCTTCACAATTAATAATATATTTTATTATTCTGAAAAATTAAAATCAGTATCTATAGAAATAAATCAAATAAATAAATTATATTTCCAATCAACTTACTAAATGCAAAGATATAGTATTTTATGAGAAAAGTTGTAGGATTGAATTAAATATTGTTTTTAAGTAAAATTTTTATTTATATTAAATTTAACATCTATACTAAACATTCACTTATGTAAATCAAATGTATATTTTTTATTTTTAATATATTTTAACTTATATCAACTAACAACTAGATTCCCAACTTTTATATAAACATAAAATTTATATTTATTTACTCCTTGCTATTATTTAATATTAATGGAAATCAGCAATAGAAAAGACATTGAAAAATTGATTGCATATAGTAAAAGTATCCAAGTTGGTCTCATTGAAGATGTATTTATTTGAGTTATCCGAGGATTTCAATGATCAATATACTCCCCCAGAAAAATATGTGTATGATTTAGAACCTGTTTCTGAAATAAAATTAGAAGAATATGAAACAAATCTGAATGAAGAAGAGATGCTTAAATTGTTAAAATAGAATGTTCAATCCTCTAAAATGAAAGAAAGTGTAAGCAGTGAATAGGATAGTTTAGAGAGTTAAGATTCAATTGAAAGGAGAGTTACTCCTCCTAAAAGATAATAATAATAAGTTTAACCTCCTATCTAAATTCCTGTTTAGAAGAGCTAAACTACTTTTGACATGACAGAGTATAATAAAGTCCCTGAAGAAGTATTGTAGTTTTTGGATGGAGCTAAAGAACGTAGATCCATGTTAGGTGCAGCCATAAAAAATACTAAGGGAACAAGTATGTTATTGCCTTCTCAAGGAAAACCCATTAAAATTTACTTTTTTAATACCCAACAACATATTCAAATCAATGTTGCCAAAAATACTACAGTTTAATAAGTTATAAGAATAAGTATAACTGAATATTAGAATAATAATACTTTTGATTAAAAAATGCTTAGATATCCTAATAATATTGATGCTTATGAAATAAGATTTGTTGATGATGATTTTGAATTTAAAGCAGAAATGGCTTTTGGTGCTATTGATAAAAAAAAAGAAATCTTATCTACTTAGACAAATATATTCTCTCTTATTGAAATTAACAATTACAAAGAATAAACAAATGATATGTAAATCTTTGAAAAAATTAATCCCAATATGGTTTTGATTGATGTAGTAATTATTGACTAAAAACCTGAAAAGAATGTCACTACAAAAATTTAATTAGATAAGAATTCCATTGTTGCAGATATTATTACATAAATTAGTAAGAAAAATAAATAAGTAATATATAATAAACTATTTTTAGATCAATGAACTAAATTTTCTTATTTAATTAAATGATGATGACACTATTTTGGATCTTGATCTAAGAATGCCTGTAGCCTAATTATAGAATAAAAAAATTTAAATTAAATAAAAGACTTGGGCAGATTAAGCAGAACAATAATAAATTAATAATTAAAGAAGAGATACAATCACAGAATAAGATGATTATGTAGATGCTCCCTTAAATCATATCTAAGCATTTAAATATGAGAAATTTACAGTAGTCAAAATTAATGAAAGAGGAAAAAGATAGGATAGAATATTAGGTATTGATCAATTTAGAATTTATAATATGAATAAAAAAGAAAATTTAGGTATCATTTTATATATATATATTCTAAGGATTATTTGAGAGGATTTTAAATAATAAAAATACAGGCACAAAGTTTCCATAAAGATTAATAGAAGACATTGTTGATATTCGTATTGCTAATTAATTTTTATACATTACATTTAGATAAGAAAGTATTTTTATTATCATTAATTATTTTAATAGATGATTTTAAAGAATTGAAATTTGATACATTAGATTCTAAAATTGCTTAAAAGATTTATAAAAAGATTAATTTTATTAGAGACTTTTAGATTACAACATAAAAAGTTAGAACTTATAGTTAAAAATTAGATTGATATATATCTTATTTTAAAATATATTTAATTCTATTTATGTTGGCAGCGTCATAATTATATCATATTAATCCAAATCCTTCACAATTTTACAAAGCTATTTATAGTTTTATAATCATTTTCTCTATAGAATTATACTAAGGCAATAAAAATACATTAAAACAAGTATGTGCTGAAGGTAATTACTCAGAATCTTAATTAATAAATATATTTAATACTTTCTCCATGTTTTTAAATTAAAAATTTTAATGATTTTAATCCACCAACAGGTATTCTATCTGAACCAGTACAAAAAAACAAAAAACGTTTTTATTATTCTTCATTTAAGGAACGTAAAAATCGCCAAAATTATCTAATAATACTTATAATAAATTATACTTAATATATTCAGAATTCTTATCAAATCCATCATATTCTGTTGTGTCTTCTAATTCTTATAGATTAATATGTTTTTATCCAACAATCAATTATTATAATTCAGAGCCTGAAAATAATTTTATTCCATTTCCTTCAACAACTCTCCAAAAACCTTTTTTAAATGAATTAAATGGTGTTTTAATAGACTCATTCAAATAGTAGTTAATGCATAATTTAATATATTCATGCTTATTCTTTTAATTTACTAGTATTTAAGATCCATTAGGCTAAATGTATATGAAATAGAATATACTAGCAATTCAACTGCAATAATATCACCCCATACAGCTTCAGTAATAGTAAAATTGAGAGCAAATACATCCTCAATATTATCTTATTAATATTCTGCAAGAGTATTAAGTCCTTTATAAACTTCTAGATCTAATTCTTTTAAATCTTCAAAACAAGTTGGTTCATTCATCAATTTTTTAAATATAACTTATGGAAATTAGAGATCCAAATACACTAGATTATTCTTTATTTATACCTTGATTATATAAAGCCAATCCTAAAATCATTCCAATTAATTCATATTTTATTGGCATTTCCATATTATGTTTATTAAACCATAAAAGTGAATTGTTATTTTTGGGAACAAACATACCAAAATTCAAATCAAATAACTTTTAAGTCAATAAAGAGAAAAACTCTCTTGCTAATCCACCCTAATCTATTCCTTATTCCCCTTAAAATACTATTTATAGTTTAGCCTTTAAATTAATATCATCTCTTGATAATGCTTCTAATGCACTTCTTACAACATCATTACGATCAATCTATAATTTTAAATAGGGTTAAAAAAACATTAATGAACTTTCATATTAACTTTTTTAGTTCATTCTAGAATCAATTGCAAGAATTTCACTTTTGAATTCCAATGGAATAACCCATGGATATTAACAAAAAGTAAAATAATATTTTTCTAAATCATTTTTAATATAACTATCAAATTAGAAGTATTCCAATTAATCTCCATATTTTGGATATAATTTAGCAATTTCTGGTATTTAAAATTTAATTGGATTTAATCTTTTAACAATTGAATTAGATTTATAAAATACCTATAAAAGTTCAAGCATTTATTAAACATATTAAATTTCAGTTTTTTTTAATAATTAAATTTGTTTAATTGATTCTTTTTTCAAGTACATTCCTAAAGTTTCTATAATTGTTTATATATATCTAATATAATATTCATCAGGTAAGATTGTTAGATAATTAGATAATAATACTTTATCTTCCTAACCTAAAGTTAAAAAAGCATCTAACATTCGATTCTATTCTTAATGCAAAAGATCATTAAAGTATTTAAAATGCATTATAATTATTATTGATCTTACAAAATAGATATTTTATTTTTTATTTTAAACTAAATTATCCACCCATTAACTAAGTATTTTGACATTTATTACATTATTTACTTATTAAATAACTTATAAATTCAATTCAGGATTTAAATTATTGTAATTAATCACATCATAGCAATTATTAAAGTTTAGAATAAAAGATGCCCCAAAACTATTGGGAAAATTAGATAATGCACTTAAAGTAACAACTATGTCCCCTTCAATTGATTAAATAGGTTTTTATTCTATAACTTAATTCCAACATACAGTATTCCAATCTATGGTATCCTCCTTAAATTATTCTATTAAAAATTATTATAGAGATTTTTTATCAAATCCGATTTATGAAAATATTGGATTACTTTTACAATAATTCTTATCACAAAGATATTTGCCACATCCTTTAAATGCCTTTTCATAAATATGTTTAAACTATTCAGAACAAGCAATCTAAAATTTGGAATAAATCATACTTTCATATCTAATGAATCATATTGCCATTTTCCATTTATTTAAATATCAATTATTATTAGATCTGCTTTATAATAACCAACAGAAAGATTTTCATTTAAAATTTCACCATTAAAATGCCCTTAATGTTCCTCCAATTATTTAATTGCATAATCGCCTTAAAAATGCTTGTGTTTCCATAATCTAATCTTTTAAACATTAATTTAAAATTCATTTTTCACTGCTACACATAATAACTAAATCCAATATTTTATGATACAATTCTCATCTACTTAAAGAATACCTCTTTTTGGGTTTTATACATTGATATAAACGGATTGCTAATTTATTTATTTTTATTTACTCTTAATAAATTTACATTTAATGATGGGACACCTTATTAATTGAAATGCACTTATCTCAATATCTTCAATTCTGCACCATAAGCATTTTCCCATACATCTATCATTTATTTATTGACCTGTCATAATATGTATAAATATCTTACTAAAACATAATCTTCTGGCTACAATTGTATTATTTTCTAATTAAAAATATGATCTCTTGGATATTTTAATAGAAAATTCTCATTTGATTACAATTCACTATTTAATGTTCCAGGCTAATTAATGAATGTATCTTATACTTTATCTCTATGTTAATTTGGAGCAATCCCTTCAATATACTCTACATAATATTTCCATTATCGAAGCCATTATTTTGAAACAACATATAATTCTTAACTTTAATTTTTTATTGCTTTCATACTCTTAGATCACATCAATATTTACCTTTCTTGTCTAATAATACAGGACTATCTCTTTTTCCAAAGGATCTTCTTCATACCTTAACAAGTCCAATAGTTTATTTTGCATTTAATAAATATCGGTATAATTATATAATAAATATTAATTAAATTATTTGTTCTCTCTCCATATTCTCTTAACTCCACATTCCTTCAACTTTAAAATCATAACAAAAATTCAAAATTAAAATTTTATACATTATCTAGAATTTGCCTAAACTAGTTCTCTATTTATAATTATTAATTTAATAAGTTTAGTTTGATTTATTTAATTTCCACGCTAAATGAATTATAATTTCCACTCTAAATGAATTATACATAAAAAATATGATAAATCTTAGTAGAAGTATCAAATTTTAATTATCTTATTTTAACACTTCATATTATACTTACTTATATATAAACAAATTTATAAATATATTATTTTAATTCTTTACTAAACTATTTGTGATTACTATTGTTCTTAAATAATGTAAAATTTTAATTTCATCTATTAATTCAGAAGTTATAGTTCTTTGTAATAATTTGAATAGCATTTTGATATTATTTATTTAGTTTATTTATAAGTTTAATATTTATATGTTCTTATATATAGAGTTAAGTATTTTTTAACATCTTTTAATTGTAATTAATATTCAATTCATTTTGGAAAGAATTTGAATTAATTATAAATATCAAAAAGATGTTTTTGGAAAATTAAATAAAAAGAGCATTAACAAATATGAATTAATCAAAAATCATAAATGAGATTTTCGGATTTTTTTTTAAATACCAGGTTCATTAATTCTTCTTTTGAACTATCTCAGAAGTTCCTATTCTTCTTCAGACAATAAATTGTCATATGAATAATCAAAATCATTGTTCTAATCCATTGAATCATTTTGTTTCAACAAGTTAATTAGATTTTTGATTGACTCTATTGATTCATATTGAGTTAATTAATGATCATAGAGCATTTTCAACTCTAATTTTGATAATATGTGATAAGCTTCATTAATACGATGAAACTGATCTAATGCAAATGCACGTTATTCTCTATTTTTATCCTAAAATTAGATTAATGAAATACAGGATGCCATTTTAAGGCCAATTTATGAAATGCTTTCTTTATTTAATGTTATTTTGCATCTCTTTTTATACCTAGGATATCATAGTGATTGTTAATCATTAATTTTTTTCTAATTTACTAAAACCTTCAAGATAATTATATATTATATAATAAATTAATTCTAGAATTTTCTAATTGTTTTAATAAAATGCTATCTAAATTTTGAATTCCATAAGAAAGCAAAGTTTATTTCTAAAAAGTCTGAATATATTTTTATTTAATATCAATTACAAAAAGAACCTTATTTATACTATTGATATATAAATAAAAAGAAAATAAAAACTCATTTTAATGGCTATTAATTAGATAACATTTCATCTTATGGTTCTGAGGATGAAATATCTGCTTAATTTTTAACATTTATCTTTTAAACTATATATTCTATCAATAATGCCATAGTTACATTAAGAGTAAATAATACTACAACAATGTAAAAACTAATGAAAAATATGTAAACTAAATCAGTATTAAATATTTTAGCATAATTAAAAGATATTACATTCCAATTATTTATTATTAATAAAAACCAACATGTGCACATTCCAGATAAAAAATCATTAAAGTTAGCTAATTCATAATGAACATCATTTTCATCAGAAAAATAGATTTTCCCTCCAAATAACAATTATCCAATAGCTGTAAATAACATAAACAAAATAAATAATGCACCAAATAATTCTACTATGTATTAAAAGATTGAAGTTATTGAAATAATCAAAATTGTAAAACTTTTATTCTTTAATAACCATTTACATCCTCTCAATAATCTATAACATAATAAAATAAGTAAAATTTTCTGATCATGATATCCAAGAATGTTTAATATAATTAAAAAAAGTATTGAACTAGAAAAAAGAAACTCAATTATTAAAGATTTTTTTCTCCAAATTCTTCTTTTACCAGTATAATACATTAATAAAAGGCATTCTGCAAACATTATTGAATTGCAAAGTAGTAAAATATATAATTTCACTAAAGTAATTGTGAGAAATATCATTACAAATGATATTAAGGAAATTATTTCAATAAACATCTCGTAAAATCTATCATCTAAAATTTAATATATTGATCTTGATATTTCATTATCGAGTGAAGACATGTCTGCTAACCGATTGATATCGGAACCTGTCCTATTTCGAAAAAATTTCTGAGTTTTCCTACTAAATCTATGATTATATTTAGATAAAATTTATTTTGTTTCTTGATGCATAAGATCTTTGTATGATGAATAAAAGAAGGCTAAAACTAAATTTATGATTAATGTTGTGTTTATGAATTAAAATAAAATAAAATATGCTACGTAAATCCTAGATTCACCATAATATGGTAAATAAATATCAGGAGAATTAACTGTAGTTTAAAGTACAAAAAGAATTATTACTATACATTACTCTGGTTATGAAAAAGGAGGCTAATCTATCTAACATATTTTGTTTTCTTATGATAAATTCTCCTTTTATTAAAAAATTGCTGAACCTAATCCAGCAAAAAATATTAAGGAAAAAATCATCAAATAATATATTTCCTTTCCTTTGTTAATTATTTAGCAATAGTGAAATATTGTGGAACGTAATGTTCGTCTAATTCTATAATTATTCTTAGATACTTCTAAAGGACTATTAAAATTGGTTTCATTAATAAACTGATGTTAATTGGACTGTTATTTTCTAATATCATCACTGCAATATCATTGATGATGATTAAAAATGTTATAACTAATTAAACTATAGCAGTTCTTTTTTTATTTTCTGATCCTATTATTGTTGATTTAAAAACCTTAGAAATAATCATTTAGAATACCTTACTCAAACAAAGATATAAAATAATCAGTATTTCTATACAATAGTACAAGTTTATGGGAAGATAAAAATCTACCATAGTTGGTATCTTTTAACCATTATAAATACTACAGTATTCCTAAAATAAGATAGTTTTTACTTAATAATCATCAAAATTGCACCAGGTTGGACGCTAAAAGATTGTAATTATTAAATATAAATAAAAAAACACAGTTCTTATCATTTTATGCTTTTTGTACTTTTACATTAGTATTACAGATTAAGAGTTTTATGTATAAGAAGCTCTATCTTTTAATATTTTTTAGTAATACTTTCTAAACGATTACTTAGTCTATTTAATGCATAGAATGAAGCAAAGTTATTTGAATCATGATATTAATCAATACTTTGAAAATCCAACACTTTACTATTAGAAAAATATGATTCTTTTGCCTCATCCAAAGATTTAGCAATATCTTCAGACTTTGATGCATCAATTTTTAAATTCATAATAAAATTTATATGAATTTGTTAAAGAAACATTATCGCAAAAGTTGGACTTTGTTAATTTATAGAAAAAAGAGATGAATAATAATTCAATATCAATTATTTAAAAAATGTGCATAATACTTTAAAGTATATCATAATTTTTTATTATAATTTTACTCAGGTTATTTTATTTAACAAGTTTCTTATATATTATTTTAAAGTTAATCTAATCTAAGCAATCTTAATGAAATTGAAATATAATTATTATAGCATAAGATTTTGAAAATAAACAAGAATTTTTATTCTATGCATGTATATATAAAATAAAACCAACATCATACTTTTTACTTTTAAATCTTGTTTGTTACTGCTTCACATTTCTCTGAGGTGATTTTTTTAATTCTTTACATCCAAAATTGATATGGTTATTAGTTTTTATTATAATGATAATATACTCCATATATTAGATGTAATGAGATGCTTCTTACTGCTTTATTTGTTAGGAACAATGACAAATATGATATACTTAAATTTAAAGCTATAAAGAAAGCTGCAGTGTGTTACTAAATATTTATCAATTTCTTACTATATTCTTTAAGGTAATAGCATCAATTAAGGTAGGCATAATATATTATTTTAACAAAGTTTCAGGTAGTTTGCTTAATGAAGTCAATTTTTATATATTTTTCATGAACACAGATTCTGCCTATTCCATAATAATATTGATATTACTTATGCTTTATCTTATAATACCCATGTTAAGGCAAACTTATAAACTTAAACACTGATTGTGGCCCAAATGAGTAGATGGAAAACTTGATATTGCAAACTAACATCAAAGAAGTCATTTAGGATTATGTGTATGTTTAATACTGCATAAATTAGATGAATCAACATTGATATAAATATATTAAAATAATTAATTTTACATCTTTTCATTTTTATATTAGAGTTTATAAGAAAAACAAAATAGTTCAAATTCCTAATCATGCTTATTCATTTCTTAAAACAATATATTTTAAAATTGAATTTAAGATAATTATTAGAATGAATCAATAATCTTGTTTTTTAATTAATATCTATTTATTATTCTCATTTAATTTACATTAATAAAGATTTATCTACAAATTTAGTTTTAGATCTTTTGATATTATCTTCTTACTTAAATAGTTTTATTAAAAAGCATATATTCATATAATTTCTAAATCAAATTAGTAATCATATGACTTATAAATGATAGATATATTTCTACTTAATGATTTTGTTAATCAGGGATTAAATAATATTAAATCTATAGAAGTAAGTTTTAATATTTAATTCTGATATTTGTTCTTTATTATTTTTTTTTGATATTAATAATAATAGATTATAGTAATGAATATTCCTAGTGAATTCAAATCAGTGACTGATTATGCTGTTATTTGTGGTAAACGATGTAAATTATTTGACAATTTACTTAGAGGTAGTAAATTGAAGAATTTTGAAGATTGTTTATGTATTATATTTTATATGTTAGATACTTGCGCAGAACATGTATAAGATAATATCTTTAAATTACAGATTGATAAATCAGATGAATGAATATTATATAAAACATAATGATGACATTCATTTTTTTTAATTGTTTTAATTTAAATCTTCTTCATCTAATTCTTATTAATCATTTTAAAATGTAGCACTCTATTTGACTTACTTTTTTTTTATTATTTTCTTTCTTTTTTAGAATTATTCTTTGAATTAATTTCTTAAGTTGATTTTTGCTTCTCTTTAGTTTAAACCTAACTATTAATTATAGATATATATTTATTGCAATTTTTCCATGATATCAACCAAAGTAACTTCATCAACTTTCATATTCATCCAAAGCAATCGATTATGCATAACAGAATTCAAATGATCTAACCAAGTTAAATTATTAGTAGCTAATTCATCACACAATTTAATATAGAATCCACTTTAATTCTTCTTCAATCCCTCATTGACTAAATTTCTTCTTTGTCCAATTTATTCATCAACACTTACTGAATCAGTACGAACTTATAAAGATTTTGTACATCTAAGTTTGTTCTTGTCTTATTCTTCATCATCATATTCTTACCAATTAATTCTGATTAACCTATTTATCAAGATTTTATTTTCATTGTCTCATTCATATTTCCCATTTTAATCAATCGATGTCTTTACTACATCCTAGACTCTAAATCTATAAAGTGGGATATTTGGTTGAGTCATTAAAGTTTTTAATATAAATTATAATCATCAAAGTTTTAAAATAATTTCATAAGTTGCATTATTAATTAAATGCTCAAGGCTATTTATATTCTTTCTATTTATAATTGTTTAATGGAGGCATTACCTTTTATTTCAATAATCTTTTTGTAATCAGAATCTTTCTCAAAATATTATTTGAATTTCAACTTTTATTAAGTCTTTTATTTTAGTAAATTTTTTCTTTATTGATGAAATTAGTTGATCTATCTTTTTCAAAATTTACATCATTTGATTTTACAATATTTAATTATATTGAATGCCTATTTTGCTAATTTCCTTTCTTTTAAATATAATTAGAGTCTTCATGATGTTCACGATTACCTGCTCAAATTAATCAAATATTTTTTTTAATAATGTAAACTTTATTGCAGCAAAATTTATAGAAAGTTCTATAAACAATAGTTAAGGCATCAGAAACCACTAATAAGCAAGTTACTTTAGTTGCTGTATCTAAAACAAAAACTGTAGAATTAATTAAAGAGGCATATGAAGGAGGATAGAGACATTTTGGAGAAAATTATGTAAATGAGGTCATAGATAAAGCCCCGTTATTACCTAATGATATTTCATGGCATTTCATTGGTCATCTGTAAACCAATAAAGTTTCTACTATAATGAAGATTCCAAATCTTGAATTCATTTAATCAGTAGATAGTCTCAAATTGGCTTAAAAAATAGAAAAACATTGTGAAAAGCTTGGAAGAAATATAAATATCTTTGTCTAAATTAAATTAAGTGAAGAGGAAAGTAAGACTGGAGCTGAAATTGATGACGCAAAACTCATAATTTAAGAGATAATTACTAAGTTTAAATACATCAAATTAATTGGTTTAATGACAATAGGACCCATTGGTAATAAAGATATTTTCGTACAATTATTGGATTTGGCAAAAAAATTTGAGAAGGAATTTAATCTTGAACCTTTAAAATTGAGTATGGGAATGAGTGGTGATTATTTAGAAGCTATTAAATATGGAGCTGATTATGTGAGAGTAGGAAGTGCAATTTTTGGAGAAAGAAATGTTAAACAATGAAGTATTTTTTCATATTCAATAATACCACATTTATAAATATTATTATTATTATTATTATTATTATTATTATTATAACTGATATTTAATAAATAATAATAAAGTACTATAAATTCACATCAATTGTTTCTTCCTATATTCTTTTTTATGAGCTTTCATCTATATTTTTTTATATTGTTGTATAATGCTTTTACAACTATATTGAAACTAAAATAATTATTATAAAATACTATCATAATAATTTTAAAATGTAAAAAGTAAATATTGCTGGCTTCACAGACGTCAAAGTTTTTATTAATTTACTAGATGTATTAATGAATACTTTATCATTTTAAGAAAGAAGTTAAAAGAAATGAAAAGGAATATCATAAATAGGATAAACAAAATACTGAAAATAGAATTTTGACAACTACTAAGAAAAATTGTAAATAATTTTACTCATTCTCTATCCTCCATAAAAGTAATATAGTTGTAAAGGATCATAAAAAAATTATTCTAAAAACATTTCATAACAACACAAAAATGACTGATATTAATTAAGAATAATTTAATGATATTCCTCTCTCAGAAAGGCAAACCAAACGATTAAATATTGTTTAGAGGAATTGTTATTTTGGCCTTAATACATAAACTTTATAAACTCAAAGATCAGAATTTAAATCAATAAATGATGAAATAATTTAATCTGGATTATGTTAGACTTAAAGAAACAATAGGATGGATTTTATATAAGAAAGAATCAATATGTATTTTAATTTTAATTTATAAAGTTGTAAAGAATACATAACTAAAGAATAATAGAGGTTGAAAATGATTGAGGAGCAAATAGAAAAAAATCATTTTATACTTGAAGAACTAGCTTAAGAACTTGAAATTGTAAATAGCAATAAAGCAATTTTTAATTCTATAAAGAATTTAGATTAATAAGTATATAAAAATGAACTAAATTTTATTAACTACAGAAAAGTTACCAAAGAGTTATACGAATTTATATAATAAACTTAAATAAAGTATTTTAAAAAAAAATAGGACTTGGTTTAACCATTTATTGAGAGTTTTAAAAATGAATTAAATTGTATGCTTATAGAATATGAATCATAAATTATAAGAAACTAAGTAAAATGAATGTTAACAATTTATGCTTGTAAATTAAAATAAAATTAAATCTATTTTTTCTCTTAAAATGATTCTTTGGAAACAAAATTATAAACACTAAAAATTTATTTTTTTTGATCAACTTAAAGATAACAAGGTTCTTAAGCAGTATATTCAAATAGACACAGAGAATATTGAAATAATTTAGTAAACTTTTGTTTAAAAAAACTGAGCTCAAAGTTAATATGCAGTTCAAAGCTTCATTAATTAATCATTAAATAATATTTTTATAATTAAAAATTGCAAAAAAATTCATTATTAAATTATATATTCATTCAAATCAATCAAACAACCTTATTAAATTGATTTGTATAACCATTCAGCATGAATGATTTTAATATTAGGGTTTGAATTTAGAATAGCTTATGCAGTAGTCTTGAACATTATCTTCATTACAACCATGATATCACAAAATTCTTTTTAAGTAATCTAGTTTAATTGAATATTTTTACTTTTCCTCCAAAGTTTTATATTAACTATTCTAATCCTGTTCTAAGATTTTGATTAATCGTCTTTTATTAGGATGTTTTTGGTTTGGATAAATAAACATAAAAGTTATAAGGGAACAATATTTCTATTGTAATCATGTTATTTGTACTTTTTTACATATTGTACGACAATTGATACTGATTAAATGATATCTCTTTTTTTAGATTTTGTTGTGATTTGATTAACCATTTTTGGGAAATAATTTTTGTCTACTTATTTAAGCAACAACAACAGAAAATCAAATCATAAATTAGTTTATCTTCATTGATAACAAGAATATCGCATTTAATTTTCATGTCTTCTTCAGTAACTAATTGATACTAATCGCTTTATTATTATTTAAATTTACTTCAAATTTATATGTTCAAATAAATTCAATATGTTACTATCACATGATTTGTGTATAGTTAGAGTGAATTTTTAGTCATTTTATTATAATTTAGATTTTTAAGCCTTAGAACTCTTTTTGGATATGATTTATGAGTTGATCTTTTGAGACGCTTCTAATTATTCAGTATCTAATTCTTCATGTATGAGATCTTATTTATCAAGACCTTTAATACTTTTAGAAGTTTGTTTGAAATTGGAAATAGGTACATAAGATTTATTAAAACCTTTGGCTATTTATTATAGTTGATTCTTGTATAAACTAAAAATGTTTCTAGTTTTAAATTCATTGACTTCTTCCTCTTCTTCATCTTAGATCTATTGATTTGATTATTTTCCTTTCTTCATATGAACTCTCTATATATATTTGTAACAGTACATCTTTTTTGAGTAATTCTTATATCTCTTAAGGAGTTAATTCAATTATTGGGAAATTTGAAGCATCAACTTCCCTCTTTTTTGTTAGACATCTAAAAATAGCTTTTATATTTACTCATTTACCCACATAGGATTGACTATCTTAATATTCCATTCTTTAGCTTTCTCTAATGTGCTCAAAAAACCATCTATAATTTCAATTGGAAAATACATTGCCAAATTAGATAATGAGTATGTTTACTTAGTTTTTTTACTATGGTGGCACCCAAGGCATAGAGTATCTCATCTTCACAATCAGATTGATTTCTGTCATTCTACTGAGGACCTGAATATATTTCAACATAAATTTTCTAATTTTTAGAATTGAAAAGGTACTTTTTTTGCTAGACATTAAGTAATATTGTTGATCATCGTGATTTGAATTTGATTATCTCCTAATGTGATGGCACTATGAGAAATTTTCCTTCCAGATTAGACAGCAGATACAGATCTTCTGTATGATTTTCTATTCTATTGTTCAGTATGTACAGATGATTGACGTTACTTTCCTTAATTCATAACATTTTTGTTACCTTCATCTTTTATGAGAAATTGGATAGTTCAAAATTATTATTAATATATATTCACTTATTATTAAAATGGTTAACTTATTCCCAAAAACTCAGGAGTGTATTAACTATCTTGAAGAGAATGCATTTTTTACCCAAATTAGGGAATTACCATTTCTGGAGTACAAGATAATTATAACGAGTATTAATTTGGTATGTTATTGAACTGATTGTCACTCAAAATTTACTCCTATTAATCTTAAGATTAAGGTTTTTTGTCATTCAAATCTGTATCCAAACTTGATTCAGCTACTGCAGGTAATTTACATATCTATCCCATCTGACCCTATTAATTTTATATATAAATTAATATGTACCATCTTATTTTCTAATATAAGATTCAGAAAATATATAAATTGATAATATATCATAAATCTCCTTAGTATATTGGTATAATTGTTTGAAATTGCTAAATTTGCGAGGATAACTAATTTGGTAAAAGTAGAGCACTCTATTTTGTTGTGGCAGGTTTTGGTGATTCAAGATTTCCCATGGATTCCCTTTTTATTAATGTATAAATTACCATAATGATTCTGTGTTTGAATATTTATTGACAGGAAAAGTGGATTCGACTATTTCTAATTTTTATTTAGGAGGAAATAAAACATCAATTGTTAATTTGAATGCATCATCTAAATAATAAATAATAATTACCTAACATTCTAGGTAATAACATTTTTAATATTCCACTTGATTCTTCAATACAAGGATTAGTATTAATTTCTATCAACCAAGTTTTAAAATCTTGATCAATAATGAAGTCATATCCAAAAATTTCCATACAATATTTCCTTTAATGAAGATTCAGCTTTCTCTTAACAGATTGCATTGACATCCATACTAACTATTTCATTTTTGTAACATTATTTTATTAAAAATCAATGTTCAATCCTTATTGATTAAGATAATTTTAAAAATCATCAAATGAGAGTTGATTTCCATCTTCAAACTCTCCATATTTTTCAGAGTACTTTTAAATAGCATTATTTGTTAAATGAATAAATTAATTACTTACATCTTCAGTATTATAATTTTCACAAGAAGTACGTATGTAACCTTCTTTAAAAAAATAACAATGAAGATCCTAAGTAACCAATACCCATACTCTTATATCAAATTTCCTTTAATTAATGAGAAATGGTTATTCTATATACTTTTAAATAACAAAGGAATTAGCTTTGATATTATTATTTTTTTTGTTATTTTTTACATCTTCATCTTCTACAGTTTAATGTCCTTCTTGATATTCACATATAAGTGATATTATAGTATCTAAATCATTAACAACATGAATTCCTTATCCTCTATTCAAAAATGTAGGTTTTAATAACCATAAATATTGATTACCATTCTATGTTTTTGTTATTTTATTGGGAATTGGTTATATTTTCTTATCATTCATTGGTTAGACTGGAATCTGTTTTATGATAAAATGATACTTTTAATTTCTTTTTGTATTCTACTAATTTTTTTGCCATTTGATCAATCTTTTTTGGAGCATATTTGTCAAAGAATTTAACAAATTAAGTAAATTGTTAATCAACAGTATCATCTTTAAAATCTAACACAAATGTTATTGGAACTGAATCATATGCACTTTATTTATTTTGCTATAAATTGTTAATAATAAATTTATACTTCACAATATGAACAAAGATTTCTAAACAAATATTATTTATTACTTAATTCTGGATGATTTTCAAAATGATTAACCATTTATTTATATTAGTTATTCAATATCAATCTATCATATTTGTAACCTCTATTCCATTATTGCCATCTAAAATTAACAAACATTGATGAATTATCCTTAGTTTACTACCAATCAATTCTAGTATCCATAATTCTCTATACTAGTTCATGATTATTTCCTAATCCCAAATTGTATTTGTATTCATTAGATTACTCAATTATTTTTATTGATTTCTCTTTTTGTCTATGTGTATGCTAATCAGAAGAGAACTTCATTTATTTTGCAATCAAAATCATAGAAGATTGAATAGCTACAGGGTTTCTATAAACTCCTGTTTGAGATTGAACTTTATTGTTAAGGTACTTAAGAAACCTATCAGGAGATATCGGTTTCTCTTCAGGACTATTTAGCTGTTTATACTTAGGCATACTATATGCCTGTATTTTATGGCTTTGTAATTTTGGGAGTCTAACTTCTTAGCGATAATTCATATGAAATCCTGAACCACTCACTGATAAAAACATTTAATTTTGCATATTTATATTTATTTCATGTATCAACCTGCAGATAGAGAAAAAATTGAGCTATACATTTCAGCTCGTAAGTTATCAAATAAGGATGTTATATCTGATAGTGATCCAAAATGCAAGATTTTCTTAAGAGATTTTAATGGTGTTGAAAAGTAAGTTGGTCAAACAGAAGTTCTTAAAAATAATCTTAATCCTGATTGGAAAGTATTTATATACTATATTAGACAACTATTCAAATGGATTTCATCTTTGAAATTAAATAAGAACTAAGATTTGAAGTTTGGGACCATGATGATGGAAACATTGATAAAGATGATGTAATTGGTGTTGTCAATGTATCTTATTATCCTTTAAATATTTTTATAGACTACAGTTGGAGAGATTATGGGGTCAAGAAATTAAGTATACACTGGATAATTAAAATTGAAGAATAAAGCTACTGGAACATTACTTGTAAAGGGTGATAAATTGAAAGATGACAATAGATTCATATTTTGGTAATGGGAAGGAAAAAAAATAAAAAATGTTGATGGTTGGTTTGGAGATTCTGACCCATTTTTGAAATTTTATAAACAATCTGGAAATGATTGGTTGTTTGTCCATGAAACAGAGTATTGTAAAAATAATGAAAATCCACATTGGAAGGCTTTTGAAATTTCAATGGCCAAATTAAATGCTGGACATACACAATAGTAAATAAAGGTTGAATGTTGGGATAACCAAACAGACGGAAAACATTAATTAATTGGTGAAAGTTTATTCACAATCCATTAAATTGAAAATGAACTCAAAAGAGAATTCATATCTCTTTCTAACAAAGGAGTATTATATCATTAATTTTATAGACTAACCATGGTACATTGTAATTAACTTAATTTAATGTGTTTTCAAAACCATCATTCATTGATTATATTAAGGGAGGAGAATAGATTAATTTAATGATAGCTGTTGATTTCACAGGTTCTAATGGAGATCCAAAAACTCCAAACTCTCTACATTACAATAATCCACATCAAATGAATTAATATCAATCTGCTCTTTATTAAGTTTCAGAGATATTATTAAATTATGATTTTGATAAGAAAATACCTATGTATGGATTTGGAGGAGTTCCTCATTTTCCCAATTATACAAAAAATGAAGCAGATCATTGGTATTCATGTTAATTATAATCGAAGCTTCCCTTTGACAGGTAGTTTCTAATAACCAGAAGTTATAGGACTAGAAGGTATTATGACTCAATATACTGGTGCTTTATAACATGTCACTTTATCTGGGCCAACCTATTTTGCTCCTATAATTTAATATGCTTGTTAGACAGCTTAATAAAATATTAATCATAATATTTATTCGGTTTTAATGATATTGACAGATGGAGAAATTCATGATATGAATTAAACAATTCAATTAATTAAAGGTGCAGCAAGAATTCCACTTTCTATAATAATTGTTGGAGTTGGAGATGAAAAGTTTTAATAGATGAAAACACTTGATGGGGATAATGGTCCATTGAAAGGTTCATCTGCTAGAGATTTGGTGTAATTTGTGCCATTTAAAGACTTTAAATAATAAGGAGAACTAGCCAGAGAAGTTTTAGCCGAACTACCAAATTAGTTAGTTACCTACAAATAACTATTAGGGTTGTAACCATTAAAGGCTGCAGATGTTCATCTAAGTTAAATGATGTGAGGATTATTAAATATAAGAAAAAAAAAGAATATAAGATTTAATATAATAATTCACAACTAAACTTTAAATTTCTACTTTATATAAAATAAGTAAGTACTTGAAACATGTTTGAGTTTAAATTCAATATAAATTTAAACTGTTATATGACAATTATATTTATTATGTAATAATAAATAAACAATAAAGATAGAGAAAAAATAGAGTTATATTTCTCAGGTAGAGGTTTAGCTGACAAAGATGTATTAACTTAAAGCGATCCTTAATGTTTTATCTATCTAAAGTAAGGATAGGATGGGTAGGAACAGTTAATTGGAAAAACTGAAGTTAAAGATAACAATCTCAATCCTGATTGGAAAGTATTACTTTCTTAATGATTTTAGACATCTGTTGTATTAGACTTCATATTTGAAATAAATCAGTTTTTAAAGATAGTTGTCATAGATTATGACGGAAAGAAAGTTGAAAATAATGATATTATAGGCACTTTAAATGTACTATATAGATATTAAATCATTTCTAGACAACTATTGGTACAGTTATGGGATCCAAAAATCAAATATATATAGGATAGCTTACTCATAATAATAAAAAGACAGGCAGACTCATAATCAAAGCTGATAAAAGAAAAGAAATTGGAGAAAATAATTAAATGATTTGTTGGTAATGGCATGCAACTAAAGTAAAAAATATGGATGGTTGGTTTGGTGTTTCTGATCCATTTCTAAGATTTTTAAAATGGCATTAGAATAGTGATTGGTTATTAGTACATGAAACAGAATTCATAAAGAATAATGAAAATCCAATTTGGAAACCATTTGGAATACCTCATGATAAATTGCATGATGATAATCCTTAATAGCCATTTAAAATTGAACTTTGGGATAACCAAACAAATGGAAAACATCAATTCATTGGAGCAATAGAAGTTACAATTGAATAATTAATTTTCAAAGAAATTCATGAATTTGTAGTTAAAACATCAAAAGGAGTATCATTAATTCTATTATTCTATAGGAATTTGGTGGAAATTTAGGAGTGAAATTTGTTGAATAAAAAAATCTAGGTTATTTAATGGGTGATAAACCTACTTTTATTGATTATTTAAAAGGAGGAGATTAAATTAATTTAATTATAGCTATTGATTTCACAGGGTCTAATGGAGATCCAACTTCTCCAAATTCTTTACATCATAATGACCCTAACAATTTAAATTAATATTAAAATGCATTAAAATAAGTAGCAGAAATTTTATTAAATTATGATTATGATAAGAAGGTACCACTTTATGGATTTGGAGGAGTACCATCATTGCACAACTTTACCAAAAGTAGTGTAGAACATTGGTAAAAAATATAAGTATATTAATAGCTTTCCTTTAAATGGAAATAAATCTGACCCAGAAGTATTAGGTTTGGATGGAATAATGAATACATATTAGAATGCCCTTAATCATATAAGTTTAAGTGGCCCAACTATATTTGGTCCAGTTATTGAAAATGCTCTAAACATTTCTAAGGCTAATCTTAAAAAAGATATTTATTCAGTTTTGCTTATAATGACTGATGGACTTATAGATGATATGAGTCATTGTTTAAATCTTATCAGAAAAGCTTATAAATTGCCATTATCTATTATAATAGTTGGGGTTGGAAATGCTAATTTTCATATGATGGAATAATTGGATGGGGATGATGCTTAACATGAAAGGGATCTTGTTTAATTTGTTCCTTTTATTAAACATTCATGTTAACCAGGAGAGTTAGCAAAAGAACTTTTAGCAGAATTACCTGATTAATTTTTAAAATTTAAATAATTAATTGGAAAGAATCCAAACCCATGTTAAGATATTGATTTAAGTTAAATTAATTGATTAATTTTAACTATTTAAAGATAATTTTATTTTTAGCTAATTATTATTATTAGTATATAGGTTACAGTATACGGACAATATGAAATAATGTATAGAAATGTAATTAAGTAAGTTTGCAATATAATTATGCACCATAAAATGCAATAATCAAATTTATATATATAATAAATGTAGAAAAATATACAAATATCTTATAATTAAATATCAAATATTAAATTCTTATTATTAAGTTAATAGTTAAGATTGTAAAATTTAAGCTAATTTAAAACTCTCTTACTATAGTAGATTATTTGAAGAGTTTTGTAATGAATTGCTAATAGGATTTATTTATCTAGGTAATAAAAAACTAATCGAAGATCCTACTTACTTATTTTCAAAATGAACAGTTTTAAATTATAATTTGGGATTTTTGGATATGTATGGTAACAACTTTTAAACTATAAATATTCCTAATTTGCCTTCGCATACTCCTTTAAAATATTAAGAATAATATACTTTTGAAATCTAATGGTTGAGGAAATCCACTAGCCTTATCATAAATTTCAAATTTTATATCATCATTTGCTATTTAACTAACATGTATCTAGACCATATTTGATATATCTGGTCGTTTGTATGCTTTGATGCTATTTACTAGTAAATTAATAATAATTTATCTAAGATATCTAACATCAGTTGTTATAACTTTATTATTGTTTAAATCATCTGATATGATTATGTCAATGCTCTTTTCAACAACAGTTGTATCTTGACTAAATCTAGTTTTAATTGCTTTTAAAAATGAGATGATATTAACTTGATCTTATTTTGGAAAAGGCAATCCATCAGATAGAAAATAGATAAAATTATAAATCCATACATCTAAAACATACAATTACAATTATGCTTGACTAAACAATTTATCTTCTTTACTTTAATTATTAAGCAGCTTATTAAATTTCTATTATAAATCACTAACCATTTGAGATAATTTTTAAGTCTACTTTTATGTAACTTCTTATTTATATCCATTTTAAATATTATTCATTTAGATTTTAATGTTTTCTATAGAATCATCTTCTATTTAAATTATTAGACCTTAATTCTAATAACTAATAAGTATCTTTTTATAAATATATTTATCATGTTGAATTATTCCATATAATTATTATTTCCTATTTGCCAATTAACTATTATTATCTAGAGGTTTAGCAAGGAAATTATCAAAATTTTTCATTACAGATCCAGATAAGAATTCTTTATCAATGTACTTAAGTAATATATTAAAGTTTACCTATGAAGAACTATTGTTTAAATTTAAAGTATTTCCCTTTTATAAATATGCTTCACTTTTCTGAATAGATTATAAACGTGATCTTTATTCATTTTGTGGAGAAACTAACTTTTACAATTATTAGTCTTCATTGATATCTTTTTATGATTTTCTTCTTTGCATTACAGCACTTTACTTTTCATCAAGTATTTAATCTCTAATAAATGAATAAAGATTAGTAGACATATTAACAAACATGCTATTTGTTAAGATATGTTCACTTTCATAAGAAATATAATATAATTAAATCTTTTTCATATAGTCTTCTGTTGTTAAATTTTTGTCTTTTAGAAATTATACTAAGTATTAACTCATTTTTTCAATAATAATTTCATTATTTTTGTAAGAAACAAAGAATATTTATTATTCTAGGAATTTTTCCCATGCATTTTGTGCATTATGAGGAGGAAACTATGACTAAATTGGAATGCTTATTCTTCTAGTTACTATAGCTTTACTTTATTCAATTTATAAGGGTTAATGTTTGTTATTTGATAAGAGAAATTCATATGAACACACTATAATAATCAAAATGGATGCAATAATGAAATATTCTAAATGATTGGTCAAATTTTTAAAAAAGACAATGACTATAAAAATAATTAAAAGTGATATAGCTTAAAGAAGAATTTTGATATTAAGAAATTGTTTTTTCTCTTATTTTTCATTTGATTTCAATTTTTAAAGTTGAAGCATACTCCCAAATAATAAACTTAATAGATTTTCTGACAAGTTGTCGTTACTCAAATACAATAAACTTGCAAATTGAAGAAGCAGTAAGATAGTAAAAAACATTGGTGAATGATCAATTTCTATAAATGTTTATATTGAATTATATTTACACTAGACATTTTAAGCAGTTTTTCTAATAGCAGCAAGACTAAAAACTATCCCGAAAGCTAAGAATATTATTTAAGGAATTAGTAAATTAAATATTTAGCCTCTAAGTTGTAAGTAAGTGATGCATAAAATAGAGAATATAGTGTTGAAAATTTGGGGGAGTGCTAATTTTAATATTAACATAATTTAAATTAAATATTATTAATTAATAAAAACCTTTGAAATTATTCAATTTTACATACTATTCATTTTATTAAGGATTTGTAAAGGAATCTGGATATAAATATATTTTAAAAAATTAATCTAATATTTATCATGTATTGGAATTCTATAAGAAGACAACAATTACAGTAATATCATCAACTCCTTCACTAAATTTTTTCCATTAAACTTTAGATTCTTAAATCAATTTCTGACAAGCTCCTTATGGATCATTATTCAAAAAATATTGATGTGTTATTTCTGCTATCTTTATGATACTTTTAATACTTGATTATTATCTAAAAATTCCCACAATCCATCTGAACCAATAATTATAAATAAATCATCCCTAGTTATTTGATGCTATTTGATATCTTAAATAAGTCAATAAAATACCTGGAACATGAGAAACTCCAACCTATTCAGCTATTTAATCTCCTATACTTCTAGACATTGCCAAACCAGGAAAGGATGCTCCTTTAATATAAACTCTTGATGGTCCTACAGATTATCCATTTTATAATTTATAAGTATTAACAGCACCACCTTAATTTTCTATTCTTTTTTTCTCTTTCAATAAATGTGGTTTATGATCAATAGATAATTCTGTTGTAATTAATTTATCTTATTATTTTGAACATAAAATTGCTCTTGAATCTCCTACCCATGCACAATGAATTACTTAATCTCTAATAACTATCAAAGTGGCAGTTGTACCAGACATAAGTGAATCAAAATGAGAATGAGAAGAAACATTTGAATGAGCATTTCCAAATAGTTTAACAAAATCAATCGTTTTAAAATCCTTAATTGCATATTCTAATTTATAATATATTCTGAATACACTAAAAATAATCTCTAACAAATGTGCTTATTTAATCACCATCAGTTCCATGTCCATCCATAACAGCAAATATTCCTTATTCATCATCAATTATTTCAGCAAATTCTCTGTCTTAATTGGTTTTTTCACAAAACCCATCAAATCCTGCTTTAGATAAGGATCCATAATAAAGTTAAATTTCTAACTTAGGAATTTTGGAGTTAATAATTCTCCTAGATTTTTATTATAATGGAGGTTTCTTAAATGTTTTTTAAGAGATTTGTTTATCCATCAATTAAGGCAATTTACATTTGTGATCAGTGTTTGTTTATTCTCTACTAGTCTATCTTCTATTCTCTGATTTAGATCTAATTGACTAATGAATATTAACTAATTTCATTATTAAAATATGTTGGAAAATCAAATGTTGTAATTTTTGAATTCAGACTTTTAACAATTTACTTAATAAGAAAAATAAGATAAGCAAGATGAGAATAGTGAGACTGAAGTTCCAAATAACTCTTAAAGATAATTGAGAGTTAAAAGTTTTGAAGAAAAACCTGCTAACAAACCATTAAATCTAATATTCTAAATGTTATTGTAAAAGAAAACACAAAAGAGATAATAAATTAAAGTGGATCCAAAATCAATACCTTTGTCTATTAATCTCTCAGTTTAGGTATAAGAATTACCAATTATACGTAAAATTATGGATAAAAATGAATGGAAAAAGGCTCATAATTTTGATGGAGATATATTATGGTGTGGTCCTGATAATGTTCAATAAGCCAAACAATTTACTTATGATTTTGCAATGGTCTTTATGAATTTATGCATCAGTAGAATTCCTGGAGCTAAACTTATCTCTACAAAAAAGGAAACTACGTCAATCATGTCTAAAATGAGATAGTATAATATGTGTCATATTATATTAGATATTTTCCATCTATTTATAATTTTTATCCAAAAACATACACTTTACCAGAAGATTTACATGAATTTATAGAGGATTTTGAAAAAAAAGATGGCATTTCTTATATAGCTAAACCTGATAAAGGAACATAGGGTCAAGGCATTTTTATAGTTAGTCAAATTGAAGATTTATTCAACAATAGTGTCAAAGATATCTCTTATATAAAGAAGTATTCATATATTAATAAATTAGAAACTATATTATTTAAGAATATATTAGTAATCCTTTATTATTAGATGATAAGAAATTTGATTTTCGATTGTATGTGTTGATCACTTCATTGAAACCATTAATTGCCTACATTAATGAAGAAGGTTTAGCAAGATTGTGCACTGAAAATTATTAGGATATAACATCAAGTAATCTTTCTAATGTTTATATGCATTTAACAAACTATTCATTAAATAAAAGTAAAAGACAAAAATAGTATATCTATTAGATAGTTAAAATTTTATTATTCATCCTACAGATTTTCAGAAAATTAATCTTGGAACTAAAAGAACTTACACATCAGCTAAAAAAACATTGATGAAAATGGGTATTGATGTTCCTAAATTAAAATTGAGAATTGAATAAACTATAGTAAGATTTTTATATGGAATTGCACCATTCTTAGTAATAATTTCTATTTATTAGTAAAGTTAAATTCAACTAGAGAAGTCTATTAAGATAAATGGGAAAAAGCTAATTGTTTTCATGTTATTGGTTTTGATATTTTGATTGATAGAGATTTAAAACCATGGATTATTGAAATTAATGCCAATCCTAGTTTAGAAATTACTTAAGTAGTTTAAAATTCTAATGGAACTAAAAGAGTAGAGACAAGTTCATTAGATGCTTATGTTAAGACTAAAGTAATTGAAGATGCATTTATTATTGCAGTTAAAACACCTTAAGAATAAATTGAATAAATTGGTAAGGGAAAATATTGTAATAGTTATAAGATGATAATTGATGGTTAACCACCAATTGAGAATTTAGATTTGGTAATTTATTATTGTTTATTTAGTTTTATAAATTGGTTGATCTTTATAGTAATTTATGTGGTTTAAGATATGGTAATTTAAATTAAATGAGATTTTGTAGATTGGCTAATAATCCTCAATTGATTAATGAATTACTAATAAAATCAGATTATGATTTGATTTACAAAAAAATCTAATTAAAATCATTATAGCCAGATTTAAATTTCTTGGCCTTTTTAGAAGCTGTTGAATCTATATCAGAAAAGGTATAAATATATAAAATTATAAAATAAGCTTTTAAAAAGAAAAGCATCTAATTATACAGTATAAAAAGCAGTGACTTATGTTGTAAATATGGCTTTAAAGGCTCCTTAATAACATTAAAGACCTTTGACTGCAAAAAGATGATTTGGAGTTTTTCAATATAATATACTATATTTTTTTGTTTAATTATTTAATAAATAATAAAAAAATGTTTTATTTGATAAAAGGTTTAAAAACAAAATTGTCCATAGAGCCAAACTATTTAGATCAATTAAAAGATTAGAAGTTCATTTTAGAATAAATTGTATAGAAATTGGAAGGAAAATATTTTGATGATGTTGGTTATATCATTTGTATAAATAAATGCATGAATTACAATTAATATTAAGATGAATAAATTGATGCATTAATTGAAGAGGATGGAACTGTTAGAGTCATGGTATAAATTTATTTTATTTTTTAGATAAAATTTGAAGCCATAGTATTTAAAATATAAGAAAAAGAAATAGTTGATGTTGAAGTGGTTAAATGTGAAGCCTAGGCTGTGTTTGCAAAATTGGGGCCAATTGATTTTATCATTCCAAGAGATAAATTACCTGCTAATTTCACCTATTCTAATGTATATTTTTATATATAAACTCAGGAATCTTATAAAGAAGAGGATGAAGAAGTAATTAAATAAGGTACTAAATTAAGAGTCTAAGTTTAAAAGACAAATTATAAACAGGGGAAATTAAGAGCATTTGCTCATTTGACTGGTGATAATTTAGACAATATTTGTGGCATACTAAGTGATGATCTGAAGTTATGAAAAATATATATATATAATTTAATGTAAGAGTTAATGAACAAATTATTCATGATTGTAAAATTACTTAGTTATCTTATAGATATGTGATGATGAACAATAAAAATAGAAATATAATAGAAATAATAATACTTAAGATTAGTTAAAGCAAATCATTGAAATTGTGATTAAAAAATAACAGGAATTTTTGGGATTAGAAAAACAATTATAGAAGTATGAATCAGAAGTTAGACAGAATATTAGAGTATAGAATATAATGACACTATTAGGATCAATATTTAATGTAATAGTAGTGTGATGATTTAAAATCTAGAATTGATGAATTAGAGAGTAGTAGAACTGAATTTTTAAATAATACAAAGAATACCATTATTGTAAATCTACTTTTTTTATATATCTAGAAATTTAAAAGAGAGAATGAAGAATTATATTAGAAATGCAAATCCTTAACTGCTTAATTATAAAAAATTGATAATTAGGTATAAAAACTTACTATTAAATTTAGTCAATTAGTAAATATTCAACTATAGATAATACTGTAATGACCAATCTGACAAATATAGTAGATTAGAAAAAAACAAATAAGAAAACTAATACTACTCCTTAAAAACTAAAAACTGATTTCGACGTATCAGAAAAACGATTAAGCTAACCTATTTTTAAACCCAATTATTTTTAAAAGAAATAATCTATACAAATTTCTATATAAAATAAAAAAAAGTCTGTCTAGTAATTAGAAAACTATTTGAATGTAACAACAAGTATGTGAATATATTTATATTTTATAATATCAATTCTACTTTTTATTAGATTTTGAATTCTCTACTACTTTCTAAAGGCAAGCATTATATTATTTTCTAGATTATTTTAAATATTCCTAATTCTTCTTTTTTATTATGTCTATTTATTCTAAATTTTAATTTTTAGATATAGTTTATGTAATATATTATTAATTTTATTCCTTTTTCTAATAATCATCATTATATTGATTATCTTATTCAATCATTTAATCATTACTTTGTTACTTCTATTATTTTATAAGTAATGAAGACTCTTAAGAAAATGCTCCTGATATCATCAATTTCTAACTAATAAAGTAATCTCTAGAGAAGGATGAAATCTTACCTTCATCCATATGATTTTTCATTTCTGAAAGTTGCTGAATTAAGATTTTAACTTCTTCAATTGAATTAATTTCTCCTGTTCCAATTAAGTAACCAACCAAATAATAATCAATAACTAATTCTTGGCCTTTTGATTACGATTATTATATTTCAGATAAAAGTTTTTTAATTATTTCCATTAATAAATCTATTACATCTGTAATTGAATAGAAAATGAAGATGAAAACTCTGATTATAAATTAATAGGTATTAATTGTTTAATTTTATAATTTCTCTCTATTGGTAAGTATGCATTAAGAGATTTAGTTATATTAATTAATTATAATAATAATTATTATTATTTTAATATCATCCCATATTATAAATTAATTGTATGTAGTAATTATTAAATAAATTAGATTTTCTTATTATTAATGATGAGCATAAGAGTAGTGAAACTACATAAAAAATGAGTACATTCATCTAGGCTATCTGATTATATTTTTTATTTTTATGTTAAAGTTATTATCAATTACTTTGATTTGTAAATATAAAAAATATCATTTATAGTTTTTGATTATAAATTGGACTTAAATGGGTATCGTCATGGTTTACTGAGTAGATATGTGATGGGATACAAAGGATATATATTCATAATAATTAATTTATATTTATAAAATATATGAATTATGAAACAAAGTAAAATGAAAATAAAGAATTAGAAGTGAAGGATAATATAGAAAGAATTTGAGATTAAAGTTTTATCTTTAGGTTAAAATAATTATAAATGATTTAGAATAATAGAAAAGATTATGTATTAAATAAGTGAAGAAGAATAATTCAATCTAAAATATATAGAGTAAAGAGAGGATGATATTGTTTTTATTGAAGATGAACCAGAAAAACTGTGATCAAGTTTTTAGGATTTCATTAATTAATTTTCAAGAAATGTTGTTTATTGAATTAGATTTATAGATAAACTTATTCTAATCATTTGGCGGAACATATAATATTAATAGGGAATGAAGCATAATAATAATTAACTTATATTATAAACCAATTACTTAATGATAGAGATGAAATAAAGATAGTTTTAATCATTAAGTAAATTGATTGATTGATTGATTGATTAAATAGATGTATCCATAATTAAACAATATTTATTACAGAATTGATGCATTAATAAAGTATCAAAATTTTGATATTTAATCTGATGTCCAAAATTAAATATCTAGGGGAGCTTAATCTTAGCAATAAATGAATTGATACCAATTGATTTAATTCTTATGGATGATGAATTTTTTTTTTAATGAAGAAATAGCTTTATAATTTTTTGATTCATACTCATATTGCTATTTAATAATTCTTAATGTCTTTCATTTCAATCGAATTTATAAATTAAGTTAGCTGTTGTAAGAAAATAAGCAACCAAAGACATGTATCTTTGAATAAAGAAGATGAGACAAGTCAAAATTATTATTGATGTTTAATTGAGAATATTAATGCATATGGAATAAGTCATTGTTTTAATTAGAGATAAGTGTATAACTATCATTATTAAATTACAGTATTAAGATTTGATTTTTATATTATTCAATAACTTCTATTTACATATTATAAAATAACTGGGAAGTAATGAGAAAGAACATAGTTGAAAACTAATATTATGATTTTTTTATATATAAATATATAATTAAATCTTCTTAACTTAAATAAGAAACGAAAAGATTTTAGAAATTGATGATAAGATTCTACAAAAATAATTTAGGATTATAAATAAAATGAATTGACTGTATTAGATTTGCCAATATGTGTTCTAAATTAATTTCTCTTAAAGATTTTGAAATCACTTTTTAGAATAATTTGTACCTCTCAGTTTAGATTCAGTTAAAAATGTCAGAATCACAGTAGCTCTTATGGTTTAGAAACAATTTAAACATAGTATGCTTATGTGTAGTATTTTATGACATATCAAAGATAATTAGAAAATATTATAAATGTTAGAAAATCTGAAAAATCATAAAATTTGAAAGGATTAAAAAATGTATTATGTAAATATATAAATTATTATTAAACATTGAAACTTAGATGGCCAATCAAAAATAATTGTTATTAATTAAATGATTTAAAAATAAATTATTATCTTGCATATATTAAAGTATTATTTGATGTTTATCAAGGTTGATTAATACTTAATGTACTTATTATACTTAATCATTTTGGGTAGATGTTGATTTTGTAAGCCAAGTGATTTTAATTGAAGAAAATAACATTATTGATGTAGGAGAAAGTCTATAATTCAATAAAGGTTTATGGATCAACTATCGTCCAATTAATGATTAGAATGTAGCATGTATATATGTAATTTATAGTAGAAATAAATGATGGTGATATTTCAGTAAAATATCTGATTTATTCACTTTAAAAAAGTTTTTTGAATGATGAGGTTTTTCTAACATTTTTAGAATTAAATTTACAAGATTAAACAATTTTGTATAAAATATATATAAAAAACAAAACAACAAATCCAGATGAGTTATAATGGTAATATTATTAATTTAATATTGATTTATATACAATAGATGGAAATTGGATATTATTTTATTATTATATTTAGCATGAATAGATAAAATTTTATCTTTATTCCTTCAATTAAAATGATTTTTAATATAAAGAAGTTATATGGAATGGTGATATTACTTATATTATGTATGATTACGCAGGTGGTTAAAAGGATATTATAATAGACAATAATTATTTAAATTTTAACATATTTCCAGGAAAGATAACATAAATATTTAAGACAGATATAAATGTATTTGATAATCTAAATTTTTTTCTTGAAAATTGCAATGCAGTATCTATTTGCTCATCTGAAATAATAGATATAATAACTAGTAATTAATACTTTAATGGTGATAATATAATAAATGGAGTTAGTTAGTATGAAGTATTCAGAAATTAATTTAAAATATCAGGTTGGGTTAAATAAGATAAATTTGGATATTAAATAACTAAAAGTCAAATTTTATTTAGGTTGTCAATTTATGAAGACTATAGTGATAATCGTATAATTGGAAATAAACTACTCTATGTTATTTATCATCAAAATGAAAACTAAGACCAAATAGGATTAGAAATCTAGACTTATAGTTATGATATGCCTTTTAAATCAAAAAAATATACAACCTCTCCAGAATTAATCTAAAAATTTCTTGATAAAAAATATGGTGCACTTTTGAATTAATGGCATTACTTTTAATATGAAGTTGGATCTAATTTAAATCAAGGATAACCTATTTATCGAATTTATTTTCCTACTTTAGATATTCATTTTTAAATTGTTTGGAATTAAGAAATACATTATTTTAAGAATACAATGATCTACTATCATGTTGGAGGAGATGATATTTATTATCACAAATTTTAAGGAACTCTAAGTGGATGGAAATTATAAATATTTTGTTTTGAATTTGATTCTAACTTAGATATACCTTGTGATTACACTTGTCAAACTTGTAAAGGTCCTACTAATTTAGATTGTTTAAGCTGTCCTACTAATTCTCATAGAATTTATTCTGATATAGGGAATACTTGTTATTGTTAAGATGAATTCTATGAGATACTAGGAAAAGTGGTTTGTCAAAGTAATTAATTAATAGATAATTAGATTATTTAGAAGAGATGGATACTTTATCATTAATAAATAAAGAAATTAAATGTTATCTTGAAGGTTATTATCATTGTGAAGAATCAAATATATTATGTTAATATGGTTATTTTTAATATAATAAATAATGTATCAAATGGTAACATATATAATTTATATTAAGTCCATTAAATGAGAATCCAAATCTCTTATTAGATTGTGCAAATTGTTTACTTTATCCTGATTCATTTTCATCTACTCTTTTATGTGTTGAAAAATACTTGTCCAATTCAGAAAGCGAAATATTCATTCGTGATTTGAAATATATTGAGGAAATATAATTGTATGAATAATATCCTATTTGAGGTACTAAATGCACAGAACAGTTGATAATTAACACTATTTATAAATTGTTGCAGGTCTTACAAATTACAAATGTAGAAATGGTATGTATTTGGATGAAAATAATAACTGTTAAACTTGTGCAGAGAATTGTTAGTTTTGTAATGGACCATCTATTTATTTATGTACTTAATGTTTCATAGGATATAAGAAGTCTGAATTTGGATTGTGTGTAAAATGCTAAATTTGTAGTTACTGTTCAGTAGAAAAAAATAAAGAAATATGCTTATCTGCAGAATTTTGCAAACCACTTCAGTATTGGAAAGATAAGAAATGTTATAATTGTGGTGTTTATTGTTAAACTTGCAATTAAGATTAATGTTTTACTTGTATTCATTCAACATATTATTACATACGTATGGATCGATAAAGTTGTGGAATATGCTCTATAGAATATTGTAAATACTGTTTTGAATATATGTATTTTGAAGGATATTTTTATTCATCATTTGAATCCTCAATTTATATGAACATTTATGAATAATATGAGGTTTTTATAGGATGTGCTGAATGTTATCAAGGTTATGCATTTTCCCTTATAACAAATAAATGTGAAATTTAATCAAATAATTAAAAAGATTGTGATTCAGGAATTTATGACTATAATGATAATTTTACTTGTTTAAAAAGTGTTATGTTAACTACATCTCTCTAAAATACTGAATGTTCAGACATACAAAATTGTTATTAATGTATTAAATAGTACACATATGCAATATTAAATTTTTGTGTAATATGCAAGGATGAATATTATTCAGAATGGCTTACTGGTTTATGTAAACCATGCCCAGAATCCTGTAAAGTATGTGTATAATAACATGGTGATAGAAATGATTATTGGAAATCAGAAATTAAAGCTTTTTATTTATTTTTTTTAAATCCAAAAAAAGATAATGATTTTGAAAACTATGGAATTCTATAAGAATAATTATAAGTTTTATGTCTTTAATGTCAAGATAACTTAATCCTTCATAAAAATATCTGTTATTCAGGTTGTAGTGAAGATTGTTTAGATTGTAGAATTATTGAATAAAATCAATAACCTAAAATACTTGCAAAATGTTTTAAATGTAGATCAAATGCATATGGACCAGTAAGAAGCTTAGTAAATGGTTAATTAAACAATTGTTAAATATGTCCCCCATATTGTACTTTTTGTTAAGCTAGGAGTACAGAAGAGATCAAATAATTAAATGCTTATTTTAATATAGACTCTCCTTATAATTATTTTTCTATGAAGTGCTTACTAAAAAAGTAGTCTCAAAATGAAATAATCAATATCATTCCTACTACTTTAAATGTTATTAACTGCAAAAATTTGAATAAATGCAGTAAATCTTTGGTGAGTAGATACAACATATACTGTGATAATTATTATAATGACCCAAATGATTTAGAAAAAAGACAATATTTATCTTTTATTGATACATTCATAAACGGAGGATTTGAAGCATACTAAGCATCGAATCTAATTCTTTATCTGAATGAATAAAGCATTCAAGAGTTTACATATGATTTATAAGTTATGTGTGTAAAATCATGTGGATAATTGCCTGGTTTCTACTCGAATATATTAACTAATTTACAAAAAAATGTATTCCATTTAACAAAAGTTAATTTACATGTTTACTCTAAATCAAATTAATGTGTAATTTTTTAAAGCAGACCATTCTACATAAATAATTTTAATACCGTGCTATTTAAAAACCTTTTATTTTAATCTATTGCTTATGAAATATAAACTGATCAAAAGATTGTTAATGTTTTGTTCTAAATAAATAATTAATTCAATACTGTTATGATAATATTTGAGAATTGTAATTTTACATAGAGTAAAATTGATATTCCTCATTATCTAACAATTACAAGTAACAAACCATAAAATACTAAATTATTTAACTTAAACTTTTACAATTTATAAATTTAACAGAGTAAATTGTTTAATTTATAACCTACAGATGATATTCTTATATCTTTATTAACTGTTAATAATTTAAAAGTATTCAATTCTGAATTTAAGGATACTTCTATATTTTATTTTAATGCTCTAACTTACAATCTCAAATATTAGATATTATTTGAAAATGTAAGTATAATCAACACAAATTTTACATAACACTCTTTTTTTATTAATCTAGAATATGAAAAGACTTTTCAAATTGATCATGTTGAATTAAGAAATTTTTATATAGAAAATGTTATTTTAAATGATCAATCTAGTTTTATTAACTTATTATCTTGTAAAAATCTTTCACTTACTAATTTTACACTTAAAAATATATTAATAAATAAAAATTCGTCATTTCTTTTAGCAAACAATTTTACAATTAATGAAATTTCTCTTGAAAACACTTTTTTAAATTCAAGTTATTTTATTTCCAATTAATAAAATAATACTTATTTGAGTAATTAATATAAAACCATTAAAACATTTGAAATACATGGAATTAGATTAATCAATAATTTATATTCAAACGAAAAATCTTTTATTTATCTTATAAGATAATTTGAAACTGAAAACATCATTTTTACAATATACAATTTATTATTTTCTAATAATAATTACTTTAAGTTTGATTAAGGTACTTAATACATTAGTTTTACTTCTTATAAATAGGCTTTAATTTATATTGAGTGTTCTTCTTGTTACTTTATGAATATTGAAATTAAAAGGGGAATTGGAAATCCTGAAATAGCAATTATGAAATCAAATGACATATAAATTTAAAATTTTAAAGTTGAACATGATGGTGAATTACATAATAAAGATAGATTCTTGCATTCTTCATTTAATTGCATGAGTCAATAAAATTATTTGGATCTCTATTTTGTATTGTTTATAGGATAATTTCATAAGGTATAACTAATAGAAATTTAACTTAAGAAATTGATTGTTAAAGATTATCCAATAATTCTTTTTGAAGGGTAAAGTTTAACAGAATAAGTCTTATCAGGAATAATTTTGATCTAGAATAGTAATTTTCAAGATAATATTCTAATAACAACAAAATTAAATGTTTATTCTACTATTATTTCTATTAAAACCTAATAATTAACTTATATAAAATTTGAAAATATTAATTTTATAAATAATTGGTTGAATAAGTATGAAGATGATGTTTAATTACATTCATCAACTACTATATTGATAGAAACATTTTAAGGGGAAATCATTTTATAAAATACAAATTTTACATCTAATATTTTAACTAATTCTTCAGATTCAGTTATATTTATTAAAACGTAAAATCTAATATTTCAAGATTGTCATTTTACTAATTAAAATCACTTAAATATTGATGTGATAAAAAATAATATTCTTTTAGATGTAAGTAACAATAATGTAGAATTACCCTTTAATTAAATTTTCTAGATACTTTCACTTGGTGGAAATGGATATTTATTTGTGAATTCATTTAAATTTTTAGATAGTAGTATCAATAATTCAATCGCTCTTTAAGGAGGAGGCTTTTATATAGTAACTACTTCTTAAGGAGAAATTTAAATAACAAATTCATAATTTATTAGTACTTAAACAATTTTAAATGGATATTCATTTTCATCAGGTGGATTATTATATATAGATGCTTAAAATAGCAGACTGAATTTTAAATTATAAAATAGTTCAATCTTTAGATCATATTCTAGAACATAGGGTGGTGCTATATTTGTCAATCCATCTAGAGTTGAAAATTACATCACAATTAATAATGTTTCATTTACATCCTCCTTTTCTTTTAAATACTCAATAATAACGTATTCTCAAAATTAATAATCATCATTAGAATCAAAAATTATTTTTAATAATTCGAGATTTTAGAATAACTAATCAGAGTTTAATTAATATATAAAATTAGTAGAAGATATATCAACATAAGAAATTTATCCATACTAAATAGATAATCCTTCAATTAATATCTAATATAGTGATTTCACATTATAAAATTCACTTTTTAGTTAAATTCATTATGCAAATTTAATTTAGGTAGAAAATGGAAGAGACATCTTAATAGAAAATATAACAATTTAAGATTGTTAAGTCTTCAATTCCCCTTTAATAAAAATATCATCGTTAAACAGTAATATATAAATATTTATTCTTTAGATTTACAAGGATAATTAAATATTAGAAGGCTAAATATCTAATAAGTCACTTAATACATTTATTCTGATATTCTTCCATGTAAAAATAGTCAAAATGAAAAGATCAATAGATTAATCTGTCCAATAGATAGAAATAAAATTATTTATACACCTAATATTCAATTTTAATAGATTGATCAAACAAATTAATTAAATTGCAATCTAAATATGTTATACTCAGAAATATAGAATAAATTTGCTTTAGTAGAACTTAAAGATTTTACTTAATAACATCAAATAAATTTAAATAATTTAGATGTCTCATTTAATTTATGTGATAATTGTTTTTATGGACTAATAACAATTTAATAAATTGAATTTAATAGTGTAAATTTAAGAATGAATTAAATAATCATGTTAAACAATACATGTGGAATTATTGGTTGTTTATCTATCATAAACGATTTCGATACAAGTTTGCTTGATTTTTCTGAATCCTCAAGACTTTTGACAGAAAATAATATAAATCTTTTAGAGAACTATGTAGATTTCAATATTTCAACAAAAATAACTAATAGTTTATTTAAAAATAATAAAGCATCATATGGTGGAGGCAGTTTCTTTGCTAATTTAAATATTTATATAGATAATTGTATTTTTGTGAACAATCTTGCTTACAAAAGTGGAGGTGGTATTTATTTTTTTTCTACAAATAATAAACTTTTGTTAACAAACACAGAAATACTCAACAATTCTGCTTAAATAGCAGGAGGTATATATATAAGTGATGAATACATAAATTAACGTAAAGATTTCAACTTATTGCTAAACGATAATAAAGGTAAATAATTTGCTAATAATATATTTGAATAACCAATTCAACTATTGTTTTCACATAAATAAAACATTATTCAAAATAATAAAATTCTTTAAAAAAATACTAGTACAATTATTGACTAAGTAATTATTTAAGCCTATTCATATTATGGGTCACTTGAAAATACATAAGTATTATTATATCCTTCAGGAATTCCAATAGGAGAATACTAATATTTTGACTCAAATACAAATTCATATCTTCCATATAATTTGCATTTTAGAATTATAGCCATAAATTCAATAAATGAAAAAATATCAAATTTAAGTGAATCAAATTGTTAGATCTATGCCTAAAAAATTGATACTTCTATAGAACAAGATTATAACAACTTAGATTTAGATGAGTAAGAGACATCTCGATATTTATTTAATAATAAACAATAATTTAATCTTGATACAGGAGATTTCAATTTTGATAATCTAATTATATACTTTAATCCACTTGAAGAAGATTAATATAATCTTTAATTAGCAATAAGATGTACAATGATTCAAATACCATAATATAGTGAAGAATTTCCATTTGGTATTACTTCAATAATAAAAAATTATCTATTATTATTAAAACTCAGAACTTTTAAATGTTAATTAGGAGAATATTTAAATATTCAATCTGGTGGATGTGTCTTATGTGATATTACATAAAATTAATATTCTGTTTCATATAATGCTTCTAAATGTGATATTAAAGATGAAATTAAAATGAAAAATATATAGCCAGCTTTAATTGAATTAAGACCAGGATATTGGAGAGCATTTTATTATAGTAATAATATTGAAGAATGTTATCATCTACATTTAAATTGTTTTGGAGGATGGTTTGCAGGAGATTCTTCTTGTGCTTTAGGTCATATTGGAGCATTATGTGAATAATGTGATTTATATGACTTGACAGGAAATGGGTAATACTCTTAAAGTAATAAATACGCATGCTATAGTTGTGAAGACATGGCTGGAAATTTAATTAATATTATTTTAGTGATTTGTTGGACTTTATTATCAGTATTCTTATCTGTTAACAGTACTATTAAAATGATTGATGATTTGATTAAATATGCAAGATGTAGAACTTTAGGCAAATTTTTTGTATTTGAATCAGCATCAACTTCAATTTTAATAAAAGTGTTTACAAATTACTTACAAATTATCAGTTCCATAGCTACTTTTTAATTAGCTATACCAAATGGTATAACCTTAGCTTTTACATCAGTAGGGAATCCAATTGAATCAATGGCATTTTCATTAGATTGTTATTTAGTTCAAGCAAGTTCTGTACCAATTCATTATCTTAGATTGGTTTGGGGATTCTTTATGATCGGAATATACATCTTTACATATTTATTTATTCACTTAATCTTTTAAGTATTCATAAATAAATAATAACTTACAATTACTTTTGTAGTTACCACCTTAATATATATCTACATCTATTTATCTCCAAATCTTTTTGGAGGTTTGATATCATTATTATCATATAGAAGCATATCTAATATTAAATGGATTTCAGCAAATGTAGCTTATTAATATGAGACATCCTTACATTACAAATGGCTAGTTATTTTTGTTACTCCAGCCTTTTTGATTATTGGAGTAATTTTACCTTTATTTTTTTGGTTTGTAGTTTACTATAATAGGGAACAATTAGATGAACCTAAAATAAGAAAGGTCTGGGGTTATCTATACAATGAATATAAATTAAGTACTTATTATTGGGAGACTATTAAAATTATGTCAAAGGAATTTATTATTTTGGTTTTAATTTATTATGAAGATTATATTCCAATAAAAGCATTGTTAATCTTTTTTATTTTGCATATTTATGGTAAACTTACAAATTAATATAAACCTTATCAGATAGGAGATTTAAATAATATTGATTCTTTATAAACATCTATATGCAAAATTTCCATATTATTAGCATCACTGATATTTACAGCATAAAATTTAGGAATTAATGAAATAATCTTGCCTTCTTATGTAATCCTAGCTATAATCAATTTTGCATTCACCTTAAAAATATTGTATAAAATCTTTTTTGCTTATTTTGAAAAATTGTAAGATTAAATAGATTCTGTCAAAATTTATTTCAGGTACAAATTTCCAAATATTATAAAAAAAAATAAATTCTGTTCTAATTTACTTAAAAATACAGCAGAAAGAAAATAAATAATTAGATAACGATTTTTGATGATTAAAACCTATCTATTAAAAGAGGCTAGATTACTAATCTAATATAAAGAGTAATAATAAATTATTAATTTATTTAAGATTTTAAAAATAGACAAATACAAAAAAAAGAAGAATATTTGATGCTTAGTAATATGAATAATATTCATCTTCTCCTTTGAACAAGAACAAAATGTTTAGATTAAATACAAACTATAATTCTTCTAGGTTTACCCTTAATATAAAATAATCTTCTTCAGAAAATTGATGTAATTATATAACCTAATAGAAATTCTAATTTATTTGTTGGTTAAGACAAATTTCTATAAATATTATATATTTTAATAAATTATTTTTTAAATCTTGATAGTGATGAACAAGATAAAAGAATTTAGTAGTGGGTACATTAAAACTATACTATTTGCAATTGAGTATAAACCTCGCTTTTAAGTATGATAGTAATTATTTCAAAGTTTCCTCAAGAGTTTTTTATTATTCCTCACCTTGTGCATCACATTCAATTATTAGGTTTATTTTTAGATAGATCATCAGATTAGATATTTGATTATGGAGTTGTAGTGACACATTTCACTTTATTTGAACCTATGTTGACAGATGAACTAAGCAAAGTATTTCTATTTTTAATTTTTGCTTTTTAAATCATTTTATTATTATACCTACTACTTGCAACATTAGAAACTTAAAGAGTAGCTTTAAACTTTAAATTAAGACTAATGTTAGAGAAAAAGATAGAATCAGTTAATTCTATTCTACATTGGTACTTTACTTTTTATAGTGTCTTCACAATACCAATTATTGTAATTAGTTTCAAATTTATGTTAACTAATTATTATATATTTGGATATTTTAATGCAATATTGTAGTATTACTAAGGAATAATCCTAATATATCTATTAAGGAATCATAGATTTGCAGAAAATAATTCATTTAAAAGAAGATTCGCATATGTTCAATTATTTAATTATACTATTGGTTATTTATTAATCTTTTTTAGATTTTATTATGAAATTGAATTTGTTAAGTATATATTTGGATTTGCATATGCATTTTTATAAATAGTAGATTAGTTTTATAGTTGTCCTTATCGAGATCCATTTAGAGAACCTTCTTTAAAAGTAGCTATGGTATTATTTAGTAGTATATTCATATGTTTATTATTTTCATTTGAAACAATTGTAGATGGTTAATTATTTTGGATTTTATTTGTGGCTGGATTAATTAGTGGAGTCTCGACTTCAATAAGTTCTTTATTTCATGAATTTGCAATGACTAATTACAATTCTCGTTTTAATTTATAAGAGAAATATATAATTATTGGAGTAGATTAATTTTATAGTCATTTTAATCATTTTTAAACAAGTGAATACAATAAAATAACTTACTTTTAATAATTGATAAAACATAACGAGAATTGTCTGAGATTAAAATGTCCTTCTTAAAAAACTAAATTATCCAAAATCAATTTTAATGATAAAATTTAATTATAAAAATTAACAATAGATGTAGTAAGTTGTATCTTTAAGACTTGTCATAGTCGAACTGTTGTGAAAAATGGAGAAATTCATAAACCGAAATTTGAACAATTATAATTACAATATATTAGTTTTTTATCATCTACAGCCTCAAGACCATTGATTGGTTATGTTGAATTAAGAAAATATTAATAAGATTAAAATAGTGATAATTCTTTATATTTTAGAGAATTGACTTCTAAAATTTCAGCAGAATTGGAATTTTCAATTTTATATCTTTAAGAAAGAATGATATAATAACAATTTAGAAAAGAAAGATATATGGCAAGAGAGGAGAAATTAACAATTGCATAATTATGGAGAAGTGTTAATTTTTATTAGGAAATTACTCCTAAAATTATAGAAGTTATAGAAAAAAAATAAAAATTTTGGGATAATCTAATGGAAGGTTATGATGATTTAGAACCATTTCATAAAGAATAGCTTTAATTATGCAAATCTATAGATGAATTGTATAAGAATATTAAATGTATAAGAAATGATCTATTAATAAGCCACAATCATAATCCCAGAAGTTTTTTTTGACAGATCAAAAGACATTAGTTTGTAGACTGTTCTTAAAACATTAGATCCTGAAGATAGGAATATTAATATATTAAATTTGAAATTATATTCTATTCTATATGCTGTTATTTTAAATGATTTTGATAGAGTAAATTAGTATTTCAACATAGGCATTTTAAGCAGAAAAATAAATAGAAGATCTTATAAAAGAAGATAGATAGAAATCAGTTGAAGTTATTGATGATTGTGCTTTATTAAAGGATGAAGCTGTTATTATTTTGGTAAGTCTTGTAAGAAAGAAGGGTCATATTGTAAATAGAAATTTGTTAACTTTAGCAAATTTCTTTTAATTTTAAAATGTTCAAGATATAGCAGCTGTATAATAATTATTCTTGATATTTTAGTAAACACTAATTTCATCTTTTTTGCCACCTGATTTAAGGACATTGCATGATGCCTAATTAAATGACTTTATATCAAAGGGATACACTAAATATTCAGTATAAAGCATTCATTCTTTTTTCTTATAAAAATAGGGTTATTTAAGAGAATGTTATATTAAATTGGGTAATTTATTTTAAGATTCTTCTGATTTTATTTTGACTGGTTCAATTCTTAGATTACATTCATCATATGATGTAATTATGTTTGATAGTTATGGCAAAATTATTGGTTCTAGTTAAGATTTCTTTGAGAAAAGAATCTTGCCTAGTAATCCAAATATGACAATGGAAAGATTTGTGGAATAAGGACATATTTTTATGTTAATGCCATTTATTTTAATCAATTTAAAAAAACTAGCAAATGAAATTGAAACAGAATTTGTTGATTACACATATTTCCCAGAATAATTATAAGACATTTGTTTATAATTTGGATAGGTATTTAATGATAGATAAAAATAAGATTAAAAATTGTCATCTTATAATTTAACTACAATCAAATCTTAGTTAGTATCAAATCCTTCTGCAATTTCTGTTAGAAGTCTTAATAATCAAGAAGAATAAGTTAAAATTAAAGGGTTGAATATACCTATGTTATAAGTAGAAAGAATTAATTTAGTCTTGGACTTTTTATAAAAGTATCATGAAGAACAAACCATCAAATGTGATATTCTAAAGATTAAGTATAACTTAGAATTTTAGATAATGGAAACAAAAAAGGAGAGATATCCATATTTTATATTAAAATTAGAACCTCTAAATGAATTTGAAAGATCAGATTCATCTTCGGTTATACCTTATAAAAAGTCTATTCGAAGAACTTTGATGGCACTTAAATATGGGGAATGGTAAACAGGATTTGATTCAACTAATACAAAGAATTTGATGACTCGACAATTTTAATAAAACTCTGATCAATTAAATGAAACTGCTGATTTAAAAGGTCCTTCAGATCAATAACTTTTAGAATAGATTATGGAAATAAATAATACACCTAATTAAAAAATGATAAAATAATAAGATGAGTCAAAAGTTATCTTTGAAAATCCATAAATTTCTAGGATTGAAGACTAAGACTTTTAATAATTAGTATTAGATATGGAAGAAAGTAAAATAGATGTTTAATAACAAGAATTAGAACAATATGAAGATCCAAAATATGAATCTGATCTAATAGAAAAAAAGTCTGATAGTTCAAAAGGTTAATAAAAATCCAAAAAAAATGATATTCTTGATATTATAAGAAAGAATTTGAATAATTAGGAAATTTAAGAACATGAAAATTAATAGTCTTCTAAACCTAGTACTACAAAAACATCATCATCAAAATCGCCATATCTATTGATTAGATCTCTCTATTAATTTGGTGAAATAAATACTTAAATTTGGTTAATAATAATATTGAATATTGTTGTATGTTTAACTACATTAATATTAGTATTTATTAAGATATACATTGTCTAAGGTAATTATTTAAGTTATTTTCAGATTAATTTGGAATACTTTAAGCTAATTTAAATTATGTTTAATATCCAGAAAAAATCAATAATTACTTTTTAAAAACTTTAATGTTGTCATCCAACATTATTCAATAAAAATTAGAGTTTGTAAATTATAGTTAATTAGTAAATGATGCCATTAAAACTGAATTCAATACATTAGCTTTTAATATCGAACATGATTTAAAAAGTATATATGAAGATATCATTACTTTTGAAAATTAAGTAATACCATTAAATGATAATCTCAAAATCATAAATAACTTACAATAGTTCGAAATTGCATTTGATTTAACAATATTATTAGAATAGATATCATCAAATTCAATAACTTTAAATTAATAAATTAAAAATGAATTAGATGAAAAATTCGTATCATTAAATTTATTTTTTAAATTAAATATGGTTCAAGTTATTACAGTAAGTAAAAGTTATATCAATTATCTTAATGACAATTTAATATTTTATGAGTAATAAATTGTTAATGCTCTCATTTATGTAGTTGTTACAGAACTTAGTGTTATAACAGTATTTATGTTTTTAATCATTAAGGTGTTATAAGATGTAAACTAATTAATCAGAAAAATCTTAGTTTTAATAACAAAATTAAGTGAAGATGATGTAAGTTAAATTAATAAGATTTATAATGAAATAAAAACTATATTAAAAGATCCAAAATAGGTATTATGGAAATAAACAAACTTTGTTAAATACATATTTGAATCTAACATTGTAAAAGTTAAATAAGATTTAAATTATTTATAATCCTCTAGTGGATCAAGTGCTGTTAAGAATAATAAGATAAAATTTAAAAAGAGATATCAAAATAGTTCCTTAACATCAAGAATTTATAATTTGAGATTACCATAATTTTGGAATTATGCATTTTTATTTGGTTCATGGTTATTTTTAGCAGGATATTTATTAGGTGCATTAGGTTTATCTATATCAATGGTCTAATCTATTAAACCTGCAATAACATTAAATTTATAATTAATTGAATTCAAATTAAAATTTGATTCTTTAGTAGTTTATGGAGAAATTTTGAAAACAGATTATTTAGTGAATCAAAAATTAAATAAAACTTTTGATTTATCTTAAATTAAATTTAATTTAGATGGGGTTTTATCAGAATTTTTCACCTTACAAAATGGCTTTTAAGATTAATTATCAGTTATTTATGATCAATTAGCATCAAGCACATCTCTTTTAGAAGAACAAAAAAATACATTGTTAATACCATTTCAAACTTCACTTTGTGAAAGTGATCCAACTTTGGTTCCACCTTGTACAATTCCATTAGAACCAGCTTCTCCAGATAATAGTTTAGACTATATATCTGGAGGAATTGTTGATATGGTACATGAATTTTCTAAGACTTTAAAAACATTTTGGTAAGCAAATGATTATGCTATTACTAATGAAGATTAATTAGAACATTTTTTATCTGGTTAAGTTCATACAACTGAATTTATACATCATTTTCTATTTTAAGGAAAGATAATGGAACAAATTGCAAGTACAATGTTGAATTTAAATAAAAGCACATTAGACTCTGTTATATTAAAATTTCAGGTTTATATGTATACTATGGGATTAACATTAATTATCGTTTATATCTTATGTTTTTACAAATGGGTATTATAATTAGAAAAGGGAATTTATTTAACAAAATTAGCTTTAACTTTAATTCCTGCAGATTCTTTGAATGAATAAAAGACAATGACTGACTTGAAAAATATTTAAAATGAATGAAAATTATCAATATCTATATACCACAATTAAAATATATCCATTTAAATTTTACAATCTCTATTATATTAATCTTATTTGAAATGATCTATAAATATCTTTTCAATATAAAATATAAACTATTAATATAATGCATCATCAATTAATTTCTTAAATATATAAATTCTATATCTACAGAATAAGTAAAGACAATAATGATAGATTAAACAACATATGCAAGTGTATAGTATAAATATGAAATACTGAAAAATAAACAGTTGAGATTATCAATAAAATGATGAATAATCATAATAATGATATTTTTAAATGAATTATAAATTAACAGAGCCTCTTTAAGGGTAGAATCAACAACCAGAAATTGTTGGGGAATTTATAACTCCAAAAGGTAAACGAAGAGTTTTACATGGATTTTCTAATTCAATAGTTGTTGCCAACAAAAGCAAATTCATTTCTTTATCATTTGAAACAAAATTTTAGTTATTAAGAGAATCAGTTGAAGAAAAGTTTAAGGTTGGAAAACCACTTGGTTTATTGATTGAAAGAGAGAATATTGAACACAAAATAAAATTGTTTTCAGATGATATATAACTACTAAAAAGATGGAGAGATTATTTAGCAAAACACATAAACCAAAGAGGATTTCATGAAAGCTTTAAAGCACATAAAAAAATTGGAAAGGGCAATTTTGCATCAGTTTATTTAGCTGATCGTTTAGAGGATGAAAGAAGTTTTGCTATTAAGGCATTTTCAAAAGAAGTAGCATATGGTTAAGATAAAGGAAAAGTAAAAAATATTCTTTTATTATAGATGTCTATATTGAATGAAATTTCTGTTATGAGATAATTTGATAGTCATGCTTTAATAAAATTACATGAGGTTTATGAAACTGAAAACTCTATATATATGGTACTTGATCTGTTGGAAGGAGGATCTCTGTACGATAAAGTTAAAAATAGGCCATAATTTAATTCATTTGAAATTGAAGTGCTTCTATTTACTTTATTAGAAGGCTTGCATCATATGCATTCAAAACACATAATGCATAGAGATTTGAAACCAGAAAATATACTATTTAGAAAATAAAAGTAATCTATACCTCTAATTGAACTATTAGTAATATCTAATCTGTTTGTATAGCTGATTTTGGGTTGGCTTAAAACTCTGATGAATTTCCATATTTATTTAATAGATGTGGAACTCCAGGCTTTGTAGCTCCTGAAGTTGTAAATTGTAAAGATGGAGGGAGGTATGATTTAATTTGTGATGTATACAGTTTAGGATTGATCTTTTACATACTGTAAATTATTATATTAATTTTTTATAAGATTAACTGGAAAACCTGCATTTCCAGGAAAAAGTTATAATGATGTATTGGCAAAAAACAGAAAATGTGAAATATCATTTGATGGTGCCTTATTTGAGAATGTTCCATAATAAGCATATGATTTATTAAGAAAGATGTTAGAAAAAGAACCACATAAAAGAATTACTGCATAATAGGCACTTGGACACCCTTATTTTGGTAGGAGATTGAAACAGTTAGATGAAAATGAAGAGGCTGCCTTAAAGTTATAAGAGGAGCATTTAAAATTTGATAAATAGAGATTAAAATAGTTAAGTAATTCACCACTTCATTCACCTTTGATAACTGCTTCATCAAAATTAAGAAAGGATTGTTCTAATGATAGTTTGTATTAAAATAGTCCTTTATTAAATGGCCATACTGATTAAATAGGTATTATATAAATAAATTAAATAGATTCTCCTTTAAATAATGGATTTAATAGTCCTTCAGCTTAAGGTAGATAATTAAATAGAGTAGATTAGTAATAATAATAAAAGCCTTCAAGATTTAGAGATTTTGATGGAAACAATACTAATGGTTAAAGTAGTTAGACAAATTCTAATCAAAAGCCATTTAGTATAAATTAAAATCCTTTACACAAATATGCAATTAGAAATGAAATGGTCAGATAGTAAAATAACTAAGAATAAAAATAATGAAATCAAGAAATTTGAAAATATATTTTATCATTCTAAAATATCATTTTATATTTGCACCAATTTTTAAGATAGTTGTTAATAAATATATAAATTTTATCACTTTTTTTTTAAGTTAAATTTTGTATATTTTATTTAAAACCATTGCATTTATGTTATAAATCTAAAAACTATTAAATCTTTATAAAATTTAATCTGTCAATAAATATTTATTCTTATATCTCATCTAAATGCATAGTAATAAAAATATAATAGAATTTATATTAATTATTTGTTCCTTCCATATATTAATAGTAAATCACAATTAATGAATCAATAAGATTGATTGTTGAATTTATAATGAAAATATACCTTTTTTTTTATTTCTTTTTTGTTTAAAAGGTAGATGAAGTAAAAATAATTTGGAAATAGGTCTGATGTAGTAGTATTTTTAGAGAAATTGTAATAAAAATATAAAAGTGAATTCAAAACTAAATCTCTACAAATATCTACATTAGATATTACATACTTAAAGGTAAATGATAAAAAAGAAATATATCTGCAAAAATAAACCTATATAGCAATAAATGGTCGTAAAATGAGGAAATAATATCTTTAGATGAGTTTATCAAACAGAGACATGAAATGGGTGAATTTAGACAACTAATATGCTGATGGATTACAGACTATATCTAAACTTGATATATTTAACATATGAATTATTAATTAAAATGAGTGACAGTATTGATATAAATGATATTATTACTCTGAATAGGTATTTTCATTTAAATATGAAGAAACATTTATGGAACTTAATAGTTGAATAAAGAAAGCAAGATACTTCAAAAGCCTGCAGATGATTCGAGTCTCACAATTGATAACATTTTAAAAGGAAATCAGTATTGAAATATATTTATACATTAGAGCATTATATGCTCCTGTTGCAGTTAAAACAGAATAAATAAATGAAAAGATAGTAGAGGAATCAGCAGAAGAAAAAACTGATTTCTTTTAAGAAGTGTAATTATTAAGTAAAATCCCTGAAATAACTTCTCTCAATTCAATCTATAATTATAAGACAATTTTTAAGAATGATGGGATCCCTTATGATGAGGTAAAAAATTTAGATAAAAGTACTTAATTTATTCTATAGAAATAGCAAGAATTAAAAGAAAAGAAAGAGAATAAAAAGGCAGCGAAACATCTATTGCAAAGGAACCTGTTGTTGTCAAAAAACAATATGTTAGACTATACAAAAATTAAATCTCCAAATTATGTTTTATAACTCCAAAAAGTTTATTGTTGACAAGTAAACATTTGGTGAATAATACAAAATGGGAAAAACACTTAAATCTATAAGATTTTGGAGGTTAACGACCATCTTTGTCAATTGTATAAGAAAAAACAACTGGCCGGTTTTACATATATGATAATAAATTGGGAAAGGTTCATATATATAGTTCAGATATATTGATAAATGATAATAAAGATAAGCCACTTGTATCATTGAATTTAAATGAAGATAAGCCAAGACAAGATCCACTTCTATATTTAATTGAGTGTGAACATGAATATTAATGGAAGAGTGTTTTACTTGTTATAGGAGGACATCATCTTTAAAGGGGAGAAAAGAAACCTTTAAAAACAATTAAAGTTTTTGAGATTAAACGTAGAGAAGTTACTTTGACTCCTGTTCTTACTATTACAATGACAAAATCAAGAATGAATCCAATCGTATTTGATTTAATTAAAGATAAAGGAATTATTTGGTAAGATAAAGACAATAGAGATAAAGAAAAGTTTGACCCTTAACATAGATCAGTTGATTCTAAATATATATTTTTTATGGGAGGCAATCCTCTTTTGGAATATGAAAAAGAAATAAGTTAAGAATTAATTGAAGCTAATTAAACTTGTGAATATGTGAGTTTGAAATTGGTATTAGAACATATTGCAAGAGCAAAATTAGTAATTGTAAATATATAATTAGTTTTTTTAAACTGATTAAGCTAATTTAGGATTGAATTTTGGTAAATTCTCTATTGTTGATACTCTAACTATTAAATATTAAAATATTGTGGCTACTCAAAAGGTTTATAATCATTTTTATAATGCTTCTGTTACTAAAATGGTTGATGAAGTATTTCAATAAAAGGCATTAATAGTGGTTGGAGGAAATACTTGTTAGACTTTTCAAATATAAGCCATATCATTTAAATTAAATGAAATTACTTTGATTGGTTATAATAAATAAATTTCAAATCCTTCTCTCATTCATTCAGCAAGTAATTTAAGGTTCATTTTTCTATTATAATTAGATATTTTGAAAAAAAGGTATGGTATTTTGATGACACAAATAAAAAAGATCCTATGGTTTTGATGAATATGGATTTTAGAAGAGATATAAAAACATCTTGTACTTGTTCAATCATGTGAGATTTCATTAAAAATGGCATTTTTTCATTATTTTATATTAAATGTTAAATAAAATATTTTACAAATTATGTATTCAAGCTAAACCTAAACCAAATTTAAATATATTTTGAAATTTATACCAAATGGTAAACAAATGGTAAACAAATACTGCTTAATCGAAACTATGATTTTTGTAGTCAAATTTAAACCAGATATTTTCTTTAGGCTTAAAAACTATCCATAATTGTTTCACACATCCCTTCTGACAAAATGTTTTTTGCTATAGATATATATGTGATTATTATAAATGAAAACACAAAAAATAATTAAAAATTTAAGTACTTTACTACTAAAAATAGTTGAATGAAGTTGATAAATTTCTGAGTAAAAGTTCCCTCAAATAAAAATTAATTGTATATATAACCATTTTAAACTTTCTTTTTTAAATTTTTTAATTAATTTATAGGATTTCTGAAAATTCTCATGAGTGAAAGCAGTCCAGAAAAAAAACATGAAGAATTAGAAATGACTTCATAATAAAAAGATAATGGAACCACTAATTAAATGATTACTGTTTTAAATGATTAGCAAGAGGAGTCTTAGCAAGAATAATAACCATTAAATCTTTAGGATGGATAAGATGAACCTTCAATGTTGACGATACCTGAGGAAGAGGAAGATAAATTTTATCCATACTATCATGGTGAAAAAAGTTGGTTAATATCGAAATTTTTTTTTTTGCATCTTACAGAATATTCATTATTTTTGAAGAAAAATGTATTAGACAAAGGACATAAAATTGCAGAAAAGCACTTACCAAAATTAGCTCCTTGGGAAGATTTAAAAGAGACTGTGGAACATTCATAAAAATCAGTGAGATAAAAACAAAAAATTTCTTGTGGTGATTTGGTAAAAATAATATTTTTTGGATAATTAAAATGGATAAGTTTAGGATGCTTTTTCTCATATAGTTTAGAAGCTATTTTAAGAAATGGCATATCAATAGTAATGAGTAAAGTGATTCAAAGTGCTGCAAAGGATGAAAGAGATAATGCATATGGATTCGCTATATTGTTAGTGTTTTTAAATTTACTATGTGTTTTTTCAAGGCATCATGGTTATAACTTGGCTATGGTTTTTTCATCAAAAGCAAGAATGACACTTATAAATTTAGTCTACATAAAATTAACTGAATTGAGTGCATACTCTATAAAAGAGGCAAATATAGGTAAAATTTTAAATTTAGTTTCTGGTGATATCAATTATCTTGAATTTGTTCTTATTATGATATTCTAAAGCAGTGTATGTTTCATATCATTTATTTTTGGATGTTACATTCTATGGGATAGATTTAGTGGGCCTATTGGAATGATTGCACTTGCTATTATATTTGTTGCCTATCCTATTTAAATAATGCTCTAATCTTTTAATTCTGAGACCCTTAAAACTTCCAAATAATATTAAGATCAAAGATTAAAACTCACTAATGAACTTATTGAAGGTGTAAGACTTATTAAAATGTATGCATGGGAATAAGCCTTCAATAAAATGATATCTATAATGAGAACATAGGAATATATTTGTTTATTAAAAATCAGTTTTAGATCAGTCATTGATAGATTATTTAGTTTAATATCTTAAGTTTGGTCTAGTTTTGTTTTCTTTATAATCTTGTATTATGGAGGTTTCAGACAAACTATGAGTGTGGCTGAAATGATTTCAACAATTCAATTACTTACATTTTTTAAAATAAGTTGTGTTTTTATGGTTTCTTATGGAATTTAATCTGTTATTCATATAAGAGTATCATTTACAAGAATAGCAACTATTTTAAATATTGAAAACTCTGAAATGACAAATTTAGATAAAATTCAATTGAAAACAGATAATAATAATACTTAATCCTAAGATTATATTGGTCCAAGAATTCAACTTAAAAATTTTACTTCCTTTTGGACAAGCTAGGTAACTGAAACTACAAAACCAGTTCTTAAAAATTTAACATTAGATATTTAAGCAGGAGAGGCTTGGGCTTTTATTGGAAGGGTTGGTTGTGGAAAATCAACTCTCCTCAGTGCTTTCCTTTATGAAATTCCTGCATACAAAGGATCATTCAAAATTGATGGTTAAGAGGCAAATAAAGGTGTCTTAACAATAGCATATGTTGAATAAGAACCATTTATCTTTCCTGATACCATTAAAAGAAATATCTTATTTGGAAGACCATATGATAAAATATTGTATTAAAAAGTGTTGCATGCTTCTTAATTAGAATCAGATTTATCTTTAATGAAATTTTAAGATCATACTGAAATTGGAGAAAGAGGTACTACTCTCTCTGGAGGTTAAAAAGCTCGTTTATCTTTGGCTAGAGCTTTATATCAATAGGCTGACTTATATTTATTTGATGATCCTTTATCTGCTGTGGATGCTAGTGTAGCTAAAAATATATTTCATATGGCTATCAAAGAATTTATTTTTGATTATTAAATATAAAGAAACCCATCAAAGAGAAAGCCAATTGTTATTTTGGTAACTCATTAAGTATAATATGCTGTTGAGTGCGATAAAATTGCTATATTAAATAATGGAGAATTAATTGCTTAAGGATCCTATGAGGATATTAAGTAAAATTTATATATGATAAATGAAGAATTAGCTTTATAATTAAACAATACTAAAGAATCAAAAAAATAAGACTTCATCAGACCATAATTCTAAAAAAGAATAAAAATGAGAAATTCTGTTGCTAATAACCTTATAGGTAAAGAAGCCGATTAGCAATCATTGATTACCTTAAAAACATATGCAAGATACTATAAATTTTGGAATATCATAATCATATTATCTGTTCTATGTTTAGAAGCTGGTTCAGAAGTTATTAATAATTTTTATTAGAGAATAATTTCGCTTTTTGAAGAATATCAAAAAGAAAATGATATAGACACTGCCTATTTTCTTTTAGGCATGCTAACTTTAGGGCTTTTCCTTTCAAATTTTTTTAAATATGCTTTGAATACATATTCTGTTTAAACTTCTACTTAGAAAATACATTAGTAAATGCTTAAATCTTTAACATTAGCTCCAGTTTCCTACTTTGATGTGAATCCTTCTGGAAGAATTATTAATAGATTTTCAAATGATTTATCTTTGTGTGATAATCAAACAAACTCTGTAAGTTTGGATGTTTTGGAAATTATTGGTGGTTTTTTGTTTGCTCTAATAACTTTGGCTATCTTATAACCATACTTTTTGATTATGATTATTTTTATTATCACTATTGATATTTATTAGTTTAGCTATGCAAAGAAGATTATTAGTTAACTTAAAGAAGTTGAATTAATGTAAAGAAGTCCTTTATTTGATTTTCTAAAGAAAACATTAGGAGGTGTCATATAAGTTAGAGTTTATGAATAATAGGCATGGTTTAGAGAATAGTTTTTAGAGATTTCAAATAAATGCAATCTCAATGCCTTAACTTATTACTATTCTTCAAGATCTTTTGGATATAATTTGGATATAGTAGGATTTATAGCTTAGACAGCTGGAATATTCGTTTTTGTCAAATTAAATTATGATAATGTTGCAATTTTGTCTCAAGGATTATTACTTTTGACAACTTATAATGATGCTTTATAATGGGGATTAAGATAATTGATTACTTTTGAAACATAAATGAACTCTTATAATAGAATGTTTTAGATTATTGATATAGTACCAGAGGCTCCTCATATAAAAGAAGAAGATACAAAATATCCTGATTTTCCAAAAGATGGTAGAGTTAAATTTGAAAATGTTTTTATGAGATACAGATAAAATTGTGATTTAGTATTAAAAGGATTATCATTTGAAATTTAAAGTGGTTAAAAGATAGGTTGTGTTGGAAGGACAGGAGCAGGAAAATCTTCAATTTTATAAGCAATCTTTAGAATGTCAGAAATTGAAAATGATAAAGAATCAAAATTATTAATTTCAGACTTAGATGTTAGAAAATTAGGATTGCATAAATTAAGAAGTAACATTGGAATCATCCCATAATCACCATTCTTATTTACAGGAACTATTAGACGAAATTTAGATCCTTTTGATAATTTCACTGATGAATAATTATGGAAGGCTCTAGAGTAAACAGACCTAATAAGCCATGTAAAAGCATTTTAAAATGGTCTCTTAACTGACATGAGTGATGTCAATTCAGTTTTTTCTGTCGGCTAAAAATAATTAATTTGCCTAGCAAGAATAATTCTTTTCTAAAAGAAGATTATTGTTTTGGATGAGGCAACCGCTAATGTTGATATGAAAACAGATGATTTTATTTAGGAAACCTTAAAAAAGAAATTTACAGATTGCACTTTAATTACTATTGCACATAGATTAAACACAATTTCTGATTATGATAAAGTTATGGTTGTAAGTGAAGGATAAGTCATTGAATTTGATACTCCTTTTAATTTATTAGCTAATTCAATTAATTCAACATCAATAGATAAAAGTACAGAATTTTCAAAGCTGGTAAGCAATACTGGTGATTAGAATGCCTAAGCAATTTTTGATATTGCTAAATAAAAGCATATCAAATAATGATTTTTTTATATTTAATACACAATTTATATTACAATACATAATATCCACTAATTTTATTTGAGTTTTTATAGCACAAAAAATTAAATGTGATTTTTCTTATTTTATTTATTTATGTCAATATGAGAAAGGATTATATTGTGGATAGAATATAATTTTCATATCTTTATTCAACATAAGATTTTACTTGGATTTTATATAAATTTGAGTAATTAATAAATTACTAGTAAAAGAAGGGTTATATTATTTGAATAACTAGATAAATTATATTTTTAATTTTATTTGATATTAACATTTCTTTATATTTATAATAATGTATCATTATTATCCTTTATATTATTATCTCCAATTTTCTACTTCTTCTGGTTTGACTAAATATAATTAATATTAATAAAATACATTCTCTAAAGATAGGCACTGGCTAATTGATTGGTTATCCTGGTTTGACAAGATTCAAAAGGGCAGATATATTGTTATCATAGGATAATACATGCTCAAAAAGTTTGTCATCCTTTTCTGTTCTTTAATTAAAGCCAAGAGTGAAATTAATCTTAGCAGAAACAGAAGGCATGAATGGTTCAATCAAAGCACTAACAAATCTGATAGCATTAACAGCAACAAATAATATCACATCTGATCTTTTTGATTCTTTTTGTTCTTTTTCCCATGCTTTTTCATCTTAAATATATTTATTAACAAGACTGCTTAATTCCATAGCTTTTCTAAGGGCATCTTTAATTTCAACTTTTTCAAAAGCATCTAGATATTCAGTTCTAAATTTATTCAAGAATAAATTAATAAATTCTTCATCTTTTATAGTCAATTGATTCAATTCAAATTATGGGATTGATTTATTATAGTTTTTATAGATAAAATTAAGAGCACGATTAACAAGATTACCTAGGTTAGGTAAAAGTTCATTATTATTTTTATTAGCAAAATCATTCCAAGTAAATACAGTATCACTCTTTTCTGGACGATTGGCTAGTAAATAATATCTAAAGATTTCATTAGGAATTTCAGTATTTTAAGCATTATCTCCAAACACTCCTGTTCCTCTGGATTTAGAGAATTTGCCATCTTCATAATTTAAATATTCTGTTGTGGAAATAGTCTTCAAAAGAGTATAATCTAATCCAGTTCCCATAAGAGTAGATGGGAAAATAACAGTGTGAAATGGAACATTATCTTTACCCATAAATTAGAATAATTCAACATTTTCTGGATTCATCCACCATTATTTCCAATCTTTAATAAAATTGGCTGTAATGCTTAGATAACCAATTGGTGCATCAAACCAAACATAAAATACTTTATCTTTATATTCTTCTAGAGGTACTTATACACCCCATTTAAGATCTCTTGTAATGCATCTTTCTTTTAATCCTAATTTCAACCATGCTTTGGATACATTATAAGAATTTTGAGACCAAAGTCCAGTTTTGGATGTGGAATGAATCCATTTCTCAAGTCTTTCTTATATTTCAGGTAAATTAATGTATATATGTTTAGTATCTTTAATTTCTGGTTTATTTTTGCAAATATAACATTTTGAATTAATTAATTCAACTGGATCAAGTAATTTACCACAAGCATCACATTAATCACCTCTAGCATCTTCATATTGACAATGTGGACAAGTTCCACTTACATATCTGTCAGCCAAATACATTTTACAATGAGAACAAAATGTTTATGGAGTTGTTTTTTAAGTTGTATATTTTGGATGTAAATGATTGAATATTTCTTGAGTAATTTCAGTGTGAACAGGAGTTGAGGTTCTTCCAAAATAATCAAAATCAATATCGAACCAATCATAAACGTTTTTGTGAATCTCAAAGTATTTACTACAAATTTATTAAGGAGTCATATTTTCTTAAATAGCCTTTACTTCTGTGGCTGTACCATATTCATCTGTTCCACAAATATAAAGTGTATTATATCCTCTTAATCTTGAATATCTAGCAAATGTATCAGCACTTAAAACACATCCTATTATATTTCCTAAATGAGGAACATTATTAACATAAGGCAAGGCACTTGTAATTAAGACATTTCTTTATCCTTTTTTAGGTAGAATCTATTAACCTAAATTTGTTCTAACAATCTTTTAAGCAGTAAACTAATTCAAATAATCTTATGATATTTCTTCTTTTTATTTTAAACCTTTCTTATTTTATTATTATTGTTATTATTATTATTATTATTATTATTATTACTATTATTTTGGTAATTCTTAATCTTATTTCTAATTTCCTTTCTTTTAATCACCTTTTGTATCCTTCTTTGCATTTTAATGTTATTCAATTCTTCTTTTTATTTCTTCTTCCTTTTTTTTTTTTTCCTCCTCAATTGCGGTAATCTAAGGTTTAAATTCCTAATAAATTTTATTTAAAATTCATTTACATTTTCCATTGAAGTCAATATTGGATCAACTAGAGTACCAACAGTGTTTTACCATTTTAATAATTTACCCTAAGTTTTCACTTCTGGTTTAACTCTCTTTAATTTAATATAGGCTATTATATCTGTTTCTGATAATTCTTCTCCTTCTAAATATTTTGATTATTCCAATATCTTATTTAAGGTCTTAATATTTTCAGTCTTGACTTATTTCTTCTTCTCTACAATAACCTTAAAAACATTAGTTAATAATTTTACATCATTCTTTTTTATTTAAATTACTTCTTTAAGCTAGTGAGCCACCCACCATAGTCTCTCATTTTAATAAGGATTTCTTTTCACTTTACTCAAATAATTAATAATTGAATAGTTTCCATACACAGATTCATTTTCATTAATTTGAAGTGTGTCACAGCATTTACCTTATTTATTAACATGATTCTTACTAAAATCTAATTTCACTTAGATGTTATTTTCTAAATGCAAAATTTTAAGAATACTTAACACAGATAATGTTTTTCCACTTAATTTCTTAAAAGCAAAAATCATTAATTTAAAAAATAATTTAATTCTTTCTTTAAAAATATCATTTATAATAGTAAACCATATTATATATAAAGAATTCTATATATATTGTAATTGATTAATAATTACTCATCATAAGATACAGAAGAAATCATGATTGTTCTAAGTAGATTACATTACTCAAATTTATTAACTCTATTATTAATTAATAAATTTTAGTTTACCTCAGCAATTTGCTATGAAGCATAGAATGCGAAAATTTATTCTAAGGTTGGCTAGTAAATAGAAAAATCTATTATCAATAATTATTTTTATTTCAATTCCACTTGCAAGTATTCGAAGAGATGAGATAACTTAAAATAATTTGATGGAATTTGATATGATAAATAGCTAAAACATATTGAAAAATAAGATACTTATCTCGGTATTCAAAGATGGGCTATATTTAAAATTGCTGAGAGAGTTATAACCATATAGTTTAATGTACTTGTTCTTTTCTGCCTATATTACATTTCACACTAAATCTTGCTTGCTCTCCTAGTTAAGCTCTTAATTCATTTAAAGTTCCTTAAATAATCATTTATCCATTGACCAATATTCCAATTTTATTACAAATACTTTAAGCCTCTTATAATGAGTGAGTAGTTAAAAGAACTGAAGCATCGTTGTTTATGGTTGATGATATTAATATCTGTTGGATAATTCTTCTAGATTTTGGATCTAATCCTGTTGTTGGTTCATCCATGAACAACCTATTTGATCCTCCAATCAATGCTATTCCTAATTAAACCTTTCTTCTTTCCCCTCCACTTAAGAATTAGACTTCTCTATTTTTAATTTCATACATATCAAGAGCCTTTAGATATTTTTCAATTGTGTTAGATAAGTTCTCTTAACCTTTCAAAGTTCCATAGATAATTAGATGTTAATAAATAGTTAAAGTAGGATAGAATGGGCAGAATTATGGTACCAGCCCAAGATTGGTTTAAATGTCTCTAATTCTTACTTAACCAGTAGTTGGCTAATCAAATTTACTAATCATATTAAAAGTAGTTGATTTTCCAGCACCATTTGGTCCTAGCAATCCAAATATTTCTTTAGACTTAATTTAGAATGATAATTTATGAACAGTTTCTACTTATCCTTGTTTTTTGGATAATTTTTAAACATCAACCACTGCATCAGTATCATCCATATTGGCTTGAATTTACTTGTATTCATTTTTATCTGTAGAATATAGGATTAAAAAGTAAATAGTCCCTCCCATAATCAAATATACAATGCATGAGAAATAACTAAAAATGGCTAAATTTAATAAAATAGGACTCATAGCTAAACCCATATAACAAGCTAGAAATGGTGATGTTATCATCAATAGCATTGCAATCATATTTAAATCTATTGGACCATAAGGTTGAGCAAAGAAAATCATGAGGATAAAAGAGAAGAGGAAAAATACAAAAAATTATAACAATGGAGCACTTACAAAATCACCTTATTACTTTTTATATAATATTGATAAGCAATTCGAAAAGCAACTTAATGAGACCCCAAAGATTGTAATTAAAAGGAAAACTTCAAAAAAGTGTTACCGAAAATGTCCAATATCGTAGATATATAAAAGGATTGCTGTAAATAAACCTTCAATAAAAGATGGAACTACATCAGTTAGAAGATTGCTTAACAAGTAAGTATGTATCTAGACTCCACTTGTATACATATACTATTTAATTTTGGTGTCTTTATCTTCTATTTGAATCATTACGTATAAGGTAGATGTGAGAGCTTTAATTCCTAAATACATAAATACAAATAAAAAGGTATAGTACCTACCAAGTATAACAGCTAAATAGATTAAAGGTAATAGGATTATATATCTCATTTATTTGTCAGTTGAACTCAACAGCACCCAGAATTTTCTTTAGATTAATCCAACCAATTAAGCTTTGAAACTTATTTTTGGTCTTTATTGAAATACTCTTTGAACCTCCAAATCAATATTTTATGTACCATATTAATAATCTATTGCAAGATATGAATCTTCTAATGAATTTAATTAAAGTGAAAATTTGCTTTATGAATTCTATTCTAAATAATTTAAGAGCTCATGAAACAAATGAATTTTAGTAACTGGTAAAACACTTTTAAGAGAAGTAGGAGCACATTAAATAACAAGGGTATAACTATCGATTTTTTGGAGTTAAGTTTATATTTTAGGTTTTTCTAACAACAATTAATTATGATCCTAAAAGTCCATTTGTAAATGATAACCAACTCCAAAGTTAAGTTTAATAAAGTCAGGAGTGCCTTAGGTTACAATTTATCCATTCATTAGAATTCCTACTCTAGTTGCTAATTCATCAGCCTCTTCCATATGATGAGTAGTCATAATAATGGCTCTATTCAATCTCATTTTTTTTATGACATCCCAAATTTATTACCTTGTTAATGCATCCAAACCTGATGATGGTTCATCCAAAAATACAATTTTGGAATTTCCAATTAAAGATATAGCCAAACATAATTTTCTCTTATTTCCTCCACTCAATTAATAAGTCTTCAAATTAGAGTCATTTGTTAATTGACAAATTTATAAGATATAACTTATTTATTGTTATAACTCTTAATCTAAAATGCCTCTTAATTATCCATAAAATTTCAAATGTTCATAAACATTTAGTTCAGAATATAAGATATCTTTTTATAAACATATTCCAATTTAATTCTTAAACTGCTTATTATCTATACTCTATCCTAAGATATTAATTTTCCCTTAAGTTCTTTCTGAAAGACCAGATAATATATTCATTAAAGTAGATTTACCTGCTCCATTTGGTCCTAATAAACAATATATCTCATTCTAATAAATTTCCATATTTAGAGATTTGAGAATATATTGATTATCAATCTTCTTCCACATATTTTCTACTTATATAAATGGTTCTCCTTAATTTTCTACCTTTTAATCTTAAATATTTAACATTTGTCTATAAAGTTAATATGGTTCAATATCTTGATTAATAGGATTTGGATTTTATTCATCTTCAAAATCAGTATAAGTTATTGTGTTTGATTTGCAATAATTACATAAGAAAAAACACTTTTTGGAACCACTTAAAATTTAATCGAAATACATGAAACCTAGAGTATAACCAATTATCTATAAAATTAAGCAAGTAATATATATTCCAGGATGTAAAAAATATTGTTCACTTTTTATAAACGAATGTGAACCTAATAATAGCATTTAGAATGTTGCTTATGGTACAAATAATGTAGGTAATTGACCAAAGAATGTTAATTTTGGCTCTGGAACAAAATTAAAAATCACAACAAAAGTTAAAATTACATTCAATAGACCAATAATTTCACTAGCCTTATTTGAATTTTTGAAGAATGAACTTAAAAATAATACGAAGGATGCAATAGCACAACAATATAAAATTTAACCTAAAATCAATATATCCATTTAAAAATACCCATTCATTTTTTCAATGGGTTTAAATACTATACAAGGTATTATATAAGTTAAAGAAACACCGATTGTCAAAACAAAAAATGTTATTATCCATGATGCATAATAAGCATTTGAACTTAATCCCATCTATTATTATAGCTATTTAAATTGATCACTCTTCTCTCTCACAATTAATACTAATGATTGTCTTAAAATTCCATTATTATTTAAGCAAACAAAAATTAGTATAAGGATGTCTGCTACATTCAATTTTGAAGAAATAAATATTGATAAAATAGCACTTAATATAGGAATATATAGATTTATCCAAAATTATTTTGATCTGAAATGTAAAGTAAAATTCTTTCCTAACAAAGTTTTAAGTTAATTCATCTAGTTTATTTATTGATTATTATTAGTTATTTTATATTATAACATATAGCACCATATAGAATCAATTTGCATATGGATGTGATTTAAAATTCTTAATAATTACTTTATACAATTATAGTTTCATTAAGAGTCTGATTGTAATTAGTTAATTTATTTATATGCTTAGAATTAAGTTATTATAACTTATTTTATTCAATTAAAATTGTATTACTACTAATATTTATTATAAATAGAGATTTTAAGATCGAAATCAAATTTGATTTGTAAATACATATTTAGTTATTTATTATAGACTTCATAAATAAATATTTGTTATCAAAAGGAAATAAAAAAAGTATCCATCATTAAGCGAAAGGAGTGATTTTAGGAGGTTGATAAAACAATTAGAATAAGCCTAATTAATAATTTTAGTTAAATATTTAGAATATCAATAATAAATCTAGAGAATTGTTGATAATCAAAGAGATTTAACAAAAATATTTAATAGACCTTATTCTTTTGATCAAAAAAGGGAGTGATTATTTAGATAAATCCATGATATATGGATAATAATTATAGATTGATATCATTCATCTCCTTTCATTTTAGGTGCAGCTGAAATTTCTGCATTGTCGTATGGGAAATAGAATGTTGACATATTATCTCTAAATGTCCATAAGTTGTATTCTGGAACAATGTCATATCTAAATTTGTATAAGGTATTTTTGTAACATCCAGATTTTTTAATTTTCTATTATAAATCAGATAAATACTCTAACAGCTTCATCAATATCTTTTGTTGAATATTTACCATTTTTGAGATCAGACATAAATGGAACATTTTTGCATCTGATTCCTTCATTAACAATGGCCACTCTGTTTTATTTAGATGGTGTACCAACAGCCCCAACTACAAAGTCATTCATGCCATAATAAATAATAAAGTCCCATTTCTTCAAATCTCCTTCTATATGGATTTCATCAAATTATGGCCATGAACTTGACTATTATAAGACCTTTCCAAATTGTTCTGTATAAGTGAAGGGAATTTAATGCCAAGGAACATTAAGTGCCAACATATTATAGGCTGCAGTCATTCCTTAATTATAGCATGCTTACCATTGATCACCTATATAACCTGTACCATTAGTATAAAAATAAGTATGGGCACAACTACCAGCTGCAAATATTCTCTTAATATCAGTTCTTTAGAAATAATCTACCTTTACTCTTCCTGCTGTATCAAATTCGAATTAATGATCACTAACTTCTGCAAATTCTGTTTTTGGTGACACAGTACTAGGGAATAGGATCACAGCATCAGATTTGAGTTTCTTCTTTCCCTTGAATACAATTGAATCTTTTTCAAATTTCTTGATTTTAATGTTTTCATAGATATTAATTCCTTTTTCCACATGTAAATCCAAAATAAGATTTGTAAGCTCAGGACCATATTGAACTTAGAATTAACTTTCATTATTGGGATCAATGATATTAATTTTAATGTTTGGGTATTCTTAACGAATTGTTTATGCCACTTCTAATGACATAGTATTAATACCTATGATAGACTATGATAAAAAGATCAAAATACCAGATCATTTATAGTTTTTAGTTTCTCCTTCAACTATTAATGTGAGTCAAGAGAATTAAAATAAAAGAGTGGTTGATTCTCAATTCCTTTAATAGAAGGATGAACAGGATCTGTACCTGTTGCTATCAATATTGTATCATAAGCGATCTTATTACTGTCATCCAATTCCACATATGTATTACCATGTTTATTATTTATATAAGAAATTCTTCTGCCTAAATGAGTATCTATTGCTATAGCTTAATACCATTTTTCTTTTCTAAAAAAGAAATCTTCTGGTTTTGTTGCTTTAATTCTTTTACTCATCTTAGTCTTGTCATATGGCATATAATTATCATTTGAGATATAGGATATCTCTCCAGTATAACCAAATTCTCTTAAAGTTGTTAGACAAGAAAATGCAGCTGCTCCTCCTCCATATATTATTACTTTTCTTTAATCATTATAATCTCTAAAATGATATTATGGAATTATCTTTTTAGGTACTACTAAAGGAGCATAAACTTCAATTGAATCTTAATTCTCTTTTACTCCAAACTTAGGTAAATTATCAATAGATGGAGGTCCTTCAACCATGCCATTTGTAATATCAAATTAACATCCATGTTTTGGACAATATAATTTATCCCCAAAACAAATTCCTTCTGATAAATCTGTTTCCAGATCATATGGACACAAACTACCAAGAGCATATATTTTCCCTTAATATCTAGTTATAATTATTTAATAATCTTCATCTCCATTCTATATAACAAATGGCATTAATTCTCCTTCTTTTGGTTTCTTGAAACTTGTATATGTGATTAATTGAGTATTGTTATAATCTAGCATTTAAGCTGTCTAAATAATTCCTTTCTTCTATTCTTCAGTTAGATCACTCTACAATTTGCAGCTGCTCTTAATACCTTTACAGGCAAAGAGAAATATGGGAATTAATTTCAATATTCTCCTCCTCATTTAAAATTTAATAAAATTGTTTTTTGATATTGAATATATTTTATTTTGTGTATAAAAATAATTTTTCTATTATTTATATCACTTCAAAACTATTTTTATCTTCAAATCGTTCTAAATTAATTTTTGAAAACTCTGACTTTACATAATCTATAAAACTGAAATTAAAAGACTAAATCTTATAGTTTTTAAAGTAAATAATAAATCCAAAGTATTAGCTATTAATAATTAAATTCATTTTTTTGCATTCAAATTAAGTAAATAATAATTTTAATTTAATTTATATATAAGAAATATTAATGCATATTATTTTAAACATAAATAGGTTCAAATCTAATTGTTAATAAATAAATGAGGTCTTTATTTATTAAGTAAACTTTAACATTATTTAATAGTTAAGTTAATTTTATATTTAGTTCTAATAAAATTTGAATTTTTCAAAATAATGATTTGATTTCTACACAATAGATTTATGTAATGGAAATAAAAATTCTGTTTTACACTAATTAATATTTTAATTATGTAAAAACCAATTTCGTTGTGTTAAAAGAGTGTCTGAATAGGTATTTATTTTTGATTCGAATAAATATGTTAATTAATAAATAATATATTAAAATCAATGATTTAAGATTCATTATTTGCTGAATACTTTTGGAATCCAATTTCATTTAATTCATTTACAAATGATGATGAGTATGATGTATAAATTTAGATTTTCTATTATATAGGTGTTTTAACTATACTCAGGAAACAGCTCAGTATAAATACGAGTTATCTCTGGGTAATTATTAACCAGTAGTTAATAAATGGATTTATTGCAAACATATATAACATTAGATGAGAAAGGAGTGACACTTTAAAATCAATTTGGATAAATTACATTCTTAGGACCATAATTATAGTAGTTTTATGAACACATCAATAAGTATTGTATGCATTTAGATATTCATAATCATTATGTTATTGAGAAATAAACTCATTAATTAGATAATTTTGAGGTATAAGTAATGTTATATAATTAGATTTTTCAATCTAGTGAGAAAATGACTGGTATTTAAAAGTCAATAAAATAGTATTCAAAAAAGTTAGGAAAATCCTATTTATAGACTATTGTAAACTATAGAAATTATGAATATTTATTTGAAGATGACTAATATCTATATTTAGTCATGTCATATTTAAATGGATAAAAAATCAACAATTTAAATTTGGAGGAGTCTTGCTTTGGATTATTGAAACTATTATACAAATATCACACTTAAGGATTCATATTAAACAGTTTTTCTGTAAATATATTAGATTATATTTGAAGGAATCGAATACAATTTTATTGGATGAAAATTATAATATGGAAATACTGGATAATTCTTAACTTAAAAGAATTACATAAGATTATCAAAAAGAAATATTGTAAGATGTTTAAACTATTCATAATTATCTTTTATAAAAGTAATATAACTAATATTTTTCAGATTTCCCAACTAACAAGATAATGTATTAGCCATTTTAGAAACTAAAATTCACTCAGTCCAAGAATTACTCTTTAATTCAATATTTATCAATTACTTTGGTGAAAGTAACTTTTTTGTTTTCTTAAATGCCTAACCCAATCAAAAATTAAATTCTATCTCTTCTAACTCATAATTAAATTTGCTTGAAACTTTCAATACTATCAGATCAAGCATTATGGATTCTTCTGATGAATCAGAGGATATCTAATAAATTAATCAGTTTAATTTTTGCCATTCATAATTTGAAGACTCTCCAATGCTTTCACCTAAATTGAAACCAAAACATCAATCAAGATTATCAAGTAGATAAGTTGTATTAGAAACACTATTAAATGAACACATAATCACAACAAAATAGTTCTAATAGTTTTATAAAGATGAAGACTTTTAAAATGAATAAGAAATTAATGAATTTAGTGAGATGCTCTCTAAGGAAATTGAAAATTCTTAATTAACAACTCCAATTTATAGTGATGTAAGTATTTCATTTATTAGTAGTCTACTACTACTTGTCCTAATACAATGATTATTCACTCTAGAAAAAATGTTGTCAATCGAATTAGTGATTTAATACTAGAAGCTTAATAAGAATTTATTTAAGCTACAAAAAAACCCTACAATGTTAGTAAAGTCTAGAACGTAAGGAAGAATCTATTCAATTTGCATTGATATTCTTTATATACCTTATACATAATTTTGTTTAATTTATTTATCCTACATATATATAATTATATTTTAGCCGTTTTGAATAAATTTTATATAAAATACTTCTATTCTGGTTAGAACACAATAAAAAGATTCTATATTATGGGATTAAATAGAAATCAATCTCATTTAATTCAATTATCAACCAAAGAGTCCATCTATATTTTACAATTATCATATTTTATAAAATTATTATAAAAACTATCGCCTACTTTGCTCTCAATGATTATATATTATAATTTATATAATTATTTTGATTAAGTTATTCAATTTTGATAATTATTTTTCCATCTACATAAGTAAGGAAATTAAATAATATAGAATCAATACAATTATTTATAGATCTTTTTTAAAAATTCTTAAGCATTCAAATATTTCATTAGACCATATATTACTTCTTGTATTCCTTTAAGTAAATCTCTAATTTACTCATATAATATGATGTATTCATTTTTTATGAATATTTTGATCCTATCTATTTATTTAAATGGTTTTCACATCTAAGGAGAATTTAAGTTAATAAATCATTTATTCTAAATTTATGATAATTTAATTAGCTATAATTTATCAATAATATCAATATTCTTTCTCACAAAATGAAAAATATTCTGAAATCACTACATAAGACCATATACAATTGAATATTTATTGTTTAAGTAAATATGCCAATTAAAATTTCTTGCTCATTAGTATTTGTTTTGGATCTTCCTTAAAATTCTTACCCCAATGTTCTATTTAAGGTAACCAAATATCAAATGTTATACTGAACAGACTTATGTATAATCTAAATTTCATTAGTTTAGTTAGTGAATTCTAAAAATTTTCTTTCTATTCATTTTTTGGTTTTTGAGTATATTGATATTAACATAAAGAGAATAAACTTAAACCAATAAATCCATAATATAAAAAATGAATAAAGAATGCATCAAATAAAACAGTTGGTTTGCTTACAAAATACATTAATGAAAAATATCTAATTTGATGTTGATTAAATTCAGGAAATAACTTCTCTCTAAAGGATTTCAATAATTTATTATAAAAAAAAGCACTTGGTAATTATACAAATCCAATAAATCCAAAATTGAGTCCTACATCTCTTATCTTTAATTTATCCTTTTAAGTTAAATACAAAGGGATATTTAATAAAGATCCTTAATAAATAGTATTCACTAAAATATTCAATACCATATTTTTATTAATATATTTATGAATTTAAATTAAACAAATAAAATATTTTAGGAAGCATTTGAAAATAGTTAAAAAGTACCACCTTTGGTAAATAGAATTCAAATTATTCCTTTGAGATTGTTAGAGGGTGATTAGAAATCATTATTGGAATTATATAAAATACAATCTTAAGAAATGAGAAGAAAATATAATAATAACAGTGAATTATAATAGACGTTAGAGAGTAAATTTATTAGTAGAAATTCATCAAAATAAACTTTGTTTTGATATTATTAATATTAATTTTAATATTCAATAACCACTCTTCCTCTTTTATTAATCAGTGTCTAGCATTTGATATTAACCATAATAATTGTAATTCAGATATTATTAATTATATTAATAATATTGTTGTTCGTCATTGTAAAAATTTTGAGAATAATAATATGCTTAATCTATTTGGGACACTTATAATGTTGGATCAGGAGTTTGGGTTGTAGATGCAAAAGTTTTACGACGACTAAGGATTAGAATTTGAATACTTATTTGGAATGTAACCTTTGCCAATTCCATAAATGACATTCATGTTCTTTTCAAAATCACTTTATAAATCTGGAAAGCAAAATTTCATTTGATAATAACATTGTAATGTTAACAGAGCATCAGATCCAGCTTGATGTTCAGGACCTATACGTGTGACTTCAACTTTAGTTGCTAATCTACTGAGACCTGCATCCTTATATTTAGGATTGTCTTTTAGTATGTATTTTAAATCATAGATTGATGGAAAATAGAGTTTCATCAACTTATAGAATTCATCTTAAGTATCTGGGATGCCAGAATGATGGAATAGATGTAATAAATATCCAAAATCAAATTCCCCATGGAACACAACATATTTCATTTCATCATTTAAAATTAATCCTAATAAATATATAATTAATAATACCACTGCCTGTAACTACTTCACAAAATTCAGAGTAATCAATTCCTTTAGATGCAAGATCATCAAACTTAATTCCTGCTTGTTCTAACATATTTTTGACAGAACTCATAAGCTAATCATATCTATAAGTATTTAAATAAAATGATACTGAGCATTAAATTTGAAATGAAATTGCCATGTATTTTTGGCCAAAGGTACTTCTCCTGCTTCATTTGCTAAGCTAATACCCAATTAAATAAGTTTATATTTTTGAACATTTCTGACTAATTACAAATATTCATAATCCTAATATAATGTAATATCACAATAACCTTATCATCACTTTCTGGTTAATCATATTCTGTTCCTGGAAATTCTGTGTCCTAAAATCAATAAAATCATTACTAAGGATATGACATTAAATTCTTCTATTAATTCTGCAATTTCTGCAATTTCTGCTTAAAAATTATGTGCCCAAACATCAACAATATTTGTCTTATTAAGATGTGTTAATTTCACTCTTGGATTGGATTCTTTTAACTTCTTTATATACTAGCAATTACTTTTCTATGCATTTTGATAATTAATTTAATATATGTATATTATTGCATATTTAATATCTCAATATGATCTTCCCCATAATACATATTTCTTTGCTTATTGACCACAATTGAAACATAATTCTCCTTCTTTTACTTAATCTTACTTTAATGGCATACATAAAGTCTTTGCACTACCAGTTAATTATACTTATCCATCAATTTCAGAATCCTTTTCTTTAGATTCTATTCCTGACTTTGTTTTAACTTCTTTTTCACATTCTTATCTTTCACACCTAAAATTATTATAATTATCAATACCATTTAGTTAATATTGTATTTCTTTAATTTAATTAAGTCATAAATTCTTTCCAAGTTTCAGCTTATTTGATTCTTTAATTTAATTCAGCTCTAGCTTTATCTAACATACCATTATGAATATTATCAAGTATTTAATTTAATTGATTAAGTTCTTCAATCTTAATTTGATATTTCTTATTATCAAATCTTTAAACAACTCTAACTTCATTATTTTTGAATTCTCCAGGTCCAATTTCTAATCTAATAGGAACTCCTTTCTATTCCCACTTATTAAATTTCCATCCTGGTGAATAATTGTCTCTACTATCCAAATGAACTCTTAACTTTTATTTCACTAATCTAAAAGATATCTATATATTATAAATACATTTATCTTATTTCTTCACATCTTTCATTTAACTATTTCTCATCAAGATCTTTATGTATAATTGGAATAATAACAATTTAATATTTAGCAATCCTTGGTGGTAATACTAAACCTTTATCATCACCATGAAACATAATCATAGCACCAATTGATCTAGTAGTTAAACCCCAACTTGTTTGCCAAGCAAATGCTTTTTATTTCTTATCATCTTCAAAATTAATTTCAAACATTTTGCTGAAATTTTATCCTAAATGATGAGATGTAGCTCCTTATAAACCTCTTCCATTTTATGGAATTATTGTTTCTACTGTTGTAGTAAAATCACCTCCTGCAAATTTCTCTGATTCTGTTTTAATCTATATATATTAATTAATAATATACTCCTTTAATAACAGGGACAGCTAATAATTCACCATAAACTTATTCATAAAAGTCTAATATAGTATAAACTTATTTCACTGCTTCTTCCCTTGTGGAATGTGCTGTATGTCCTTCTTACCATAAAAATTCTCTTGTTCTAATAAATGGAGTTGGAAATTTAAATTCCCATCTCACTATATTTGTCCATTAATTCACTTTTAATGGTAAATCTCTATGACTTTATACCCACTTTGCAAAAGCTGGATACATAATTGTTTCAGATGTTGGTCTAATGGCTAAAGGTTCATTTAAATCACTATCTCCATATTTTGTTACCCAAGCAACTTCTGCTTTAAATCCTTCTACATGTTCTTTCTCTTTATTTAAATGTTTAGCAGATAGAAACATAGGGAAATATGTATTTTCTACATCTTCTGTTCTAATAAGATCATCAAAAAATCTTTATATTTATTCCCAAATGAAATATGACCATGGTCTTAAAATATAACAACCACTAACATCATAATATTCAATCAATTCTGCTTTTCTTATGACTTATTAATACCATTCTGAAAAATCTGATTTTTTTACTGTTATAGCCAATGTTTATTGATTTTATTAATCTTTCTATAAGTCTTTCTATTATAATTCTTTTTATTATTCTTTTTATTATTCCAATTTTTATTCTGCAGCAGCATCTGTTAATTACAAGACTGTAAATTATCTGTTTAATATTTTAAGGAATTTGTTTTATAAATCATCAAGTGAAATTTCTACTGTTGTTGTATTTTCAATAGGATGTAATGCTAATCTTTAATATTTAGTCAACTCTTCATCAATGATAATATTTTTTACCTATTTTTATATTATATGATTAATACTAAATTATTTATATCATTGGCAACAGCAAATGGATTAACATTACCTTTACTTGATTTCAAAGCTTCAACAATCTACTCTTCTTTACTTAATCTCATATTTCCAGATGCTAATCCAAGTGTTTTCCAAAATAATTTGCCAACTTAAGTTGTATGATTGGCTAATATCAAATAGTAATTTGACTAATTGATAATTAAATATATATTATACTTTCTTATCAACATACAATAGATTCTTAACATATGCTGTTCCCTCTTCTACTTTTATTTTAACAACATCTTCCATTGTTGGAACTGGATCATGATGATGAGCAATATATTCAATTCCTAATTTTGTTAATTAGTCTAAACAGGCTTATTTATTTGGTAATTAGAAATTATTGTCCATAAAATATTAAAAATAATTTTGAGAATTTTCAAATGATTATTTAGATATTCAATCATATTTATATATAAATATAATATAATCATTTTTCTATGTTTTTTTATTACCTTTGATGATAAAATACATATCCAACTGAGAAAATGTCAATTAATACAGTAATGAAAAAGAGATAAAATTGAGCACAATTCATTTAATATACTCCAAACATTAAAATTTCTTTCATTGAATTTAATTAATTGTTAACATAAATATCTGAGCATTTTAGATTTATGATTTATTCAAAAAAATCTAATTCTTTTTAAATCTAGCTAAATTCTATTGAAATTAAAGTAGCATATGGAACATATATTACAAATTTTACTCCTAATTCTATAAAAAATATTCGTTTTGAAGTTTCATTCGAATCTTTTGTTGATAAAAAAGGTATTTACTTTCCCATTAGATTCATAAAGTAAAATGTACTTAATAAAATTGAGATAATAAAAAAGAAAAACACGGAAATAATAAGCTAAGATGTCAATCCATCCAATATCTCTGTCAAATATATTTATTAATGCAAGAATTCATTAAATTCTTCTCCTCTACATTTCATTTTCCAAGGAATATATGATCTCTAATACAATCCTTAATGATAATCATTCATATTTACCCCAATTTGTTACATTTGAAATTTCATAACCTTTTAAGAGTTAACTTAAATTAGATAAACCATTAACGTTATAAAATATATCTTCTGTAGCCAAAGCGACTTTTTCAAATCTTGGGTCATATTGACATTCCTTTCTTTTAACCCTCATAAGTGGATAATCTTCCCTTCCATCTGTGATACCATATTCATTATTTCTTAAACACACTCCTCCTTATCCTATTCTAATTTCTGCTATAGGTAAATATTCACTTGAATTCCTTGAATAAATTATAGTTTCTGAGTCAAAAGAATTACCTTCCTCTTAGTTTTCCAAAATAGTTTCCCTTTTTAATCCTATCCTTCTAATCGGACATACTTTCTCTTGAGTACAATAAAATACATCATCATTTTCTCCACATTTTAAAAATCCATCTCTACATTCTTTTTATTTTGGTGCCCTCAAATAAAAATTATTATCTTTTTCTCTTATTGCACATAATTAGAATCCTATCTTATTGTTTGAATCTGGAAACAAAACAAATTTTTTTTCATCCATACTGCTAATTGTTTAACATCCAGATCGTAATTATGTTTGATTACATTATTTACCTACTATTAATCGATTTAGTATTAATGACTAATTATTTTACTCTGATAATACTCTTCTATTTGTAGAACAATCACATCCATCTACTGTTCCGGGCCATATATATTCAATTAAAGGTTCTTCCTATTTCCTTAAGATAGATAAACTACTTCTTAAGAACAACTTCCATTTGTAATTTTAACTTAAACTAAAGGTTGTTGATGCCAATTTAGGATGATATACTAATAATTATCAATAGTGTATTAGAAAGATGAATAAGCTTGTATTGATAATACTAGTAATGTGATCCCTAATATTATTAACCAAGACTAATAAGCTATCTTAAGTCCTTTTTTTTTAATAGAAATTTTAGATTTGTTAGTATCTGTGTTTTCTGAAAATCGTCTCATTTGAAATTAAGAATGAGAAAAAAATTGATATTAAATATTTTTTAAATTGTATTAATATAATTTAAATGAACCCAAACTGAAGATAAATATATTATCATTAATTTTCATCTTCTATTTCTTATTAAGATATATTGACTTCTACTTCTTAATCTTCTTCTTAATCTTATTATTATTATTATTCTTAAATATTTTCATTTTCTTCTTCATTTTAATATTCTTATTAATTTATATCATCGTTATTATTTTGTTCTTAATTGTTTTCATCAAAATTTTCATTTTAAAGAGGTTGATTTTATTCTACATCTTCTTTATCCTGTTATTATTATTCAATAACTTGATTTAATTATTATTTTTCAAACTTTTTATGAGTACAATGCTGTAATTAGTTAATCAAATAAGATGATTATGATTCAATATATTTCCAATATTGTATCTATTCATCAATTAATTGTTATTCTAATTCTGATACTTACTTAATTAAAATTGAATAGAATTTAAATTTTAATTCTTAAAATCTTTCAATTTCTATGAATCCAATAATAGCTTGCATTATATCAATTAGATTTTATAAATTATCTAATTCATTTTAATTTGTTTAAATCTAAATATTTAAATGACTTCTAAGTTATTCTGGTGTTTATTTATTAAAAATATTTTTAAAAAAGTTTGGATTTTTACCTTCATTTATATTATTTAATTCTTATTATGTTTCTAACTATTTAGTTTCTAATTTCTTTTTTTATTCTTCATATTCTTTTTTAGATTTCAAACTTTAATGAAATGCCTAAGTTTAATAAATTATAATACAAGACCTTAATATCTTTCAATTCTTATCTAATATATTCATATAGTTTTTCTATATTTCTCCTTTTAAAAATGGCATTCTAATTATACTATGTATCTAATTATTTCTTGATCTTTTAATTTGTAAACAATAAGTTATCACATTAATTGTTTTAGTATATTTAAATAAACTATTTCTCATAATTTGGTAAATGGTTAATCATAATTTTCTCTAAATTTGAATTGTATTATTCTTATGATTGGTACAAATCTCTAATGTACTTTTTTGCCAATTTTAATTACATTTAATTATTTTTCAATTTTTCCACAAACCCTTAAATTTTCTTATCTAGACTTTAATCAATATCTCGCTAAATAGAAATATATAATACTCCTTATAATTCGATGAAATTAAGTTGATATTTTTAAATTAACTCTGAGGTCTTTGGTTTTTACATTTATTCGCTATTAATATATATTTATTTAAATACAAAGTTTTATGAACCTCCTTGTCTTTAGATCTTAAGAATAATTGACTAAACTCTTAACTGTAATAAAGATTAGGTAATAATTTGATTTTATTACAGAATAGTTTCAAGAATCTTTATCGTTCTGATGCAGTTTTAATATCATTTCCTTGAAACATTTTTTTTCCTGGAATACCTGGAATGAAACATCCAGGCCATTTTATTAATAACACATCTCTTAAAGATATGAAATCCTTATATCGTCGGTAGACTTCAAAGAATCCGATTTTATCTTATCCTTTGATAATATAGTATGTATATGTATCTAATAGGGACTCATGTTAATCAAAAGTTATGATATCAATTTCTATGTCTTCTTATTCTTTTATTTCTTAATGTTGATTTTATTCAGTCTCATCTAGATTGACAATTGACATATTAATAATATTTATTAAATAAAAGAATCAGACAAATATCATATTATTAATTTACATAATCCCTTTGATATGGATAACTAATCTCATATAAGAAAATTAGTTAATTTTGATCTATTACTGATAATTATTCTGTAAACATAAATAGAAAATAATATGAGGAGATAGAGAAAAGAGAATATATATTTCATTAAAATAATATTTATAATAATATAGTCAACTTAATATTGAAATATATTATAAATTTTTGAATAAATAGATATTTCATTAGATATGGTAGTATCTTATAAAAATTCAGAAAATGAATTCTTGTTTAATTAATGAATTTTTCTAAAGTGAATAATAAAGATAAGATTAAAAGTTAAAATTGGTTTATAGAAATAAAGAGTGTTGAAATTATATTATTTTTGTTTAACAAATTTAATTACAACATTTCTTTATGAATAATTATAACAATGTAATACATAATACTATAATAAATTATATTGATAAATTGCCATAAATAATAAATAATTAATGATATAAAACTGGATTGGGAAATTATTATTTAATATTTGCGGAGATCTAGTTGAGGTATTCTAAATAATTCTATATATATTAAGGATTTTCCTAATAATGAAATTGAAATAAATAAATGGTAAGGAGTTGGAGAGAAAAGAAACATTAAATTTAAATAAAACAAAGTTAGAGAATGGATGATGGAATATTTTGGATTAAATGTTGATGTGAAAAGAGCTGAAATTGAATTATTATAATTTAAAATCCCTTGGAATAGAATTTGGAAAGAACCTACTAAAATTCTTGTAAAAGATGCATTTATTTGTGTTTAAACAAGAGAAGAATTCTCTCTTGAATTGATGCGTCTACAATATTAAAGTGACTTAAAAGATTTCATTGAACATTGCTATAAGAAACTCTTTAATAATTTTACAAATACAAAAAAATAAAGCAAACTTAAAAGAGCACTTAAAAATTTCTTTTCTGAAATGATTATATTAGAAGTGTAAAACTTTCATCTCAGATTAGAAGATGAAGATAATGCAGTAAAACACCATCGTGTAGCATTCGGAGTCTTATTTAAATCATTAACTTTATAACCTTCTTATAATAATAAAAATGAATAAGAGATAAAAAGAAAATTAGATTTCTCAGTTGAGGCTTTAAGTATGTATTTAAAAATTGAACCTATATCTAAACAATCTAATAGTCTATCTCCTGACTTTGTAGAATAACAAGTAATTGATTTATTATTATTATAGAATATAATCATAGAACCATTATCATTTCGAATACTTATACATACAAATTTAACATAATAAGAAGAAATACCTTTAAAATATATTGAAATTCAATTTGGTGATGATGTAATATTATAATAATTAAATGTTAGATTAAATTGAACATTGATAATTAGCAATTTTAAACTATTCTTAAATTATTAAAATTAAGAGATTGGTATTGTTAATAAGGAGATCATTTACAATATAGACCTTAATATAAATCTAGTCCTAAAGATAATCCTTTTGAATGGCTTCTCTATTGGAAATAAATTGTCACAGTAATTAGGTGTAGAATAAACAAAGAAAAAATAACTCTTAAATCTAAAATGAGAAATGATTTGGTTAAATATATAATAATTGATTTTCTTCATTAATAATATTAACAAAATGATGATAATCGATATTATATTGATGATTAAATGATTTTATATACAGATATGATGTAAAATAAATAGTAATTAGAAGATAAGTTACTTTAAGAAGAAATTGAATTAGTCTTTTATAAAGTAAATAAAATATTAAACTCACCTGAATAATTAAAAGATATTCTAGTCAAAATGAATTTAGAATAACCTTAATAATAAGAGAAAAAATAAACTATTTGGTCCTATTTTTGGAAATAAAAGTAATAACCTGAAGAAGGTACAGAATTTCAATCTAAATATGAAAAATTATACACTTCAATCAGCTAAAATGAAAATAGATGTTTGAAAAGATTAGAAATATAAATTTCAAATATATTGGTATATTTTAATTTTAATTAGATTAATTTAAAAATTGCTTAAGAAAGATCCACTGTTTTTATGAAAATAGAATTAAAAGAATCTCTATTATAATATGAGTCCTTTCTAAAGATTAGAAAATTTATATTGAAACTAAAAAGAATTACTGCATATGATTGCTTAAACCCAAATAAAGATTTTTAAACTATATTTTGCTATCATTCCTATATTGAAAGATCTTAGAGGAATCAATATTTAAGTTAAGATTAATCATAAATTGAAATTTCATTTGAATATAATAAAGAAGTTAATAAGTCTCATTTTAAAGTTAAATCATTACCTCATGTGATGTCATTGAATGATACAGTTTTAGCACGTCTATAGCCATTCCTCAAATAATTAAGAAAAAATGATTATTTCTATGATATTGTCTTTATTAGTTAAGGTAATTTCAGGAAAAGTGAATTCATAAATGTGATATCAAATTTATGCAAAGCAAACAGATTAATAATAGATATTAATATATCTCATGTTACAATCAGAATTCCTGAAAGTGCAATTAAAACAAATTGTCCAGTCCTTGAAATCACACTTGAAAACTATCTATTATAATTTCTAAATACAGTTACATAGTAAATAAATAAATTTGCTATTAACTTTTAATACGTTGAAAAGAATGGTAAATAATCAATTCATATCTTGCAACCAGTTTCAATCATAACTAAAGTTGTTTAATATTAAAATCAAGATGAACAAAATTAATAGACTGAACTTACAGATCTAGTATTAGAAAATAAAATTAGTGATATTTTCATTACAATTCCAATATTGAAAACTGATTTTTTTAAGAATTTTATTTACAATGTATTAGGAACTTTAGATAATTTAAAGAAGATCTCTATCTTTTTATAAAAAGAAGATTCTGTTAATTAATCATCATCAGTTAATTCTGTGAATAGACGAAAAAGATCTAGATCTTGGTCTTAATAAAGAGATTAATCATCAAGAAGGGAAGATTGCTCATCCCAAACTAGTGAAATATATTATGATGCTGAAGAATTCATAAATATTCCATTTATTTAATCATTTACTTAAAGTAGATAATAGGTATCCCCTTAAGAAAAAAGAGAAGAAATGTTAAAAAAATGGAATAAAATAAGAATCAATCTAAATTATTTGGTTAATAAAATATTTAAAGAAGCTGATCCAAAAATTAGTCAGTTTCTTGAGTCTTTGAGATTAAAAGCAGTGTTTGAATTACAAAAATTTTAAATTAAAGTTGCAATTTAAAAAAATAATGAAAGAAACTCATATTTTTATATAGATAATATTAATTTTACAATTGAAAAGGCATTTAAAGTAAAACATTTTGGATTCTAGCTAAAAATAAATACAATAACATTATCAATTTATAAATTGCATTAATTAAAATAACTAAAAAAATATTCAGGTCCATAATCAGATGACATAATGACCTATATAAATGAAGATATGCTCAATTTGCTCCCTTTTTTATTGAGAATAAAAGAATTGCAAATTTATTATTTGATATCAGTCAAGGAGATTAAATTAGAATTATAAAATATCAAAGAAACTAATTAAAATTATCTAACAACATCTCTAAGTGATTTTAATCTTTAAAGCCAATTACCTTTCAAAATTATGTATAAAGAAAAATTATCTGATAAACCTTTTTTCTTAGAAATAAATAATTCTGTATCATCTTGGGACACAACTTGCGATTGCAAATTTATATTAAATATATTATATTATAATGGAAAACTCAAATTATATGAACCTATTTTAGATACTTGTGAGGCAATCATTACTTTTTAAAAAAGTTCTGAAGAACTATGTTTTGAAACAAAATTTAACTAATTGTTATTTAATATTACTCCATAACTTATATTCACTCTGTATTCACTAAATTAGCATTCATTATAAATTAAATAATTTTTATTGTAAGATTTAAATAACTCTTAAGATTAAATAGTTGTATAAAAGTAGAACTTGACATAGAAATTTGAAATTGAAATTGAACATGATAATGCCTAATTGTTAGTTGATTAAATTGAAATTTAACATTCCTATCACTATAAAACTAAATATAGAATATAATTGTAGACTGCTAATTCTGATGATGAAGTTTCTAATGAAAAAATAACCTAAAATTCAAGACATGTTACTTTTCATGATCAAGATCCATCTCCATAAATGAAATAATAAACTCCTAACTTTAAAAAACAAACATCTTTATTAGAGGAAGAAATCATTTAAGATTAATCAAATGAGAAAGATACAATTAAAAGAATTGCTAGTGAGATTGATGTTTCTGAGAAATAACGTTTTGTAACTGAGATTTTAGGAGATTACTTACCTATTGAGTAAAGCACTAAATACATTTTTGTTAATCTAACAGTTTAAAAGTTATTATTCAATTTAAATGGAATTGAATAATACATAAATGAAAAAGAGAGTAAATTTGTTAGATGTACTGAAGTCATGGCATTTAAAATTACTTCTTAAAGAAATTTTTATCGATATAGTTCTTTAATTCGAACAAAAGAAGAAAGAACTTACTTTTTAAAAACAGATAACAGAGATCATAAATTAAAAACTATTTATTATTTGTTATCAATAATAAATAGAAACTAAAATCAAATTATTATTTATCAAATTGAACAATTACCAAAATCACCATATTTAATAAAAAATAAGTGTTCATAACTCATAATATTTTATTAATAAAATTTTGAAAAATAATAATGTGTTTTAGAACCTGGAAAATCTTCTGGTTTCTGTTGGGAGGATCCATTTTAAGCTCCATAATTACAATTAGAAATTCATTATGAGGGTCAAACAAAAAGGTTTTTAATTGATATCGATAGATTTAATAATTAAGAATTGCAAATTGATAAACAATTGGATTCAACTATTGATAAAGAATATAGTTTAGAAATATTTAATGATGGATTATAAAAAGTTATTGTTTTAGCTGAAGCTCAATCATTAAAAAAGAAAAAAAAATCATATAAAATAACTTGTGAGTTGATAGGATTTTCATTCATTGATGAATGGGAAATTTTATATGCAGAAATTAATAATACTTAATATATCTAATAATAATAATAGACTGATATAGTAACATATTAGATTTCTGCTGAAAATATTTAACTTGATGCATGTGGATTACCAATACCAAAAAGATAATTATATATTGTAAATAATTAAATTAACAATCTAAACAAATCTATTGGATAAAAAAAATCAATAAATTAATCTTAATTATTATAAGACACTTCATCTGCACTTAGGGAATAATTAAAATTAAAAATTAAATAAAAAACTATCTCTGAAATTTTGGTACATTTAAAGTATGTGAAAATAAGAATTCCAAATTATAAAATCATAATAGATAGTAATTTATTATTACAAGTCTTTTCGTTTATTAAACACACAAAATTACTCTTAGATGCATTTGATACTCAGAAATAAAAATCAAAATCCCTTTTATTATAACAATCTTTTGAAAAGCTTAACAATTCAAATATTAGTGATAAATAGATTTAAATTTAACCAAAAAAAATTCATATTGATAAAATTATTATAAGACCCTTTTCTGTTAAAATGAGATTTAAAAATTTATTGAATATGGAATAAGAACTTAAAACTTTACATCATCAAGCAGGGTAATTAATTTATTCATTATATTTAGATTGATCACTTTTGTGCTTAATCAATTTCAATAATTGAACCTTGAATTTTAACAATATGTGAAAACAGATTATTAATAATTTATGGATGCTAATTATGAACTTCATATTAAAGCATTATTTAATGTTTTTGGTGATTCCATAAATCAATAAGTATGAAATTTTTAATATACTTAGATAAGATGTTAAGTAAACCCAACAAATTTTTTAAAAAATTAAGGAAATTTAGCAAAACAATTTCTCACAGAATTAAGAAATTTATAAAGTGAAATGGATAAAAATGACATATTTTAAGGTGGCTTACCAGTTAAATTTCAACTATTATAAACATTTTGTGCTATTAGTAAATCACTATATGATGCTGCTTAAGAGACTTTTGTGTCTGTTTTATTGGGAATTGGAAAATATTGTGAAACATCCTAACCTGATCAAACAATTTAAAGAACATCATTTTCAAATAAATTATCAAAATTGTTTAGAAGGGTTTCTGACTTTTAATTTAAAAGTTAAAACACTTTAGAAATTTCTTTTCAAATGTTAATTTCTAAATTAAAAACTAGGAGATATCCTAAATATATTCATAAAAATAGATAAATTACTTCATACAGTGAAGATCTATCTAAATTTTAATTATATAGATTATGGAAATTAGGACTGGATCAATAATTTGATCATTTCCAATTGTCTGTTAATAATTACTTATTTTTATCAAATTAATTATTCATATTATTGGATACTTAATATAATTAAATATTGTTAGAGATGAATTAAAGAATGTTTTAATCAATAACAAACACAAATTCCACTTGCGTTATTAAATATTAGAAATCTAATGTTAATAAGTAAGAAGGAGATGAGGATATTGGCATGAAGTAATTAAAAGTAGAAAAACTTATGTTAAACTTTACAATAGATGAAAAAATATTATCATCAATCATTAATATTATCAAATCTAATGTTGAAATTCTTAATGTAAAAGAAAATAAAATATTTAGTATTATGATGTTAATTTGAAAATTTTATATTTGTATATTATTTTCAATGATTAATAAAAAAACTATTATTCTAATTAATTCATTATTATTATTTTTCTTGTTTTTACTTCATATTCTTTTTTATTTTTGCTAAAGACTTTAAACTTCTAAATCGCATTTCTTGTACTTATTATTTATAAGACTTTCTTTTTTCAATTTGCTTTATTACACTATTTTCTGCTTCACCATTATCACTTATGTCTTACTCATTCAGATTCTTTTATAATCAATTTATGATACATAAGAATTTATTTAATCAATTGCCTTTTCCCTCTAGGTTTCTTCATCAATTATTCTATTGAGTTTCTTTTATTAAATGAAGTTTTCAATCATTTGGGATAATTATGTAAAAAATGAATCTGTATCTATTTTTTTTGGATCTTCAAAAAATGCCTGGCATATATCATTAAATTATTAATTAACCCTAAAATAAAGTTCGCTAACATTTGATTTAAGATTTAATTCAGAATTATCAATTTTTATTTTATCAGAATATTTTATTATTAATTTTTCATCCTATTCTTATTTTTCTATCTACTTTTTAATATTTATTATGGAAACCTTTGATAATTTTTTTAATTTTTATAAATTAAAATCTTTCTCTTCTATTAATTCCCCTTCATTTTTTTCAGCCATTCTAAGTATAAGATTAAGAAAATTGATTTTTGTAGAACTATTTGACTTTAATGGAATAATCTTACTAAATTCAGAGAGTTTAAACCCAAAAGAATCTTTATTTGAAAAACTATTCAAATAATTTATTCCAGCTAAAATGTAACATAATAGCTTTTTAAATTTCAAATTGGATTGAATAGATTAAATTTATTCTTCTATTAATTCTAATTCTTTCTACATTTCATTTTGACTTTAATTTAATAAAATTTAAAACACTAAAATTCTTTCTTAATAATTTTCTATCTAGATTAAATTATATAAAAAAATTTCTGGTCTATTTAACTCAGTGATATTTTAAATTTTCTTAAATTCTTAGTATTCTTATATTGTTGGAAGTATTTGAATTAAACTTTCAATGTCATCAGAAGTAAACTTTTAATAGTTCATTTCTTTTATATAATTAATCATATCATCCATTTTAATCTTTATTTTTACTAAAATTAATTCAATATTCCTGGATCTATCTAATGTCAAAACTTATTATTGTTTTGGTTTAATTTAGGAAATGCTAGGTAATTGAGTCGCAATCTTAGTTTAATTCTTTTAAAAATGTTTGTCCAATTCTTCAAATTGTAGTTCAATTTTTGAATCATCAAGAGTTTAGAAAATATTACTATTGAATTATTTAATCTCTGTGATAGCAACTGAGATTAATTACTATGTAGGTTTTCTTCTTTGCCTAATATCATTTTTATTTTAAATTTAACTTGCCTTTGAAGGTGGAGGAGGAGGTGGTGGGGGTGGTGGTGGTGGTGGCAAAGATGGAGGGGCTAGTTGAGCAATTTTTGGTACAGGTAGAGAACTGCTCATTTAGACTGTTATTTCTTTGTTTTATTCGCTAGGGAAAACCTACAAGGAACTATCAATGTTTTAAGATAAGGTTGTTTCATCTAATCTTTATGGCTGTGTGACTGAATCAGAATATTATTAATTATCTGCATGCTTTTAATACATAAGTATAGATTATTTCAGCTTATATAAGACATTTTACGTTTACTTCACTAATAAATATAGTAAATTTTATACATTATGATTGGTATTTGATTTTTTCTGTTTGAAAGTCATTCAATTATCCTCTTAGATTTTCTATTTATATTTCTTAGTTATTATATCCATCTAGACAATTTTAAGCTATTTGTTATAAAATTTTTGTGATTATATTTTTACCATAAACTTCTGCTTATGATAAGAATCTTTACAATTTTCTTATTCCTTCATTAATGCTGCATTATTGATTAAAATCTGAGGAGAAATGTTGTAAACTTAACAAAAATTACTCTGGAAATACAACTTAAGCTAATTGAATATTTCCAACCGAAACTCTATTTATAGGTTAAGATTTTGGATTGTATGAAATTCTAAACTAATTAATTGATTCCCTAACATTTTGTTCGGCTGACTCCAATAATGTTTCAAAGGCAGATATATGCTTATTTATGATATTGTCAAATTCATTAGAATTTTCCTTTATTCCTACTAAAATTGAGTAATCCTACTAAAAAACTAATAAATTATCTTCTAACTTTTTCTTGATATCTTAGAATATTAATTCTACACCATGAACTAATAATAACTATTTAAGCTGAATTTTCTCATTAGATAGTTCAACAAAATTATTTATAAAAGATAATATGGATGCAATCTAATAAAATCTATATATATATATATCTTACAAGTTTCTTGTCTGAAGATGTTTCCAATAACTATATTGTTTGAAGTAAACAAAATTCTTAACTCTACTTTTTTATTAATGATTCTACTAATTAATATCCATTTAATTATCTCCAACATATTCTTTCATATTATTAGTATATTAGAGCTAAAATCTAGCTATTTGGTATTTTTAATATTCTTTATAAATTGCTTGTTAAAGCTAATAATTGTTATTCTTCTAGTGTTAAACCTAAAAAAAGTAAATTGACTTAAAACATCACATATAACTTATCATAAATATTCAGCATATTTTTGTTTAAACTTAAATATTCAATTTATTTTTATACAATTGGAAATGCATAAACTATTAATTAATTGGTTAATAGCTCATCATTAAAACCTATCAGAGTTTTTATTTCTTGATAAAAAGAAATATAGATTAATAAATCTGAATCTTAATTTAGATCATTTATCAAAGGATTTTCATTAATTAGAGCTTAGTAATGTAAAAATAATAGCAATTATTTTTATTTCACATTTAAGTTTGAAAACTTCTTTTTTTCTAGATTTGTATCAGATAGGATCTAATCAAATACTTCTTCAAAATTATCTAAGTTAATTTAAAACTTTGGAGATTAACTTATGTTTCTAATTTTCAATTATTTCCCTCGAAATATATAAGAATACTATGTCTAATTTGTGGATGATTTTAATTCATTCCCCATTTTTATTAATTAAAAAATTTATTGATGAGAATTTTCATATAAATGAATATAAAAAGAAAATTTAGATTTTTAGTTATTTAGGAGAATATGTGACTTTTTATTTAAAATTCAATATTAATAATAGATTATCATATATAAACATTTAAATTTTAGCTAATATGAATGAAACTCAAGTTTCTCAGATTGTATCAAAACCCCTAATGAAATAGTTAACATATTCATGACTAATAGAAAAAAACCAAACTTATTTGGCTATGCCATTTCCCAGTATATTTTATAGGAACATATCAGAATATGAAAAATTCATCATTTAAAATATAATGAATTTAATATATATTTTCTTAAAGCAAGAGATGAAAAATAACAAACTTCTATATTAAGCTTTTTAACAGTAAAAAAAATAATTTAGTGATATTCATATTTTAATAATTTTGTATCATTGATTAAATTTCATAATTTTGTATTTATATATCATTATTAACAAATAATTAATAATAATTCATTTATAATTTCTGATTTAAATAGTATTCTTATTATTTTTGTATTTTTATATCAATATTAGTATAGCAGTAAAAATAATTAAATTTTACAATTAAGATTATTGATCTAACATATATTCAAATTATTATCCTAAATAATAAAGATTATTGGCCTTCTAATATTAGTTATTATCTATAGAAAATTAACATTATATCTTGAATATTTATACATTAATATTCTTATAATGTTAAATTTATTTATTTTTACTTATTAGTAAATTTATATATAAAATTCATAATTATAAAGAATATTAATTGCATAATTTTAAATATAGAATTGATTGTTCCTTAAACACTAGTTAATACTAAAAATAAATATTAATTAATTAAATCTACTATTTATTTTTTGATTGATTTACTTTTTTTTATAATTGTAAGGATTAAGAAATTTTATTTTAAAAGGTTTATAACAAATTATAAAGATTATTATGATTCTTTATTATAACAAGTCAAACCACTATTTGAATGTAATCATTTATTCTTTCGAAGCATCCTTTATATTATTTGTAAGAAATTGCGTAACGTGATTTTCTAAATTTTTAACAATTTTAAATTATAATCAATAAACTAATCCATTTAGTACTCTAATATAAGTTATAATAAATATATTTTTATTAAAGAAAATTGAAATATAAGATAAATGAAATCCGAAAACTGACAAAGGAAATATATTTATATATATATATATATGAAATTAATGATTAATTATAAATTGATATAAAATTCTATGGGATGTGTTAATTCTAGAAGTGTTGAGACTTATCAAAGAAAATTCAAATTAGTTATTGTAGGATTAGAAGGTAGTGGTAAAACAACTGTGTTTGAATACATCAGATAAGGAAAGTTTGTTCAGACCAAACCAACAGTTGGTTAGGAATTATAATTCTAAATAGGTGTGAATGTGGATTTTAGTCATCCAGAATTTATGATTTTTGATGTTGGAGGGAAGGTACCTAGTTTATGGAGTAATTATTATGAAAATACAGATGGACTAATTTTTATAATTGATTCTTCAAATAAAGAGTAGTTATATTAAGTCAAAGAGCAATTTGTAAAGTTGAATAAAGATTTAGAATACATGAATGTATTTCTAATTAAATGAAATAGGTAGTAATTCTCATCATGTTTACAAAACAAGATAAACATCATCTTGATAATTAAATCTTGATCTAAGAATGTGGAGTGTTTGGATATTTAGAATAGGATACTGTCTTCTAAATGTGTAGTGCCAAAACTGGTGAAGGTGTTCAAGAGGGGATTTAAAAATTAATAAACTTAATAAAAAAATAATTAAAGCCAAACATTCCATTACACTCCATTAAATAACATTAAAGAAGAATAGCAGTATGATAGTTAATTCAAAAATATAAATCTAAATCTATTTTACACAATTTCTCATACGGTAAAGATTATATTTACTATAACTGTTATTTCTTTTGTATTACTTTTTAATTATTGCTTTAACCTCCATTTGAATTTAATTTACTACTTTTCATTTGGTGTCTCTCACACATGTAATTGCTTAAACTTTCGATATACGGAGGATCAATAGTCCAAACTCCATGCTATACCCAATTAGTGGTTAATTGTTTAATGATTTATAATCCTTTCCCTAAATTATTATCAAATAATCCTCTTAGACAAGCATAGGTACAATATAAAACTGATATATTATTAGAATAAGAACTGAGTACTCGTACAATTTAATACTCCTTTCGATTCAAATAATTACATTTTTATATGAATGGTTTAAAATGACATTACATAAGAATTGTTCCATTTGTACCACACCAATATAATTGTTTATTTAATACACAAGAACATTTCATTCCTGCCATTATTTAATCTCCATTTATTTATAATTATTTAGGCTTGTTGATATTCTGAAAATCACCTGTTCCTAATTGACCAAATTCATTACATCCCCAAATGAATACTTTTTTCAAAGAACTTAAAGCTATTACATGTTTAAATCCACATTCAATCTGAATGATTTTTTCATTTAATGGTAATCTTTCAATTTTATCTCTACATTTATAGTCACCCATTCCCAATTAACCTTTCTCATTTTGCCCATAACAATATAATCCTCCATTGTCACTAAGTAGTATTGTGAATGTGCTTCCACATGACAATGAATTTATTTTCACACCGATTTAAATCAATTTTAATTAATCATAAACTTTACCTTCTGAAATATACAAGATTCTATTTCTATAAGATTTGATAAATTCAACATTCTCATGTAATAATTTCGGATGTTAAATAAATTTATGGTGAACACATCCCCAAATGAACAACTTATTGTCGTTTTATTATAAAAGACAATGATTTTGTCCCGTAGAAATAGTTTTTATTTTTCCCATAAAATTCACTTAAGTTGGATTATGTTTCTCTCCATCTTATGAAAACCCTAATTAGCTCATATCATTTAAACCCCAACCATACAATTTATTACAACAAGCTCCAATTGCTGTATTTTCTCCAACCTATATAAATTACAAAGGATTTTCTTTCTCGAAACTTTAGATAAATAAATCCTTATAGTTGGATGCAAATGACCCATTATAACTGTCAGAAGTATCAGAGATTATCTCCAAATCAATAATGAAAGCAAATAAATATATTTTTGGTTAAATTAAGGATTCCATTCCTAAAGTTAAAGCTGAATCATAATCTGTTTTTTAACCCATTTTCAACCCAAATAAATCTGTCTCCTCCTGTAATTTTTACTATTACAGCTATAACTCTAATGGTACAATATATTGATCATATTATTATTTTAATTCTCTTCTTTTAGGTAATATCATTCTAAATCTTCTCTATATGATAACAGCAGCCTATCTCATTCTCTAAAATACGCAACTTAAATGCTACATTCTGAAGTATCCCTAAATCAAATAGGCTGCTTCGTGCATTTTACTTAGTCTCTATCTCACTATGTATCCTCTAGCCCATCTCTAAATTGTTTTTATTCTTTTTTCCATTCGTATTTTTCTTCCAACTTCTTTTATCTATTATACTTCTTTTTTATGAGTTTTTCTTATATAATGGCCTCTATAATATTTTTATATTATTATTGCAGCTTTAATTCTTATCAATTCCCAAGATTTATCAATAACTAAATTCAAAGTTTTTCTAATGTTTAAGTATTACATTATTCTTTTTTAAATTCGACTAATTCTAAAATTCTTCTATATTTTCTTAATACATTCTACTTTTTTTATAAATTGATTTTAGAAGATTTTACTTAAAATTGCATATTTTAAATATTCAATTTGTTTTCTATATAACTTTTATTTCTTTTTTATCTAATACATAAAATAAAATTTTTAAATTAATGCAGCTGCTTTCATTTTTTTTCTAAATTATATTTTTCTTAATTGTCTCTTGATTTTTTTTGCAACTCTTTTAAGCATTCTCATATACTATTTAAATCTTTCCCTCAATTAATGTCTTCGAAATGCCGATTAAATACATTTAGCTCTCTCATTCTTCTCTTTCATTAATGAGGTGTAAATCTAGTCAATCAATGTCATTCCTATTTCTTAAATAAAGATTTATTTATTTCCAAATAAATATAAATCTTTAGAGACTCCACTAAATTGTTCTTTAAACATTTTAAAATCCAATTCTTTATAATCTTTATTTAAGGGATCTTAAAATCCACCTTCTTAAATAAATCTATATTTTAAATAAAATCTCCAAAAATCTACTCTAATTGGAAATGATTCTTTTCTTACCTTTAATGAATCTAAAACACCTAAATATCGAATTTATTTCATTGCATATTTATTGTCTAATTTATTTGGAATCAATTCATCATTTGGTTTGATACAACGAATGAAATGAACACCACATGATTATAATTCTGTCATTAAACTTTTCATTTCGTTCTTTATTTTAATAACAATTGATTTTGGCTTTGGCTATAATTAGACCATTTAACAATTGCATTTTGCTTCTAATAATAATTAAGGAATTTCATCTTGATTTATTTCAACAAAATTTTAACATGTATATTCTACATCTTTAGCAGTATGCTTGATAGTGAATTTTGGTTTTGTAGAATTTGGAAACTTGAGTTCTTTTCGAAAAGATTGTAATAATTATTAATCAGTTTAATTTAATCTACAAGCCTAATCAATAAGATTAAATAAACAAACAGGAGGTTTATCAAACATATCTATTAATTAAGTGTTATCTTCAAATTTAATACTATCAACATATTTTTCTAGACCTTCTAATACAAATATTTTCTTTTCTTCCTTGAAAACATATTCAATATATAATTAATGAAGTCTCTCATTTGAATAATTTATCATCATCTATTCAAATCCATTGAAATTATCAAAAACTTCAAAACCATAAATATCTAATAATCCAATATATGTTGTTTTTTCTTGTTTAGTAATCAAAGTTTCATTAAGTTTTTCAATTATCCAATTAAATAATCTTTCATATATTTCTTTAGCCCAAGAATCTCTTATTCTTAAACAATCAAGTAATTTAATTGGTGACAAGATCTTTTCTTTTCCATAAATAGCCTATTTTAATGTTAATGCTTTAACAATATCATTGAAATCATATTCCAATAATTAACAAATTTATTTCAAAAGATCTTCATTTTTAACATTACAAGGAGTTGTGTTACCATAATTTGTATCATCAAATTATAATTCTCCTATTAATAACACAGTATAAACAACTTAAAAAATGGCATCAGAATTTATATTAACTGTAGAGAATGCTTAGATTAATTCATCATAAAATTTCTAACTGAAATAATTATCTGTACCCAAATAATTAAAGTTTTACCTTTAATATTTTGGATTTCCAAATAATAGATAAAATATATGGAAATTCCTATCAGTTTAAGAGTGTGAAACAACTCTACTCTTTTCTAATAAATAATTTACTATGTCTCCACCAATAATTTATTATTTTTTATTAACAAAAAGTCTAGTATATTTTCCAAATCTACTGGAATTCTTGTTTCTTATTGTTTTTGCATTACCAAATGCTTCTAAAATTGGATTGCATCCCATAATCTTATCAGATAATTCAGTTTCCTCAGAATTAACACTTGTTAATAGATTAAGACAATATCTTGCATTTTCTGTTTTGCCTGCTCCACTCTCTCCTGATATTACAATTGCTTAAGTTTTCTCAGTTAATTTGGTAAATGCATGTGCTGCAATTGCATATGTATGAGGTGTAATAGATTTATAGTTATGACGTTTTCTAATAATATATTCTACATATTCTTGAAGATCTGCATTGAGACTCTTAAATGGATTAATAACAATCAAAGTTGGTCCAACATATGTAAATATTTAATCTTTTTTATATCTCTCACTTAGGTTATATAAGAGTTATGGATCATTTATTATAGCCAGATTGACCATGTCTGCCTAAACATCCTCACATCTTTCCCACACTTGTCCATTCAATTTTCGACCATTTTCTTCACTTATATAGTTGTTTCCATCTGCAATTATACCTTTTATAAAATTATCACTCTCTAAAACCCAAACTTTATTACTAAACATTCTAGAATAATAGTGATGTGTTAATTATTTTAATGAACAAAGTTATCTATCTTCTTTCACTATTGTTGGCTACTTCTTATGCTCTTTATGACTCACGCTCTAAAGTGCAACTCCTTACACCTTAGGCCTTCAAAGAGAAAGTGCTAAACTCTAAATCTCTGTGGATAGTTGAATTCTTTGCTCCATGGTGTGGTCATTGTAAAGCACTAGCACCAGAATATGAAAAAGCAGCAAAGGCACTAGAAGGGATTGTGAATATTGCTGCTGTGGATGCCGATGCTCACAAAGACCTTGGAGGATAATATGGTATTTAAGGATTCCCTACAATCAAATTTTTTGGAGAAAATAAAAATTCACCTTCTGATTATCAAGGAGAAAGATCCACCTAAGGAATAATCAACTTTGCATTGGAATAAGTCAAATAGGTATTATACTTATTTAATTTTTAAAGACAGTAAATGGTAGATAAAAAGGATCATCATCATCATCTAATAGAAATTAATAAAAACAATCATCTGGATCTGGTTCTGGATCAGGATCTGGATCAGCTGATGATGTTGTTGTTCTTTCAGATTCAACATTTGATGAAAATGTACTAAAATCTAAGGAGTCTTGGTTTGTTGAATTTTATGCTCCTTGGTGTGGTCACTGTAAGAAACTAGAACCTGAATGGAATAAAGTAGGATCAGAACTTAAGGGAAAAGTAAAAGTGGCAAAAATAGATGCCACTGCAAATACTTAATTAGCAACTCGTTTTGGTGTTTCTGGATATCCAACTTTGAAATTCTTTCCTGCAGGTTTCTCCAATGACTCAGAAGTAATCTCTTATGATGGTGCCAGAGATTCCTCTGCAATGATAGAGTTTACTTTAGAGTAATCTAACAAGTCAAAGAAGGTGGAAGTAGTGGAGTTATTATCAAAAGATACTTTAAAAGAAAATTGCATTGATTATAATGGTATTATTTTCAATAATTATATAGGTGTCTGCATAATTGCTTTTCTTCCTCATATTTACGATAGTAATAAATAAGAAAGAAATTAATATATCAATTAATTATTAGAAGTGGCTAAATCACTTAAAAATAAACCAGTAAATTTCTTATGGACTTAAGGAGGAGATAACTATGAATTTGAAGAAGCATTTTAAAGTGCTGCTGCACATCCTTCAGTTATGGCTTTGAGTGGCAGAAAGTCAGTTTATGCTAAACTCAAAGGTGCTTTTAGCAAATAAAATATTGAATAGTAATCAAGACATATATAAATTTAGATTTGTGACTAATGTATTAAATGGAAGAGAACACTTCAATTAATATTCTCAGCTTCCTAATTTTAAAAAAGTTGAAAAATGGGATGGATAGGATCATAAACCAGTTTATAATGATGAATTCTGAATATTGTATAATGGAATATAATATATGGTTATTGTTATTCCTGGATTTCTTGATGTGTTCTATTCTTTATTCAAATTTAGTCTTCCAGATTAAATTTAATTAGAAAATTATTAATTACTGCTATTATTTCATTTTTAAAATTAAAAATAATAATTATATTATTTCTGATGTAGCAAGAAGAAGAACAATATACATGTCTTGAAGAATTCTTTATTGACAGTTGTAGATTTGGGTAAGTTTGAAATTCATTTTTAGAGATTATGAAGATGCAATTGGATGCTTTGAAGATAAAGTTGATTTGTTTTGGATTGACATTAATTAAAATAATTGCATTCGTATTTTTGATGAAATTAATTTTTAGATATGGTATCAGCCAATGGTCACTTATCTATTCTTGAATAAATAATCTCATATTCTCAAAATAATAATATTGATCTGCATAAATTAATAAATCATCAAAATTAATATGGTTGTACTCCTCTACGTAAATATATATATATTTATTATAATTCAGATTGGGCTGTGTTAAATAATTAATTAACTATTATAACAGTATTATTATAGAATGGAGCAGATATTACCATAAAAAACTTAAATGGATTAACATGCATAGATGAAGCTATCTCACTTGATAAAGCAGAAGTTATAGTAAGCTAATTCATTATTCTAAGGAATTATTATCAAAATATATCTCCTTAACAGAAGATCAATAATAAATTTTTGAAGAAGCATCAGACATTATAGAAAAGGATGAAGAAGATTAAGTTGAATGATTTGTTTATATTTTTATCTAAAGCAATTAAATTACCTTTCAACATTACATAAATACATAATGGCTTTAAATTAATACAATCTCAAATTATAAAAGTAATTGATGATAGAAATCTTGTAACTAACATAATATTTAGAAGAATCAAATCCTAAAGTTGTATTATAACAATAACCTAATATTTCTAAATTTCAATTAACTTATTAGATGGCTTTTAAATATTCATATATACAAATAAATAAATGATTGACTTCTGCATAATTGACAAATGGAATATTCTACTAAGATATCCCTGTGTGGAATTGATATTATTTTAATATTTTGTACGACATTTATAAATTAATAAATTAATAACTATAATTTTAATAATTAAATAATCGAAATAATTAACAATGAGCGTTAAAAAACAATCATATGCAGGAAGCACAACAGATTATTCAGAAGCAATGTTTTAACCAAATTTCACATAGAGAAACCAAAATCTAAACCAAAATTATCAACAACCACCATAAAACCAATAATTTCTACCATAATAACCATTTCAAAACTAAAGGATTTCATTTGGTTAAGGAGAGATTTGTCAACCACAACAAACAATACCAAAGTAAAGATCTGATTACAACTTTCAACCTTAATATCCAGTAGCTGATTTAAATAGTACCTTTACAATGCTGCCTAAAGTATTTGAAATGGATTAAGACTTTTTACCATAGGAAATACTATTCCTGTTATCTGAGGAAAAAAATCATTTGGATAGATTTAAAATAAAAGTTGATAGAGAAAAGGAAAAGATCAAAAAAGATGTAAGTTCTGTTAAGAATGAGATTTCAAATATGATTGAAGATCTTGGAGTTTAGATGTAATTATTTGTAGATGAACATTATAAACGATATTTGAATGTCTATGCTGCTTTCAAAGATGAAGTTATTTAGTTTAAGAAAACTAGGTTAGAAGCACCTTTGAATTTAGTACCTCCTCCACCTTCAAATAATTTTGGAGACTGTTCTAATGCTAATTTGATTAGAGAATTGGAAGAAATGAAATATTAAAACTATGTTAGTAAAGTTAATGCATACATAAGCAATTTAGCTAAACAAAGAGTAGAATAAATATAAATAATATCAAAAGAATTATTATAATTGACAAGTCAGAATAGTGAATTTTATCATTCAGATGCAACATTGAGATAATTAAATAATATTAAATAAGAAGTAGAGGAAAGATTAATTACAAAGTTTGGTGATATGACTGATTACATTTTACCTTTAGATTTTATGGAATAAAGTTAATAAAAATAAATAAATCAAGAAATTAAAAGTAAACTTAATCTTGAAACTTAATCACTTCCATAATCAGCCATCAAAACAAATCCTTATTTAAATATTCAAGAACCAAAATTAACTCTAAATTTTGAGCATCAAATGAATTAATTTAATTAATCTTCATAAACAATTTAATAGTCTCCAATCCTTTAATTACAAAACCATTTTTTAAATACGCATACAATTTAAGGTAAGGTTACTGAATTACAAGAAATCTAATTCTAAGATATTAAACATAATGGAATGATCCTTTGTTTTACAAATATTAAAGATAACTTAATTGCTACTGGGTCTAAAGATACTTACATTAATATTTGGGATAATTCTTCACAAATATCTTAATTGAAAGGTCATACTGATGGAGTTTGTACATTAACAGTAATTAAAGCAAATAATGTACCTTTCTTCTTAGCATCTGGAAGTGATAATGGAGATAAATCAATTAAAATATGGAATTTATCAACTTTGAAAGAACATAACACTTTAGTAGAACATCAAGCAGCTGTAGTTGCATTATTATCATTAGATGATGGATCAACTCTTATAAGTGGATCTTATGATAAATCATTACTTATTTGGAATATCGATAATTAGAAACCAATTTAAAAGTTGGTTAATCATACAAATGCTGTAACTTGTCTTACTTTAGCTAAAGGAAGATTCATTTCTGGAGGATTGGATTAAAATATTAATGTATGGAAAATAGTAAAAAATGCTTAAGGATAGTTTTAATCAGCCTAATTAGAAAGATCTATTAAAAATCAAACTCTAGTTTGTGCTTTGAATATTGTTTAAATCTAAAATAATGTATAATACTTTAATATTATAATTTTTAGACCAAAATCATTAGTGGAGGAAAAGATGGAAAAATTAGAGAATTTGATATCAATAGTGGTGAACTCTTGTCAACATAACTAGTAACTAATGGACCTATTGTGGAAATGATTGTTGCATAAGATTATGTGAATTATTCTGTCATATCCATGTCAAATAAGGTAATAGTCTTTGTAATATCCAATAGGATCGAAATTTAGTGATGACAACTCAAGGTGTAAACAAAGTTTTGGATACAAACGATTAAGTATTTGTAGAATTTGGATGTGGAGTTTATCCAAAAATGGAAGTAGTCGATAAGGCTGGACAATTATAGTTAAATATCATCTCATAGAGACAAGATGTTTAGAAAATTTTTAAGTATGCGATCTGATTGAAAGTATATAATTATATTAAATCAATTCCTTATTATTATATCAATTATTCTTACATCAATAGTTATTATTGTATTGGAACATTTAAAGTTGATCAGTTTGACTTTATATAAAATGAAAGGATTTCATTAATAATGGAAATAGATAAGGTTTATTAATCAAAGTTTGGAATTGTGATTTAATATGGAATAAAATTATATTAAAATTGCTATAGTTGGTGAAAGTGGAGTTGGAAAAACACAAATTCTAAATTCTTATTGTTTTGGATTGGCTCCTTAAGCAACAGATTTTACGATTGGTTGCGATTATGTATTGAAAAGAGTACTTTTAAATGGAAAATTCTTAAAATTGTAAATCTGGGATGTATCTGGTGCTGAAAGAGAATCACCTTTAATGAAAATATATTTGAAAGGAGCATTGGGAATAATTTTTGTATTTGATGCAACAAATGAAATGAGTAGACAATAATTGGTGAAATGGTAAAATGTAGTTTATTAATATGTTGATGAATATAATGGAAGACATATTCCATTCTTAATTGTTTAAAATAAAATAGATTTGGTACATTAATATGATGAATAAAATACTTAATAGTTTTTATAGTAATTTTGTTAAACATTTGGTTTCTTTGATGGAGTGTAATGTTCAGCATATGATAATTAAGGTTTAAAGAATGTGTTCGAAACAATAGTTGATGAAATCATTAGAAGAGATCTAGTTGAATTGTAATTGAAAAAAAATGAAAGTAAAATAAGCAAATTGTAAATAGAAGATAAAGGATTAAAACTAAAATAAAAATCAAGATGTTCATGAATAATAAATGAATATATATTCAAATTAACATCAGATCATTTACTTTCAAAAACACAGAAAGCATTTGATCTAACTGTTTCTACTTTAACCTCTGGTCCCACCATTGTTCTTATATCACGAATATCATAATAAATCATAGTTGGTCTTTCCAATCCCAAACCCCATGCAATCACATTTACATCCTCTGGAATACCCAAAGGTGCTAACATTTCAGGTCTGAAAACACCAGAATTACCAATTTCAACCTTCTTCTTTAAAATAGGATGATATCCTAAAATATTAATAATAATCAATTACCATAAATCTCCATACTTGGTTCAGTATATGGATTATATGTTGGTTTAAACCACAAATTATTAATACCTATTTATCTAAAGAATTCTCTAATTATTCCCATTAATTATCCTAATGAAGCATTCTTATCAATCACAACTCCTTCTATTTAATGAAATTCAGCCAAATGAGTTGCATCCAAAGTTTCATTTCTGAATACTTTATCTATGCTAAAGTATTTCTTTGGAGAATAACCCTTCTCCTTATATTATTAAGCAATTCTATATAACATTTTAGATGAGACAGCTGTTGTATGTGTTCTTAATATATTTTTTCTGGCTTCTTCATGTGACCATTCATATTGATATCCAATACTACCAACACCACCTGTCTAATGCATTGTTTTTACTTTATCTCTCAATTAAATATCTACTTCTTCACTGAGTTCTGGATCACTACAAAAGAATGTATCATGTGCATCTCTTGCTGGATGTTTTTATGGTTAAAATAAAGCATCAAAATTCCAAAATGAAGATTCAACAAATTAATTTGTTGCCATTTCTTCAAATCCCAATCCAATTAAAATTTAAGAAAACTATTTCCTTACTTTCAAAAGAGGATGTAAATTACCCATAGAAACTAATAGTATAAAATAATAATTATTACTTTTTTCACCTTCTGCATTAAGATTAATACTTTTATAATCACAATCTTTCCATTCTCCACTAAGTAACTATTCTGTTGTTAATGCTGCAAATTATTCTCTAAATTTAGGACTGTATTTTACACCCTTCTTTACTTCAAAATATTTTATAGTAGATATGCTAGCTAATTTTCTTTCAATTAATAGTTTTGCTTATGGTGATCCTAATTTGATTTCATTAAATTATAGTAATTCTTATTTTATTTTATCAGGTAAATCATTTGCTACTTTACTTATCATTCCTTTATCCATTTTAATATATCCCATTTTCTTTGCATTCCCAAAACCTAAATCAAATAATCTCTTTTTAGGATCCTCAACTTGTTTTTCTTTCTTTTCTCCTTATTCTTATTTCTACTTTGGTGCTTATTCAATACCAAATTATTTTTATAAATCTGCCATAGATATTCCACCTTCAGGTACTTTTTAATAAATCTCATATTCACCAGATTATGAATTTAATATAGTATTTCCTTCTTCTGTCAGAACTAATTAATCTTTTTTTAACCCCTATTTTTTATTATCATTATCTTACTTCTGTAGTAATATAGTTGGCTGATTCTAATTATAGTAGATATCCAACCAATTCTTGATGATTGACACCTGTTGTTTAGGCAATTTATAAAGAATTAATAGATTCATTATTCTCTAATAAACTAAGAATTTGATTTGCATGATCGTGTTTTTAATCCATAATTATTTAATAATAAATATATTTAAATTTCTAATCAATCTTTCATTCTGGTACTTCTTTAATTTAAATTCATAAACAAATATCATCTTATTATTCCTTATCTAAAATCTTTAAGCATATTATTTTTGTACTAAGTATATGATTGAGTGAGATTATTTAAATCATCTATTAATAATAAATTAATATTGGCAAAAAAATAATAATTTAATAAGGTAAACAAAATGGAAGAATAATTGTCACAGTAATTCGATTGTATCAAATTTATTGAGTCCAATATCCAAGGTACTTAAGACATAGACATGCAATTAACTGATTTATCATTTCAACTATCATTATTAAAATCAGACTCAGAAGAATAAATCATTGAAGAAACAAAATCAATTTATTAAAACCAAGATTAAATCATTTAAGATACTTAATAATTATTTAAAGAGTTAATCGATTACAAAGATCTACAAGATTAATATATAAGTCAAACATTACCATTTTTAGCATAAGACAATAAATTATATTAAAAAATGGATGAATGTTTGAGATATAAGAAAAATATTAGAGATAGTTTAGATATGTTTGAAATTGTAATGCAATTAGATTAGATATATGATTAATATTAAAAGATAATAGAAGATAACGATATATAGTAATTGTTAGACAATATCAAGAATAATATTAGAATATTTAAAATCCTATTATAATTACCAAAAATGAGTCCTAGATATGGATAAATTGAAAAGATTGTTAATTTGATTGAGTAATATTGCCATTAAGAATTATTTACATCTAAACAATCATAATAAAAATTAGAAATTCTAGATTTACTTGATATATCATCAAGGGCAGCCAGTATTTATTTGTAGTAGAGACTAAAAGTCATTGATCTTTCATAATTAACTTTAAATGATTTATTAAGTACTTAAGATGCTTAAGAGTTGGTTCATCTAATGATTTCAATTACAGATAATGAATTACAATATTTGAGAAATATGAATAATTTCTAATCATTTTTCTTTGAATTTTTGAAATATTTGATATCCTATTTTAATAAAAACTTATTTAAGCAATATTTCAATTTTGAAAACTAATACAATAGAAATTTAGAAGTATTCTACTTATTATTATTTAATAGTTCCTATATGGTTATTTAACATACTATAATATTTTGTAATCATATTCTGATAAAGGATATTTACAACCAAAACATTTTGATTAAATATTAAAACTTGCATTTGAACCTTACAGTACTATAATTAAGATTATTGTAAAAAATGAATGTCAATTTCTTTAAGGAAATATTAATTTCTAAATAGATTCTACAAAGTCAATTAATGAGAAATTAGTAAGCTTTGATTTCAATAAATAAGATATATTAGAATAATCATTTAAAAGATGTTATGATTTAAGTTTCTAAATAGCTTTTGAAGATTGGGTATTTGAATGTATTAAAATATTGGATAATTTATTAATTATTTTAAATCAAATTATTGATGAAATACCTTTGGATTAATTTGGATAATACATTTAATCAATTATCAATTAATCTGAAAATTAACAATTTATTAAAGGAACCAATTCAAAATTTTAAATGAAACATAATATTTCTTTATTTGAATTGCTAATAACAAAACATTATGAATTACATAATTTCAGAATGAATCAGCTTGTAGAATTAGATACTTTTATTAGAAAAACAATTGAAAAAAATATGGAAGAAGAATTATTGAGATAGATATCTTAAATTATAAGAGAAAGTATTAGTTATATATATATTTAAATAGAATTATAAATGAATAGAAATAAAGCTATATTAAATCAATATATGGAAACATTATCTTTAACATCTGCACTTAGATAATTAATAGAAGAATGTGAAAATAAATTATCTATTCATATACTTAGATTGTTATTACAAGATAGTTTAAATTAAGATTAAGATTATATTCATTCATTTACCACAAATTTAGAATTGATTGAAAACATATTTAAATCTATAAAGGCAAATAAAATTAATTATAAGGCTTGTGTGAATTTAAATTAAAATGTTTCATATGAGGAATTAGAGGAAAAATCAAAAAATAATTATTTTAGTCAACCAACATGTTTTTGGGCTACAATGCACATTTTAGTGGAAACAAAATTCATTTAGATCAAAGAATTAAAACCTTTTTATGAAAAATTTGTTATATATGATAATTTATATAAATGATTCTTAAACAATGCAGTTCCAAAGAAGGTTTCGATTCATCCAGTGATGATGAATATCTTGACTAGTGTAAAACAAAATGCAGAACCTTGGATTATTATGAAGGAAATAATAAAGAGGAAGAAAAAAAACAATACAATTCTTAATCTGTATAATAATATAGAAACCTAACTTTAAATGTTCCTGAGTTAACATTTATCAATTCAACTATATTCTTAGGATAACCATTTTATAATACAAAGTAAATACATAAATTAATTGAAAACAAAGAATATTCAAATGATTTTGAATTTTAGCCTTAAATATTAAGACCATTTCTTGGAATGTTAAAATAAGGAATATAATTTAGTTCTAGTTTTGAATCTGGTAATTTAGATCGTGTTGATTATGTAATATTTTTTATCTTAAAACTAGATTTCAAATGAAGAATATAATTTATTCATGAGAATAGACACAAATTCTATAGGACATAGTAACTGGTTTTATTTCAAAACTACAAATAATCAAATGAATAAAATTAAATTCAATATCTGTAATTTTACCAAACCCTAAAGTCTATATACAAAAGGAATGAAACCCTATATTTTATCAAAAAAAGGATCTTAAAAGAATTTTACATAATAAGGAGAATTTGTTAAATATTAACAAGTTGGAGAACTTTATGTGTTATCTTTCATTTATTAATATGAATAAATAGATGATGAAGTTGAATTTGCCACTCTTCCACCATATACATATACAGAATTAAGAAGAAAAATTAAAAAATGGGCTAAGAAATCTAAATAATACCTAACAAAAATTAAATTAACAACTACACTTTCAGGCCTTGTTTTGCCTCTTCTTATTATAACAGACAAAAACTCAAATAAAAATAAAAAAATCATCATTGTAACTGCTCGAATTCATCCTTCTGAAACTTGTAGTTCATTTATGATGTAAGGATTTATATAATTTTTATTAAGTGAATCATTTATGGCATCATTTCTAAGAAAAAAGTAAAATTTTTAAATTATACTTAAGTCTAATTATTAAAATTATTCCTATGTTAAATCCAGATGGTGTGATTGTTGGTAATTTTAGAAATGGCTTAAGTGGAGTTGATATGAATAGACAATTCTTAGAAACTGATTTAACCTTATTACCAGAAGTAAAAGCTTTAAAAAGTTTAATTGAAGACAATTCTACTTAATTAATAGGATATTTAGACTTTCATGGACATTAAGTAAGGAAAAATATATTTCTCTATGGACCATAATCCAATGCTATAAACTATGATTCAAAAATATTTCCTCTAATTCTTCAACAAAGATTGGAATCCTTTCGATATAAATCTTGTGAATTTGGTATTCCAAAATTCAAAATGGGAACAGCAAGAGCATTTGCAAATAGTTTTATTGATACTTTATGTTATACCATAGAGGCATCATTTTGTGGATATTAAAAGGGAAAGACCTTTAAATTTATTACAACAGATTGGATTCAAGCTGGACAATGTATTGGAGAAACCTTATATTTATATTTTAATTTTAAATAAGTAAATTCAAAACAATTAAGTAAACATAATCATGATTCTTAGAGTAAAACTAACTTATGAAAATGATAAATGAAATGTCAAGCAAAGTTGAATAAACTGAAGCAAAACATGAATCAGATGATGAAAATGATAGTCAATCAGATGCAGAAATGTTTGAGGATTATGATAATGCTAAATTGGCAAGTTTACAAAGTTAAATGAAGGAAGAATTAAGTCAATAGAATTTAGTTGTAATTAATAAAGGAGATTCTCAAAGAAAACGAATGAAAGCTTAAACTGTATCAAGGAAAATTAAGATTTAACCTATTTTTATGATGAATAAAAGTAATTTCAATTAATTAGTTAGAGATCAAAGAAAACCAACAGTATATCCAGAATTAAATATTTAAAATTGGGAGTTTACTAATAAAACAAATTAATCTATAGATACTAAAACTTCGTTCTAGTAGAAAGGAATTAAAAACAAAATTTCTTCTTTTAGATTTGTCTCTAGTAAAAGGGCCAATTCTCTTCATGGAACTTCACCTATTAATTAAGTTACACAAGAGATAAATATAACTTAATAAATATAACCAACACTCCCTATATAGATTCCATCAAAATTGAATTCTAATAATTTTCCTATTATTGAAAATAATAGTTAAATGTCAACACCTTAATATTTGCCTTTCATAACAAAATTATTAAAGAGCAAAAGGTTAGTTACTTAGAGTTGATCAGAAGCTATTTGATTTTTATATATCTTAAAATTATATAATTAATAAAGTTTAAGTTTTGAGATTAAATGAGAATAATGAATAAATTCTTATTAAATTTAATTTTTATGGTGTTCTAAATAACAAAAAAAAATTATGTAATATAAAACTTGATTTACAAATGAATTTAGGTTATCCTAATTCTATTAATCTGAGTAGGTCTTAAGACTATTCATATAAACAAGGAGAAATAACATTTAAGAATTCTTAATCATAAAATTTATATGTTCTAAAATTTAAATTGATTTTTGATAAATCTGTTTTGAGTTCTTTAAAACAATAATGGTTTATCATTATTATTTATAAAAATTATTCAATATATATCATGACATGTTTTTAGAAGATAAAATATCCATAAATCAGAAAATGTTGACAATTAATATAATTAATATTTTTATTATCAACAAAAATATTAATTAAAAATAATTTTTACAAACATATGATTTAAACATATGCTGGTTATAGGAATAAAATTAAACTACTGACGATAAAGATTTAATTAATAGTTAATAAAATTTATGATTAATAATAATAGTGTAAGGAATTATTGAATATATTCATAAAGTAATTTAAATATATATATATTTATTAATAACATATAATATGATTAATGATTTGGATATTAACATGTGTCCCCTTTCCCCTTTGGAATTTTATACAAATCAACCGTAGATAATTTCTGAATAATTCTTGGAATATGAAAATCGATCTAAAAGATGTAGAGTTAGTTCCTAATGTTTACTAATTAAAAAGTACTATTTTTAGAATCATTATAGAAAAATTAGACAAAAGAAATCTAGACCATCTGTCCTTCGTATAGAAGAGGTAGTTAGAAATGTCAAGTTGTACAATGCTTGTTCTAGTCAATAGAATCTAGAGAATCTAGAAATTATTTAAAATAAACCTCTTGTGAAATCTAGTTGAAAAGATTTCGCTAACTTGATTTATATTAATACATACTTGTAAAAGTTTGAACTATATAAAGTTTTAATCCTTATCAAATGTTGTATTACAAAGAAATATAAAAATGAAGGATTAGATTTTTTAACATAGATAAATTAAAGTATGTCTTACCTTCATCTACATTCTCTTTGTATACTTTCTAAGTATCCATCTTAATTGTATTAACATATTAAAATCAAATTGATACTCTAAAAACTATTAAATGACAGATGTTAATAGTTTAAACACGTGATATGAAAGCTTCAATTTAATGAAGATTTTTTCTTGTTTTTAAAAGAGACTTCTAGGTCATTACCAAATTAATTATATCATTTTATAATAGAGATGCTCCAAATACTAACAAAAATAAGAAATAAGAAATTTGTTTATGTAATTTACTTATATCTTATACTTAATTATATTCTGTGAACTAAATGAATTGGATTTATTAATTATTTTTAAAACAACTTCGAATATTAACATCATAAAGGAATGGCTAGAATGGTTAAAATAAGTGTATGTAAAAGGGAATTACTAATTATTACTGAATTTTGTAAAAGATTTACTTTTAAATAGCAATTTGTATTATATAACATATTTATATATTTCAAAGAAAATAATCAGGTACTCTTCTGGTTGTATGAGGCTCATTTTCTCTTGGCGCTGGTTCAAATTATATCCTATAATAAATTGTACTTTATGATACTAATTCATCTTAAGTTATTCATCAACCTCAACAATGCATGCTTAATTACCACATCTATAACAATAATTAGGAGCAGAGAATATAGTAATAGTCTTTTGATTATGAACTTTTTGTATTCCTTCCATTACTAATTGATGTGCTCTAGCAATTTATTTCAATTTATTAGAGTGTAAGAATTTTTCTGTAATATCACAACCCCAAGTCCAACCTGCACCTCTAGGAGAGATTCCCCATCCTTAAATGTTTAAATTAATATGATATACCATTTTTTGTTTCTTCAGGATCACTCCATAATAAATCACACATTAATCCTTCATGTGGAATATCTTACACTCTATTCAATTATTTAATTTAATCTACAGATTCCATTGCAGGTGATAAACCTCCATGTGCACAAAAAATCTTTGAGTTTAATTAAATTTGCTGTTACTTATTATTCAACAATAGCAGAAAGTGGTAAATAGCCAAATACCTCTGTAAATTATTTCCAAACGATTTCATTACCATATTTACGAAAACATTCATCATAAAATCCATAAATTTTATTAATTTCTCTATTTTCATGATTACCTTTAAGACTAATATGCAATATACCTCTCAATAAAACTATGCGATCCTTGTATCTGACTTTGAGTGATAACATCAATGAAAATGTTTCAACTGATTATGATCCTCGATCAACATAATCTCCAAGAAATAAGTAATTAGTGTCCTAAAAATGATTTGCAAATTAATATATACTGGTAGGTTTCCTCCAATTTAAAAGAGTTCAATGAGATCATGAAATTGTCCATGTATATCTCCACAAATAGTAAGGGGAGCTCTAACTTAAATGATGTTTGGTTCATCTTATAATATTTCTTTTGCCTATGTAATTTCATTATATTAAAACTTTTATGCATAAACTCTTGACTTCTTGTTCAGTCAATATTTATCCTTGCTTTAATTTAGCAATTTATCTATCAATATTACCAATTTCATTGCTACTTAATTTATTAAGTGATGCCATTTTAATATAATTATTTGAACAGATTATTAAAATAAGATATATATATATCCATAAATAATAATAAAATTCATAACAATGGGTGGAGCTAAAGTTGATTCCAAAGATCCAATAAGAGGTATCATCTCAGGTAAACTAAATTGTTATCTATTTTTATTTTAGGTGGTATAACAGGTGGAATTGAAATTTGTATTACATATCCAACTGAGTATATTAAAACTATGATGCAACTCTATAAGGAATTCTCATAGAAAGGAGTTAAATATTGCATAGGTGAAACTTATAGGAATTTTGGAATTACAGGATTTTATAGAGGTTTAACACCATTGGTCACATTTTCTATTCCAAAAGTGGCTTGTAGATTTGGAGCTAATGAATGGTTAAAGAACAATGTATTCACTGATAGAAAAAGCAGACTTTAAACATTCTGTGCGGGATTAGGAGCAGGAATATTTGAAGCTATAGTTGTTGTAACACCTACTGAAACATTAAAGGTAAAAAAAATCATTATGAAACAAGGTCAAATTGATTCATGATAAATTATCAAAGACACCTAAATATAGAGGTATGATTCATGGAATTGGATCAATTGTGAATGAAATGGGTTTATCAGGTATTTATAAGGGATTGGTACCTACTATTTTAAAATAAGGTAGTAATTAAGGTATCAGATTTGTTGTGTTTGAAGATACTAAGAAATTCATTTAAGTATATTCTAAAAAATATCTATTTTATAGAAAACTTTTACATTTTTACCTGAACCTGTTGTATTATTATTCTCAGGAGGTATTGCTGGTGCTGCATCCGTTATGTGTAATACTCCAGTTGATGTGATTAAAACATAAATGTAAGGTCTTAAAGCTCATGAATATAATGGTGTTTTGGATTGTTGTAAATAAACTTATTAACATGAAGGAATTAGAGGATTCTACAAAGGTAAATCCATTATTTTAAGGTTTTTAGGAACTGTACCAAGATTAGGAAGAGTAGTTATGGATGTAGCTATTACATTTACACTTTATGATTATATTGGAAGAGCTCTTAATATAATTTGGCCACCAAAACATTGATAGTTCATAAAATTTTATTCAAGATAGTAATATAAATCTATAATAAATAAATAATATTACTAATACAATAGAAATGACCTAAAAATATATTGAACATTATTCATTTAATACAAAGGATATATTGGGATCAGGATCATTTGGAACAGTTTTTAAAGCAACAGACAACAAAAATTGTAGATAAGTTGCGTTGAAAATGATATCTAAAGATAAATTGTTGAGAGATCAAAATGCTAATAATGGAGTAATGAGTGAAATTAAGATAATGAAAAAGTTGAACAATAAAAATATTGTATAATTAATTGATGTCTTATAAACATCAAATAATTATTACATAATTTAAGAGATTTGCGAATCTGGAGATTTAGCTAAGTCTTTATTATTATAAAATCACATAGATACTTAAAATAACATTCATTTGTAAATGAAAAATTAGCATTGAAAATAATGACTGAAATTTTACAAGGTTTTATAGAGTTGATAAAATTTGGAATTATTCATAGAGATTTAAAACCAGCAAACATATTAATTCATTAAGACACTTATAAAATTGCTGGTCTTTTATTTATATATTTTAGTAGATTTTGGATTTGCTAAAATTGTAGATAATTTTGCATAACAATTATTTTACTCTTAAGTAGGTACACCATTGTACATGAGTCCTCAGATTTTGAAAAATGAAAAATATTCAACAAAATGTGATGTTTGGTCATTTGGCTTCTTATTTTATGAAATACTCTATGGAAGAAGTATTTATCATTTTTAATAACATATAGCACCATGGGTAGCATCATCTATTCCTTAATTAGTAAAGAATATAAACACACAACCCTTATAATTTTAAGATCAGATTAATTAAGTTTCAGATAATGTTAAGGATTTAATTTCAAAATGTTTAGTCATCTAAGAGAGTATATATATTTATATTTAATAGATGATCGATATAGTTGGTATGATATATTTGGTCATCCTCTATTTAGTGCTTAATTTTCATAAACCCCAAATCTGTAATAAATTTGTGAAGTATTTTCTTAATTTCTATTAAATAATAGTAAAAGGAACTTTACATTGCAAATGGTTTAAGAGAAATATTGGGTGCAAAATAAATTAGTATTAATTAGATTTTTGAAGAATTATCTTAAAATTAAGATGGCATTATTCTAGAAGACAAATTGAAAGAATTATTAACTGCAATTTGTACTGAATTGGAAGACTTTGAAATTTAATTCATATTTAATAGTATTGATGAGGATTAAAATGGGTAGATTACATGTTAGGAATTCTATAATTGGATGATAAAACATGATGTTATGCATAAATTAAATTATTCTAGATTATTAATGATTTAGAAGTCAGAAGGGCATCAAATACTATTAATGGTCCATAATAGATCCAATAATAATAACATTATGATAAGAAAGATACTAAAACAATTATTTATAATTTGATTTCAGCAATACAATAAGAAAATGAAAATCTAGTAGAATTATTTTATAAATTTGTAAAGCGTTCTGAAAATATGAGTTAAAATGATTTTGCAGAGATGTTGCTGTAATTTATATAATTAAAATTTAATTAGGTATTATGATGAAAGTTTATGTGAAGATGAAATACTCTCGACCTTTTCAGTGTTTGATCTTGATGAAAAAAATGAAATCACCCTATAGCAATTCAAATACATTCTTGAATAAGATATAGATGATTATTGATTAATAATTAATTTAATCTAAACTTATTATCATTTAATAATTTAATTATAAGATATTTATAATATTTATAAAAAGTTATAAAATCAATAAATAAAATAAAATTAAAGGAGTTAAGATAAATTTTAAAGATATTGTAAATATTTTTAATTTTCATAATTATATAATGTAAGAATCTGATATATTAGCCTTAATTATTAAAAATATTAAAATTTTATAAAATAATATATTATTAATGTTGTTTAATCATTTATTATTACTTGAAAGTGGGGATAGTAAATTTATACCCTTTTAAGGTACTTTTTATGGTGTCTTTCCAAATGGATTACCAGATTAAGGCTATTAATTTTAAGAGGTTGCCTATTATTGTTATTATTATGGTATTGAATGTTATTATTAGTTTTAGGAATCTTATGGTTTTGAATTGTAAGAAGATTCAGGTTTTGGTAAGGTATTACCTAAATTTTCTTAGTTATTGATATAAGGTTGAACATAATGTTAGTGGGTCTATGAAAATTTTTGTTAAGGATTAACTTATTTTTGATAAGCTTTGTCTTGATAAAATACTTATTAATATGGAGGCAATAAGCCATATTGTTATTAAGGAGGAACAAGTTTAAAGGCATGATTTTGATTTGAAATCATTTGATATGATGCTTTTCTTGATTAATTTTATATTGGACTTCTACTTAGGAGCATGAAATTTTTGGAATTTTCAGTAACAGTATTAAGCTTTCTTCCTCTCTCATTTTTGATTGGAGTTTAACTTGAAATCAATATTGTTTGCTTGTTTGGAGTTTTATTAAATGCACTTAAGGTTGTTGTATTTCGACTTTAAGCTGGACTTAGATACTTTCCAGATCTATCCAATACAGGAGAAACACTTCTCTATAAAGGAGTTCTAAAATATGATTGGATAGATAGATCTCTTAAAGCAGGAGATTTACTACTTAATCCCATGTCAGGTGGAGGTGAATTAGTTCTTTCAGGTTATCTAGGAGGAGATGTATATCTTCTAATTTTAGATTAAGGTAGAAAAGCACTGCTTTATTATTATAAATTAGTATCAAAAAGGATATCAGAAAGTGTTGGTCTAGATTATTCATCAAAAGTAATCAATTTTTATACTAAATTGATTAATTATTAAGAATATCTCTTTCTTGCTGATGATAATAGATCCATAATTGATTTAAAATATATAGTTTTTCTTTGGTAATCTATACAATCTTCCAAGACTCATTATAAATTATTAAAGAATACTTGATGTCATAGTCATTAATTCTAATAATGTTAGTCCAAGTTAAAATGAATCTGTTTTCAAAGGATCATCTTTTGGAGTAACTGATTAGTTCACTAATGCATCTAATTATTATGGTGATATGTAAACACTGGCATCAGAATACGCTAACAATCTAGCATAAGATGTAATTATTTCTGGATATACATTATGATACTATTTTGTTATTTATTTCAAGTACCAATATTTTAACTTATTTCTAATTATCAATAAAGATTGTTTATGGATTCAAATCTCCATGAAATAAATCTAATTTTTATAAATATGAACATGCAGAAATTATTTGTAGAATTATCTAAATGATTGTATATATAAATTACTTTCCAAATTTCAGATTCTTCCAAATAACTACAATTTTTCTTGTGAAAATTTATAACATTATCTAAAGTATTTGGAATATATTCAAAAAAGAACTTAGTTTATAGTATATTTCCTTTAAATGTTAAATAATTTGATTAACATCCATAATATTATAAAATATTTGGATGATTTGCTTTTTTTCTATCATTATGTTCATTTACATTTAAATCATGTCTTTAACCACTATGAGATAACTTAAATAATTAATAATATACATACTTTTGAAAAGATTGACGGTTTACTTTTTGAATCTCTTCTCCATAATTAAATAGATCCTAAATATTTGTGTTATTTTGATCCAATGCATTCTAAATTATCTTCTAATTTGCCATCCATTGAAATCACTTGTTCATTTACATAAGAGGTTTAATTACCCATTTTTTATTAACAAATTTTGCTGTTATATATAAATATTAAAAAATTAATATAGAACCAGTGATATCAATTATATATTTTAGTTCAATATAAGTCTACCAAATAATACAACTCTTGAAATATCTATAGTATATTACCTAAAGTGATATATTTAATAATAATTATAATATATAAAAGAAATCTCAAACCTAAAAGTTAATTTTATAGGATTTTTATTTATAATTCATTTCATAGAAAACTGGTAGAAAAACAATAGAGAAGATTTCTGCATTTCCATTACAGAACAATCAAAAAGAAAATGCTAAGGAAATATAATAGAAAAAAGTAAAATATAAGAAGATTGAGGAATGAAAATTCAGCACATTTAAATGATCATTAATTGTTTACATTATTTAAGAATCTATAATATTTGCTGTAGTCAATTTATTAATACTGTCCATTACATCAATTATACTTAAGTAAATAAATTAAATTTTAATTCAAACCCACAAAATTCAATTATTCTAAGAATTAATAAAGCTATCTCAAGTTTTATCTATATTATATTAACTTTATATGCAATACAAATAGATAAGAAACTATTATTGTTCAAATATAATGATGAAACAAGAAAAATCCAATTTAATACTAAAGATGATGATAATAAATTAGAGACTTTTAATAGATGGATAAGTATGTTAATGCTTAAATTGAAAATGATTTGCTGAGAATCATAAAAACGCGTTAAATTTCTTTTAGGTTTCTCAAATTAAATAAAAACAATTATCTGTAAAATAAAATAAGGAAAGATGAAAAAGTTATAATAGAAAAAACTCTAATAGCTAGACTAATGAGATGGAGTAGAAATAGTATTCCAATAGAGTTTTTAGAATTGCAGGAGTAAATTCATATAAGATTCAATTGAATTTCTTTTATACATTGTAATATTTATATATTATTTTATAAAAATGATATATATATGATTATCAAAAAGTATTATACTTATTTTAATTGCTTAATTATAAGTTAGGTCAGAACATCAATAATTAAAATTTGATACACTTAATTAGTTTAAAAGAAAAATTATTACTTATTAGTTATTAGTTATTCAATAATTTTAAATTATATTTAAAAATCTGATCTGATTAGAATGCAAAAACAAAATTAAATACCACTAACTTACTTGAAGAGTGATGGAGATATATATCCAGTTCCAGAAACAATAGATAACGATATTGAGAGTTTTTTAACATTACCCTAAACAACGATTACATCAGAAAGAAAGAAATCCTTTCAAAGTCCTTTTAAATTAAGAAAATCTCATCAAATTCTAGAATTTACAGAATAACTTTATATCTGGAATTTTTATCTTTCCAGAAAATTCTCTAAATCATAGTTATAACTTGAATGAATATTTTAATGATATATGTTAACTTTTATATATGTGACTATGTATTTTCAATAATTTAAATCTATAAGCATAAAAGATTAAATATTTTAATTTCTTAACATAATCAAATAGAAGACATTTTATTTAAAATATTTAATCAATAGAGCCTGCTCAAATTTTGTCAAGTTAATTATCCTCCATTTTTGATATAAGAGTCTTCAAAGTATTATTTAATTTAATAATGCACTTCTATGTTTACAATTTAGAGAAAATCACACTAACAACATCATTCACATTATTTTTAGATGCCTTTCACCATTCATTTGTATAATTATATAAAACACATTTTATTACATATAAATATGATTTCAATATTTAATAAATAAATTATAATGTTAATATCACTATGTAATGATATTATAAAAGTTATTATTTTTATAATAAAATTATTAAGTTGAATAAAATAATTATATATCAAGTTTCGTAATAATATATTGGTTAAATCTTAATAGTTTTTACATCTAATTTTAATGGTTAAGTTCTTTATGGCGATTCTTTAGAGGTAGCAGTTTGAAGAGGAATGATATCTGTTTGAGTCTGTTAATTTTAATAAAGAATTTCAATTTATTATGATTAATTTATTTAGATGATTTGATCTTGTATTTCAGTTTAAATAACAGCTTCTTTATACTGAGGTAATTTAATTGGTTATTCAATTATTTATTATTCTTAAAGAATGGCTTTTAAATTATTAATTTCATCAATCAATTCATTATTTTAGATTTCATTCAATTTTTCTTATTATTGTAATTTATTTAAAAGGGATTAAATTTATAGTTCTTATTTCTCGATTGTTTTATTATAAGATGAATTTTGTAATTCAAGTTGATTAATCATTTATTATTGTTTGTCAATAGTCTGTTATAATTTATCAATTTGAGAGTTTTCTTCTTGAGTTTTTTGAATTAACTATTATTATTGCTATTTTTCTTAATTTTCATGATAAAAGTAATTGTGATCTCCCTAACATTAATTCTTGGTTATATATGCTTTGTGTATATAAACAGACATTTAATTAATGTTTTAGTTATTTATATTTCCTATATATACAATAGAGGATGTATAAGAAAGAACAAGTATAATATGTTGAAGTACACTTTTGAGTCTATCATAAAGTGTTCAAATGGAATTGTGTGAATTGGATTCTTAATTTTTCAAATATCCCATTGATGCTTATTTCATAACTTATCAAACTGAATTTGATTGTAAATAAGCACAGATAGTTTTTTGTATCAAAAAATGTTAATTATTTGAATATGATACTTGTTAGTCTAAAGAAATAAAATCAAATTGTTTGTAATTTAATACTAGTAACACTATTTTTGTAAATACATATCGTATGTTAATTGTTATGGTATTGTAAATTAATTGAATGTGAAGATAATGGTTGTTAATGAGATGATGTAACTTTTTTTTAAATAAGGATGGCAATTGTAGTCAAATTTGATACTTTGTAGGTCTGTATGATGCAATACTAAGAGAAAAGATGATACATTTGAAGAGATAGGAAATTGTATTAAAATAATCATATTTTTTTAATGAAAAGAATTTGATTAAAAATACACTTATGATAATAATGAACTTAATATTTGTGATTCGATTATTAATTGTAATGTAGACAAATATTAATGTCAGAGTTTTGTTTTAAGATATGTTTACATTTGAATCAATTTTAAAATTAATAAGTATATTTTATTTGTTTTGATTTTCATTGTTGTTCCTCACCATCAAAATTTTGATCAAATGAGATTATACTATTTCTATGTAAATTATTAGTATTTTTGTCTAAATAATCAGATTATTCTGTTACAAGTATCTGAATACCATCATATTCCTTTTATAATCTATCAATTTCTTCTTTTAGAATATTCTTCCTTTAATCTCCATCCTATCTATATTATTAATATATTTACCTTTAAAGATGCCATTTATTCCATCTTCTATTTTATTTCCCTTATTAGATGGTCTGCTTTTTAATTTAATTCTGGTACTGTAATAATATCTTCACTTTATTTTTTAATTTTCATAAAATCAGTTTCTTTAAGCATCTAAAAATCTAGTTTCTAATGCTGATTGAATTGTAATGAATTAATTATATCTCTAAATTAAATAAAGACTTTTTAGATTAAAGGATCTTATGTTATAGATAACAATTAATCAGATGTTCCTTATAGAAATTGATCAATTATTTATTTTAGATTATCATATTAGCTGATCATTTGAAATTCTTATTCTGAATTTTTCTTACTAATAATTGATCTAGAGACAGAAGAATAATTATCAACTCTAATTTATTTAATATATTATTACTATAATAAAAGTAATTTAAGCTGATTATTTTCTTCCCTTAAATCATCATTTTATTAAGTCAATTGCTCATATATTTTCTAGAACTTTTTCATTTATTAATCTTACATCTCTTATAATTTGGATTAAGATATATAAGATTATTAAATAGTTTTCACTTCTTGGCATTTTTCGTTTAATTATGTTTTCAATTATTTATTATATTTTTCAAGTTCTGCTATTTTTAAATCTTGTTTGTTAATCTTCACTTTAAACTCATCTATTTAAAGATTTAATTTCAATTATTGATCAAGCAAAATTTATTTTATTTTTTCAATATCACTTTTATTACTAGAAACCTTTTCTTCAATCTTAATAGAAATAAATAAAAAACTTTAATTGGTCTAAGATTTCTATCTGTAACTTAATGGTTATTATCATAGAAAGGCTATGATGAATCTCGTTTATTTTTATCTCTTTCTATTCTATGTTATTGTATATTTGGACTAATATTATTCATTTTCTATTAAAACCAACTAGAATCTTGAGTTATAGAATTTTCAGATCTTTTTATGACTTAATCAAACTATTTGCTAGTATTATTTAATTCCTATTGAATAGACATTTAACTAGATTAATATGTAGGAGGATATTAACTTTATTATTATCTATGAATGAATTCAGACATATCATTGTACTAAATTTAAATGATTAAAAATTACACTTTAATTTTAATTTCGAAATGGCTGCTTCATTGCCCTATCTGGTGTATGATATATTGGACTTTGATTTAAATATGATTAAGTATATGATTGATTCGGATTGACAAACATTCTCTTTGGTGTAGTTTCTTGATTGTTAATCACTCTTGTTCTTAAATAATGTTCTGACATTGAATAGAAATAATTATATTGTCAGTTAATATTTATATAAAATAATGGACATTGGTTAATTTAATGATTAAAATCAAGATACTTCCCCATTGGCTGATTTAGCTTCGAATGTTGGTAATTGATCATCTTTAATAAATAAATAGGATTTGTATTATGTCCTCTAATTGAATATGCAGCTCAATATATATTGATAAAGTAACAACAAAGTGTCTGCTCATTTTCAACTGATGTCTGTGCTATATTATTGTTTGGCAATTTGTTAAGAATTGTATTTTGGTATGAAAAACGTTTTGAAAGTGCATTATTATATCAATCAATTTCGATGATCATAATGTAAGTAAAGAATTACACTTTATAATTAAGTTTGAATTATTAAGGTTATGTTTGACAATAAAGAATAAGTCAGTGTTGAAGGGTAAACCAAACTCATTCTTTGATAGTCCATTAAATAAATTTTGGAGATGGACATAATTAAACTCTTATAGAAGTAACAATAAATTTACATTAATAAGGCCACTTTGAGAATACCTCAAGCCATAAAGAATTAAACAACAAAAAGCGTTCAGGGATTGACATATAATATTTTTGGATCTTTGCTTTTAGGAGATGCATTTAAAACATTCTATTTTATTGCAAAAAATTAACCAGCTTAATTTTTGATGTGTGGAGTAATCCAATTAACTGTGGATGCTTGGATAATGTTATAAATAGCAGTATTTAGTTCCAAAAAAGGAGAACTAGCAGAAATATGATTAATTATGAAATTTAAATTTTTAACAATGATTTATATCATTTTGGAACAACTGAGTTATCCCAAACACTGCAAGTGTTCTTTCCTCCTTAAAGATAGATGTATCCATCAACTCCCCATTTAGTGGACCATGAGTTCTTAACAATAAGAGCTTCAGAAGTGAAACCAACAGCTAAGACAGCGTGGTTGATATCTCCAGTGCATTATGAATCTGGGAAGATGAAATCATCTTATTTGGGTTTATAGTTCTTCCAATCTGAGGCCTTGACAGCGACTGAAACTGGTCCTTATTAGAGAGCAGCTTAGTGAGCAGCTTCGTTAGCGGCGATGGCAGTTGATCCATTAACTTTGTAGGGACCTCCTTTGATTAAACATTTTCCAGTTTCCTTTCCAGTCTAAAAAAGAATTAATATAAAATAATACATATGGATAAGCGTCTTAAGTTGTAAGACCATTTCTCTTGACGTAGCCCAAAGCTCTTGATGGCATACCTCCATTGCATCCTTAGTTGAAATCAATCAAAGTTGAACAATCAACCAATTATTATTCTGAGAGATCTGGTAATTCACCAGTGTTAACCTTGAAGAATCCTTCCAAGACACCAGTTGTACTGAATGCCCAGCATGAACCACATTATCCTTAGTCTTTGACATATTGGACACCTCCTCTTGATCTCCAATCGATTGGTGTAGCATTGACATTTTTGAATTCAGCCTTTGGTACTTCCAAGTCTTCTGGGATGACTTTGAGGGTCAAATAGGTGGCAGCAAATTCTTCATCTGTAAGATCTGTGAATTAGGTTTCACCGAAGATTTCTCTTCCAATTTTCTCATTTCTGGCCTTAATGTCAGCAAGATTAGCTTAATAAACTGATAATCTGTAGAGGAGTTCTGATCCTGTGTATTATTTGTTGAATGAGGCTTAATAATTTGTGAATTATGTGGCCAATTAAACTTCAGGAACGCTTTGAACATTGTAAAGTGTTCCTACTAACATCAATAAACCAATTGCAAGGAGTGTCTTTTCCATTTTTTAATTATATTAATATCAATGTCATAATTATCGATTTTTATAATACTAATGATGATGTCATCATTCACTTTGATTGACTATGTCACATTAATTTGTTAATTGCCTTCGGAACTATAATTATTATACGAAATTGGCACTCCCATAATTGACAACGACATACTCAACAAGAAAGTTCTAAATTTAGTAGCATATTTTTGCAATCTAAAGATACATATCTAAAATTAGTCTACAAAATTTAGAGTTAAAATATACTAATCTAAAATAAAATGAATGGGTTATTATTAAGCATACCAACAGTAGTGAGGATATCATATCTTATGTTACACCAAAAAGTATGCACTAAAAAAATGCAGAAGTTCAAAAATTAGGCACTTGAAGTTCATCTCAATTAAAATGCTTTTGCTCCTCTCATCAAATATATTGAACAATCATCGTTCTACAAAGCCAATGTACTCTTCAAAAGTATATAAATATTCTTGTTTATGATTTGATTATAAATACAATAGTTAATAAAATCAGCACATTTTTTCAAATATAATTTTATTTTACTCTATTTAAAATACAACTATACTAATTTTAACAATAAGCCATCGTAATATTCAAATTGAAATTGTGAAGCAATAAAGACAAAAATTATAAATGGGTTACTATTAAGTTATCATTGTCACTTGTAAATTTACTTATTTTTTATTCTCTAATTGTGCCATTTATCATCAATACAAAAATACATAGAATGGATATTTGAAATATAAAATTTATATTAAATATATGTTTTAACATCATTTGTATAAAGATAATGATAATTTAGATTTTATATTTGATTAATTAAAATATACAATTGTTATGGTCTAATATCAAAGAGGTTTTGTCAGAATCTAGCCTTTATCAAGGACTACATAATTGATGAACACAATTTATTATATTATAGAATAAATCTTTCAATTTATTTTAATATCCATAAATCTTCTATATAAGGACTATAAAGGTATAATTATCTCAACAAAACCTAAACATAAATTACTACCATAAGTGAGTGATAAATCAAAACAAATTTAAATATAAATAATCATTTTTATTGAGATTACCGTCTAATCTTCAATTTTTTCATATTTCCTAAAATTACCAAACCATCTATGAACTATATGTAATTTATTCAAATTCCCTACCATATATTAATGTACAATTAAATTCCTAGATGGATGTAGTATAATTATATTATAATTATCATTATCAATTGATAATAATGTTAGCAAGCAGTGGTATATTAATAATTCTTTACTTTTAACAGTATTTTATTTTTCAGTCCATTCATGAACTTTAATTTAATCCTAATTTCAAGTTAATCTTAAAGAATTCAATCTCTATTCATCCTCTTATAGTTTATCTTTATATTCAAACATTGTTATTCAAACTAATTAATAAATTTATTTAATATAAAATGGCAGATGAAAATCCAGATGACAATAATTTTGAATTCATCAAATTTCTCCCTGAAGGTGATCAAAAGACTAAGTCTTCCAGGGATTACACTGGTAAAGGATAAGCTAAATATGCCAATAATGAAATCTATGAAGGTGAATATGTAGAAGGAGTAACTGTTTCAAATCTAATCCTTAGAAAAGAAATGGTAAAGGCAAATATAATTATGCCAATGGCGACCTCTATTTTGGAGATTTCATAAACAATGTTAAACATGGAATTGGTAAATTAACATACAAAGAAAAGGGAGAATATTTCGGTTTCACTCTCATTTATTATTATAGGTTAATGGGAAAATGGTAAAAGACATGGAGAAGGCATTTTCACATATCCAAACAAAGATTAATATAGTGGTTGGTGGGCATTTGGTAAAAAAGAAGGTAATGGAACATATATTTATAATGACACTGGAATGAGAGTAAATTCTTAATATTATTTAATCATTAGTTAGTTGGTTAATGGAAAGAAAATAAATTTGTATCTGGAAGATGGATTTTACCAAATGGTACATATTATGAAGGAGAATTTGATAATAATAAACCTAATAAAGTTGGAATCTGGTACTTCAAGAATGGTAATAAAGTATAAGGAACATATAATCAAAAAATAATTACAAATGAGGATCCTGATGATAAGAAGCTTAATATAGAAATGAAATGGGCATCTAATGGATATTTATATTAAAATGCAGATTTAGTAAATGCACATGAAAAATTCTGAATTATCATATTAATATAGGAGATTCTTATAATCATTCATTATATAATTTTAATTATTCCTAAAATAAATAAAAGGAATTACATTTTTTCTATTAATCCTAATATTTTCAGTATCTAAAACATGCTTTTCAATATTTTCATCTTTATCAAACCCAAAATTCAATATAAAATTGTTTGATTTGGAAGGACTCTCTCTACCTTTAAGTGTAGGGGATGCTATAGTTTCAGGTATTCTCCTATCAAATAAACACAACTGTAATATCTCTAATAACATGGCAACAAATGTAAGAACCAATTCAGGTATACAGAGAGGCATTAATTCTATATCAATGAAATCTCTCATATAAACAAGATTCAAAATATTTGACCAATCAGTGCATTACTAAAGATTAATTAAAAAATATTAATACATTTTCAATATAGGTATGCATAGTATTTCTAAAATGAGCCAGAAATCCCAATTTAGTTCCAACAATAGCTAAATGTGCCATGTGAAGAAGAATGAGAAATGTTGTTGGACAATAAAATTTCCAAGTAACCTTATAAATCTTATGTTTAAATATCCCTTTCCTAGTTAAATTTTATACAATAGCAGAATGAAATATGGCTCCAAAACCCATTAAACAACCTAAATCAATTTAATTAATAATTACCTGCCATAATTAGAGCAACCAAAAATACAAGTTAAATGTAATTATCTCTATAATAGGAGACATCTATCTATTTAATAGTACAATTATATTCAGTAAATTTTTAACCAAAAAGACCAAATTTAGGAGTTTCAGGAAAAAAATCTAAACCTGGTAAACTCTCATAAGGATATTCATTTTCTTCAAATAATAAATATTGATCAAATTCATCTATGAAAGCATATTCTGATGATTAAATAACACATTTGTAAGCTGATTCTAATAATGGATATTGATTAATTGAATCCCCATCTTCATAGCATACATCGATTCCATAGCTTAAAGTAAAATTGAAATATGATTGAGTAACATTTTCTTTAGCTATTAGATCTTCATAATTTCCACAAGTATTTTGTTAATTTTTAGTTTAGCAAACCCCATTACAAATAGCAGTGCAATTTTTTTCATAAAATAATTCTCTGTAAGTATATTCGGATCTTTTTCCACAAATAGAATATCCCTTCCAGATAACAAAATCTTATGATTATATAGAAGCAATTTCATCACATCCCTCATCAATTTCAGAAGCTTAACAATGTTCATTCTTCAATTTATTGTAATCAATTTCACCACTTTCATTTTCTTCCCCAAACCCACAATTACATCCTTATAATTAATTATGTATAAATACCACTTGAGGTTTCTGGGTAACTATAAGCAAAGAATGTTTCCAGATCAGAAGGACATTTTGAACCAGGTATTTTTTGAATTTCAATTATTGGTTTAAATTCCCAATTATCATATAGATTTCTATCCATTTTGTAATGATTTATGTATAGAATCAATGCTAATGGGAATATAATACATTCTATAAGGAAATTAAGATATTAAACAGAAGCAGCAAAGTGAGTAGATTTCCAATAACTAGGTTTTTGTTTCATTAAATAAAAAAATTATAATTATATATCATGTACTTACATTTACTAATTTCTCCATTGCGAATAATATTTTCTTAGATGATTTGTAATGTTTTTAGGGATTAATTAATAATTCACATATTCGTTGCAAAGTAAAAGGTGGTCTAGTATAATAAATGGAAATTAATATACTTTTATTCAAAAACACAAAGGAATTGGAGCACAATATCTAATTCATCTTCAAAACCTTCATTTTAAGCAGTCTTTTCGTAAGGGAAAAGCTTTTACATATTTAATAACATATCTCTGGTTGTGATGACAATAAGATATCTTAAATGGAGCCAGTTATATTTTTGAATTTCACCATTCTAAGAGATAGATTCCAATATTGGTTTCAACTGGCTCATTAAATTATTAATTTGAATGGGTATTTCCTTTTAGTATTAAATGATATCTTTTACTTTCTTAATTCGAATTCCTTACTGGATTTAACTGACGATCTCTTGTGTTTGCTCATAGAAATCTTTGAGTTGTGTCTAATAGTCATGTTGAATCATTTCTTTATTTTCATTCATTTTTATTTAATTAATTAATATAAAAGGCTTTGCTGAAGTATAAAGTATGAGTGTTGATTCAAGTTAAAATAAATCTAATTATTATTCATTCAATCCCCTAATATCTATAATCCAAATTATATTAATTAAATTAAGATGAATCCTATTTAGTAAGCATGGTTAAAAATCCTGAATCCAGTGTCTGTGGTGATCAATGAAAAGTTAGCCAAACGATCCGGATTATTGGGTAAGATTGGTAGATTCTTCCTAATTGGTCCAAGAGAATTTGGATATCATCCTACAAATTAAATGTTAATTTATTTCAACAGAAGAGTACTCTTTGCAACAGCCTTCATGGGTCACAAATATTCTGTCTTAAAGTAACTTATACTCAATATATTTTCAATAGAGGACTTACACATTAAGGATATCATATGTTAAGACCAATGAGAGCAGCTGTATTCTTGGGACCAATTGCTGTTTTAGCAGGTCTATTTAGATTAGTCTATTATTCTTCTGAAAATAGATCATATTAGTATGCAATATTATTTGGATAGTTAGTCCTGATAATTTGGATTACGTGATGAAGAAGGCAACTAATTCTTTACAATTTCCATTGAATACATTGAATTAAAGATTATCAGCACATTACACAGAAATTAGTTCTATTTATACAGCTGAAATGATGAAGAGAGTAATAATCCATTTTTATTCAAATCTTAGTATCATAAATAACATGCCAAAATAATCAAGGATAGATAAATATCATCAGAACATGTTAAGAAAACTAAATATGCTGATCCATCATATAAATATGTCCCAATGACTCCAGTCCACATAGATGATGTAAAACTCGGTTGAGATAAATAATATAAATATAATGTTAACAATCTTCGATGAGTTTTATAATAATAAAAATATAGCAGACTTCCTTGATGATGATAGCATACTCTTGAATAAGGAGAATAATATCCAGTTGAAAGAATTGTAAGGATATTTTATAAATTACAATCAATTAGTTTAGTCAATAATGAAGATTTAGTAACATAGATGCTCTCCTTTTTTGAATATGATGAATTAGAAACTGATCACAAACGTGTAATCAAGTATCCATTTGTTGTAAGCGAATTGTTGAGTTCACTTTATGCTTTAAATGCAAAACATCTGAATTTCCTTATCCAATTGTTGAATTCCTAAAATACATAGTCTTTACCTTCTATCACTATTGGATATATAAGTAAAGTGATTATGAATGTACTCAAAAACAATCCTTGTCTTGTAATCATCCAACTTAACAAATTAGTTTTGGTAAAATGTCTAATTATCATAATTGGGTATTTTTCTACAAGATATCAATAATTATTCTATAGCTGAATTAATCTATTCCATGATTATTTATTAAACACAGGAAAATCAATTGGAATATTTAGAATAAAGAATTGAATTAGTCAATTATTTATTGAATGAGATCAATACTAATAAAAGTGAAGGAATATCAAATGTCATATGTATGTTATTAAATTAAATTACTGAAACCCTCTAAGAATAGAAATCTCTTATTATTAAACATTTATTTACAAAATTAGACAATTTTTTATCTGCCTTGCCTTATCAACCATAACCAATATTAAATGTACTAATAAATCTTATTAAACATCAATAATATTATGAATCTGAGGTCAATTAAATTTACAATCATTTTCTTGAAAGATCATAATAATTATTTTAAGATTTGGTTAAAAATGAAAGTTCTTTAGGTCAAAATAATCTCTCATATATTTAATTTTATGATGTACTTACAAATTAACCTTATATATTACAGAATATCAACGCTTAATATTTAGTATTTGCATTGTTTGTATAATATCATATAATAAATAGCAACTAATATAAAAGTATCAATATCATAATCAATTACACAAATATGCTACAAACATCATCCTCAAATTAATACCTTAAATTGACAATCAATAATTACTTTAAACAGCCCTTTCTGAATTTAAGTATATATATATATATATTTTAGGATTAAACCAATCAAGGAAAATAGAGGATATGTAGTTTAGATTATTAATAAAATATATGAAGTGAATTCAAATTTACAAAATTAGGAAGAAGAATTACAAAATGTTAATTCAATTTAGAACAATTATTTTTTTGGACAGGTTCCTGATTAGAAACCTATATTCAATTTATAAGAAGAATTTGAAGCAGCAATGAATAAATTATAGATATGAAATCATTAAATTTGATCTTCATCTTCATCAGAACTACTTGGCATATCATAATTTCTTTATCCAGTATTCTCTTTCTTTAATGCCATCTCCAAATACTTTTATTCAGCTATTTTTAATTCTTTATCATTCTAACATTAAGCATATAGATCAAAAGCATCTTTGTTTAACTTAAAGAAGTTCTCTCCCCAAGTAAATTTACTAAGAATATAATCTGCTTATTCTCTCCTTCCACATAAAGCTAATGTAGCTGCAATAGCTTCTACACAAGATAATTTAAATTATTTGCCATAATTCACTGGATTTACAGCAACCATATGAGGTAATAATCTTTCATTTGGTGACACATAAGTAATTTCTTCTATCTTTGCCCATGAACAATCAATTACACAAATACCTTTTTACAATAATTCCTCATCATCTTTTGATACATATTTTTTCCCATTTGCACTTACTATTATTCCTTAAAATTTCACTTTTGGCTTAATTGCTGTTAATAATTTAAATCTTTCCATTTTACGACCTGTACATTTTTTAATATCACATTAACCATAATCAATCATAAATAATTTAATATCATTTAACCTTTCTTCTGTCTTGTTTATTTATTCTTAATCATCATCTTCACTTTCATCTTGACTATCATTCTATTAATTATTTATTTATTGTAATTAATGTAATGTTATTTATTATTAATGACCTTATTATTGTTTTTAATCTCTTTTGTCTGATCTTGATTTTTTCCAATTTTAATACCTCTATTTATTATTCATTAATTTATTTTTAATATAATACTAATAAAAATGAAAGCAAATCGATTTAATATCCATAATCCTACAATTGAATCCTACTAATTGGAAGAATATTACAATCATTTTAAAAGGATGGAAGAAATTGATAAAGAAAAAATGAATATTTATAAAAATATTGAGTCCAATAAGTCAGCATCTAATTACAGATTTCTGATGCTACAATAAACATCCAAATTTAATAAACAACAATAATAAAATGCTTAAGATCATCTTTAAAAAGTATTGTTCACAATATTTTACATAAGTTATTGGATAATAAAATTGAAAAGATCAAAGTGAGAGACAATCCATATATCAATTAAACTAGATTAAGAGGTATATCTTAAGTTGATCTAAAAAGTCCAAACATTAGTTTTAATAGTTCTTAAGAGAATCTCAACTTAATGAAAAAACTTTAATCTCTTAAACCCAACATCTCAAAAAAGGATCTAGATATTCATTATGAAAAATAAAAAAAATATGGCAGTCGACTAAGAAAACTACCCAAACTTCCAGATTCAGACAAAAAATACCACTATTTATTTTGATTTGTATAATTTTAAATCAGTCAAACTAATTCTAAAACTCCTCCAAAGAATCTTACTCTGATACATTTTCATCCTATTATAATGATTTAATCTAAATATTGAATTTCTCATTCAATATCAAAATCTTCTTGTATAATTCTTCATTTTCTTATTATACATTTGCTTAAAATTATTGACTTAATGTTGGATTTTCTTTATTAAAAGCCATCCAGAATTTTTCTAAATTTTAATCACTCACATAATTCTATGTCACAGCCAAACAATCTTCAATATTCAAAACAGCATGCCACCATCCATTTGGAACATAAACAGTATCATGTTCACTCTAAATAAAATCATAATATTGAATATGTTATTAATCACAGTGTTATTTTACTAAAGGAACTATGATACTAAAATAATCAATTGGATTATTAATATTTGATAAGACATCCTTACTAATTAATGATTTTCCTATAATTATAATAACAATCATATACCTTTAACAATATTCTTATCTATAGAAGGAGGAAACATAACCCATCTTTTTTTTCCTATAACAACACAATTCCAAGCAGAGGTTTCATAAGGATCTATATGAATCATTGATCCTGATTTCTTAGGACTAATATATCAATAGATTTACCCACATAAAATCCATCTATATTATGGCCTTTTCTGCTTCAAGTAAGCTAAGTAGTCTTATGGAAATAAGTATGGTATCTTATATTAATTTAGCATTTAATTTGGGATGTCTCCATCAAATATATAAAAGGGATTGTAATCAGTATTGTCTTAAAAATATTGAATGTATTAATCAAATCTTAATTTCAAATAGTTGCCATCATCATCTATGGCACACCTAAAATAGTAATCTTTATAATTTTGTATTAGGTAATCCAAATCCCAATTTTCCCAATCTTTATCCAATCCGTTTATAACTACTGGAATCTTAGAGTCATATTAAGTTTAAAACTCTTCAAGAGATAGATTACAATCAAGTTTGATGGGGGATACTTCGACTTTTTCAAGCAATAAATCATTGAATCTTTATTGATATAGATGTGATGCTCTTTGCTAGTATTTTAGAAAGGTTTTCAATTCATCAACATTCTTGAATTCAAATTATTTTTATGATTGGTTCATAAATAAAAAAATAATGAATGAACTATTATTAGATAAGATGATTATATTTATATTTAATAAAAAAACAATTAAGTTCCGTTAAATGAATTAAGCTTCAAGTTCATAATCCAGAAACTTTTATAATTATAATGGAAGTGCTTTTTCAACAGATAGTATGAGAGTTTATAGTAAATCTCCTAAAAATGCATAATAATACATAAATAGATATTAACCATGTATTTATTCCACAATGAACAATATCTAAAATTTGCAATCTCTCAAAAATTAAATATCTTAATTGTAATCTGTTTTAACTCAATAACATCGAAAAAGTAGTTTTACAAGATAAAAAGCAGATTCATCAGCAAATATTTCAAATGATAGATCCTTTTATACAATGATAAAAGAGTAATTAAAATAAGTTAGCAATTTATAAACAATTGAAAAAGAAGTTAGCAATTAAAATAACAATCAAACTACTCAATAATTTAAAAAGGATTATGTAAATAACAAGAAATTAGAATAAGAAACAGAAAAATAATCTAATAATATGACTCCTTAAGGTAGTGCTATAAAGAATACAAGCATTTTAAAAGAAACTACAAATAATGTGATTAAAAGCGAAAAATAATAAGCTTTAAAGCATTTGTTATATCCTGTAAGTGAGACTAAAGGAGATATAAATATTAAGAAAAACAATAAATTAGAAGAGTAACTTAGAGTTGGACTTCAAGAAAAATTGAGTTATTTGGAATAGAATAAATAGGAAAAATTGACTAAATTAATTTAAGGTAATCAATTAATTAATATAATAGAGTTTAAAAATGCAAAAAAATTACTAGAAGATGACTATTAGAATTAGGTTTAGAATGAGATTTAAATATTTGAAAGAAAATTAAGAAAATTAATGATGTCATAAAATAAGGATAAGAAACTAAAAAGGCTTAAAAAAAATAGTTTATTATTGAATTCTAAATTAAATCAAGAATCACCTTGTATAGTATTGTTTGCAATAATTTGAATAGCTTAGAGCTCATCATAATCATCAGAAAATGAAATTCAAAGTTCTTACAATTTAATGAACACTTTCAAAAGATCAGATAGAACCTAATTAGTAAGTAGTTTTAAAAAAGATTGTAATATTTTCAATTACTCTATTGATAGCTTCGATAAATAAGGATAAAAAGTAAAAGGTACGATTCGAAAATGAATAGGGTATACGTTTCAAAACAGAAACAGAAAATAATTGATTTGACTTGAATTTAAAATATATATATATTTTTTTATAATTTATTTAAAAAACTAAATGGGATAGTTATACAGCTTTGTTTAGGATAATAAAAAAATGGTTGGCATAACTGCGGTTGCAGCTTTAGGGTATAACTAGAATAATTATAAGAGCAACAGCAACAGTGGTTTATAATAAACGGAAATAATATTTAAGTTAGAGTGATATTTTTAATACACCTAAACAACTTGATGATGAATATTTTCCTGCAAAAAGACCAGCATATTATTATGATGATAGAGAAGATACATTAAATACAAAAATAACAAGAACAGGAAAAATAGATTAAATTATAGATTCTATTAATGTTAACTATATTCCAAATTCTGAATGTTTAGAACCATAAACTATTGTTGATATACTCTAGAATACTATAGAACTAGCAGGAGATGAGTTTATTCGAATGACCCTCAAAAATAGAGCTTAAAGAAGATAATTTAAGGAAAATTTAAAATAAAATTAATACAGATATTAAATTATTAAGTATAATGAAGACTTAGAAGAATTGTTAGAAAAAGCATAAGCAGAATTATTAACTCGATTGGATATTAATAAAAATATTTTTGAAGAAAGTATGCTTGTTTTAATGGAAAGAGGATTTTTTCAATAATTGTATATGTTATAAGCAAGTGTCAAATAAAAAATAAAAGAAAAGATTCCTTCCAAAAAAGATTTATAATTAAAATAAATTAAAGATGTCATAAAGTTCAATATTAGAATATTGAAAGAATAACCAGACCCTTTTAAAAGTATTATTTCTTATATGATTGTAATTAATTTAAATTAATTATTAGAATAAGTAAGATTAGAAAGATTATATTCCTAATGTAATTAGTTTACTAGTTTAAGATTTTATCTATTAAAAATATAAGATTGAAGAAGAAGATCAAATAAGAAACATTTCTAAACCAGGTATAAATTATGAATCTATATATGTATAGAATGTATGGGTGATCCTGAAATTCTGTAACTTATGGGTGAGTTAGAAACCACAATGTAAGAATTGATGTAAAGTTTGGGATTAGGAGGCATTGAAAATATTCCAGATAATTTTGAAAATTTTGCTTGAATAATTATATATATTATATGTAGAGGAAAACAATAATCAATTATTTTTATAAATTGTAACAGTTCAAATAAAAAGATGTTCTCTTAAAATGTAAAAGTTATTCAAGATCATATCTTTATTACTATATATACACTATAACATTATGTAATTGAACTTTTTCATATAATATTTGTTAAAGAATGAAAAATAAAGAAACTAACAAAATCTCAGATCAATTTAAATTAATTGGAGTACCTAATAAAATCAAAACATTGTGCAAAAAGGGCAACAGTTTTCTTTTTCTTCCTCTTAGATATCATTTGAATTATATTCTTTCCAACTTTCTACATAATGTATTTTGCATAATTCATTGTTAAATGTAATTTGATGTGCTTTGGACTTTTTAAGTATTGGTTAACCTGTAGAATCAACACGAATTTTCTTTTATGAATTGGATTTTTGATCAGAAGAAAATAAACCTTTAGATTTGAATTAAGATGATAATTAATCTTTCTATGTTGTTTCAATGCTCTCTGATTAGTGTTTGTTTTATTGAGTTTACTCTTTAATATTGAAAGGGATTTCTATCAATTTTCTATCTGTTTCATCCTAAGGTTGTGGATAAATTTACATAAAAAATGTGATGATTATTAATAAAATATATATTATACTAAAAATAAAAATATTATTAATCATCACATTTAATAATAATAACAATAATAATAATAATAACAAAAATGTCCAGTTCCTAAATTTATTAGAAATGAAAGAATATTTTAATAAGAATTGTGGAAGACTATAATATGAGAAGGAAATGACAACAAAAATTGTTGTTTTTTCAATTATATATTTTTTGAATATATATGCAAATCTTGAGTTGATTCAATATTATTTTAAAAGTTAAATAAAATACATTAAATAATATGAATGACGTGATCAACTTATGATTATCTATATACACTATATTTTAAAAGTTATATATCAAGGAATATTTATAATTGAATGCTTAATCAATAGGTTTAAGTGATTATCAGATATTGGTATAAAGACAAAATCTTCTATATTAAGATAGTTATAAAAAAGAGGTCTGAAAAATTAAAGTAAAATAAAAAATATATCACAAATGTTATGATGTATAAATAAACAAAAATGATCGATATTGAGATATTGTTAATATATCAAAATTCGAAATTGAATTGAAGCTATATATATATTCAATCCGATTATTTTTTTAATAATAAATATGATATTTAGCAAAGGTTTAGTGAACAATTCAGAGTTTTGGAATAAATCTGACATTCCAATATTTGAAAAGGAAGACTTTCAAAATGTATAAGTGTTAATGGGTAATTTCACAAAAGTAGGACGAACCTTCAAATAGAGATGCCTCAGAACTTACTTTTTGGTCAAATAATTTTTATTATACTCTGATGTGGGAAGTGGAAATAATATTAAAGGATTTGTATAATTGGATACTGTATATTGTTAATTTAATTAATTGGAAACAGAATTTTAAATAGCATTAATAAATAATGGTAACTAGATTCACTTGAATACAGAGGACAAGTAGTAATTCAAAATATGGGTAGATGCTTTGTCAAATTGCTGTATCTTGAGTGATTTTGATAAAGTATACAAACTGGGTATGCAAATAGGTTAAGGAAGTTTTTCAACAGTAAACCAAAATATATATTTTAAGGTTCATAAATGTTTCAATAGGGATGGTGAGATGTTTGCTGTAAAAATAATAACAAAACAAACAATAAAATAATTTAATAAAAAAAAGAATTATGAGGAATAATTATTAAATGAAATCTAAACTCTTAGAATGTTTAATCATCCTAATATTTTAAAATTATATAGAGTTTATGAGAACCAATACAAAATATGTTTATTGACTGAATATATCGATGGTCCAGAATTGGTTTCTTAACAATCATCTAAAAAATTGTATTCCTCTGATGATTTAAGAATAATGATAATACATCTTTTAAGTGCAATTGAATAGATTCATTAATAAAAAGTAATGCATAGAGATATTAAACCATAAAACATTATATTAAACAATAATAACATTTAGAATCCTGTTTTAATTGATTTTGGATTGGCAGCATTTACTAATTAGAAGAATATACCATTTCCTTAATGTGGAAGCCCAGGGTATCACATTTTTACTATTAAATTTTAGTTATTCAGCACCAGAAATATTGAAATATGATGAATCTAAAAAAATATATAATCAATAATGTGATATCTTTAGTTTAGGAATAACTTTATTTGTTATTCTTTATGGTTATAATCCATTTAAACAAAATGATATAAAATAAACTATTAAAAAAAATACTGATGGATATTTTGAAATACCTTCATCCAAATATCCAAAATCATGTAAATTGCTCTTTATTAATATTCATTAGTGGAAAATCTTATCTGTCAAATGACAAAAAAGTATCCTAAAGATAGGATTACCATAAGTGATGCATTAAACCATTCCTTTTTTAAGACCCCATTTTTTTGTTAAATTAAATTACCCAAACAAATTGTATCTAAATAATATCGTGACATTATTGCCAAAGGAGAAAATAACATACATATGCATGTCAGTATGGAAATGGATTAGGGTGTCAATTATATAAGCCAAGCTAATACTTAAACTACTCCACAAAATAATGGATATAAAAATAGAACTATTTCCATAATTAGTGTACCTATTAGTAGAAAGAGCTAAGATTATTATAAATAACAAGAAATTAGTTCATAATCTAGAACTTCCAATGATAAGGATTGTAATCCATAAGATAAAATTCGTATACCATCTAAAACTTTATCTTATTAAAAAAACATTCAATTAGATTATGAGGATGAATATCAACTAGATAGTTTAGAACATGATAATAATTATGTAGATCAAGAACATTTATATAAACTAAACTTCTCTATTAACTAAATGTTATTTTAAACCTCTAAGCTTAATCTAAATAAACTTAATAATTGACTATTTAATATTTATATTTTATTATTATTTCCTAAATATACTTTATTTGTTTATTTATCATTTATATTTTTGTAAAATTCCACCTGCTGAAGCAACTAAACATCCAATATCTGAAATCCAATGAAGTGGTTCAGAGAAATTCTTTTTAGGTCCATTAATCACTTTAATTTCTCCATCAACAACAGAAATAAATTTATGAGTACCATCCCATGAAGAGGTAACAAATAATCTAAATATATATTAAATAAATAATTTACTTTTAGTCTATTCTACTTAAAAATCTGACTACAGAGTCATGAGCTTTAATAACTTATTAAATTTCAATAGATTATACAAAAGTGTAGATTCTTATTTCTCCAGATTTGTTTCCAGTAACAAATCTAATTCCATCTAAAGCAATCACTGATTTAATTTCATTATCTTAAGGAACAATTCCAACTAAATCTCCATTTAAAAAATTGGATGCTACAAGTGTACCATCATCTGAAACTGAAGCAATAATATCTGGTGTTATTAAAGCAATATCATTAACACTTGCTTAATGAACAGCAATTTTCTAAACTTGTTATTATGTTTAAGCATTAAAGATTTTAATAGTCTTAAATAACAATAGACATTTACTCCATCTTCTGAACATGATGCTATTAGATTTTTAGGTAAATTGATTATCTACCAAATATATTTATCATGAGCATTAATGACTTTCCATTTATCATAGTTTTCCCAATCCCAAAATTACAATTAAAACGATTCTTCATTTTCTTCAACACTTATTATTATTCCTTATTATACCTTGCAATTATGTATGTTTTTTTATCTATTGTCACTGAACACAAAGCTGAAATATCATTTTCGCAATCTACCTATTAAATAAATGAAAAGTTTTTGGTTTTGTCAAAAATAAAAATTCTAGTTCCTGAACTATAAGCAAATAATTTTTAATCAATTGAAATTATAGATTTCACTTAAGGATTTTCTTACCTCTCCATTTGGTTTGGCTCAATTATTATGTCTTTCACACCTTAAATCTTTTATTTAGCTAACATTTATTACTGCTTTAATTGATTCAACTAAATAATCTTGCTCTTACTTATTTTTTTCAATTAAGAATTAAAAAGAAGGTTCCTATAAATCTACCTTTGGAACTTCAGCAACACTCTAAAAATAAAATATAATTTATTTTTATACTTATTTACTCATCTATTAAATCTTTTTAGAAATATCATTCTTATATTAAGTAAATTCATTATGAATCTTTTCCAATTTCTTTTTAACTCCTTAAACATCTTTTAAAGCATCTATAAACTATCTTGCTTCCTATTCATGAAACAGTACTTTTGCCAATAAACTTGCACTTAAATCATCTCCTTTTTAAAATTATACCTACTGATCAATTATTGTACTGAAATTTTCAATAGTTTTTGGAGTCACTAACTAGAATATGATAATCAAATATTAATACATCAAATATGTCTTCAATTGTGAAAAGATTATTGGGCAACTTCTTAAATAAACAATTAACAAATAATTCATGAATACCATTTAACAATATTTCATGAATAGAATCTGCTGTTTATATTAATTTTATTCTGAATTATTCAGTCTCATTAAATAATGGAGTCATTTTTAATTTGTATTCTCCAACTAAATCATTTGATATTTATGTTTAGAGTTTATTTTATATCTCTTTAAAAGTAACAAACTATTCTTTTGTTCTTTACTATTTACATAAAGCACATGCTTTAAATGTTTAACTTCTGTCTGTATAATTTAAACTTACACAATCATAAGCATTATTATGAATTTTACATTTATCTTCTAAAGCAATTGAGCCTTATTAATTTCCCTTTTTATTCTTACCACCACAAGCAAACATATTTATTTTTATATTTTAATTAATCAATTAATTGCAATATTATCAATTTTTCTGATATATAAATATTGATCAATAATTATATAGAAGTAAACCTGACTCTTAAGAATTAAATCAATACTTTAAAATTTTGTTTTAGTTAATTATTAGTTCAAAATATTTTATAAGAAAATGATTCTTAAATATGTTACATTTTTGTAAATGCTTCTCTCTACTACATTTGAATGCTGTATTATTAATAGATCAATAAGAAATTTATAGTATAGATAGAATTGTATATATTTAATAAAAAAAGTATAGGATTACTGAATCACCAAATATTTCATAGTGATTATATAAAAATTATAATAGTATCCCATCATATAATAACTTGTTTAACTGAAGTTATTTTGTTGAAAATATAGCAATCAGTTTTATAATTTTAAAATTTCTAAATTCATCATTGATTAAGGCAACTAATTCATGTACTGGGACTAGATAAAGTTGACTTATTTTCATGAGCTAAATTATATAATTATTATACATAAAATTAGCATTTATTTCAAGGCAATCGATGATAGCTCAAAAATATGATCTATTCTAAGTTTAGTTTGTTTTCGTTTCTTAAAATAGAGAAATATATATCCAATAGTTATTATCAGCCAAATACCAAACCAAATCCACAAAATCCTCAAGCAATAACCTATATCTTTGCAATCATAATTTTGATCAACTTTAACACAACACTAACATTCTGATGAACAATATCCTTTTATCATTTCAATACATGAAGTGAACAATAAAATTTGTAAGAACATAAATTTTAGAATTTTTTTGTAAAAGTATTGTTTTATCAAAAATGCAGTCAATATATATATATTATAATGATTTGATATTCAATTAGATCATAATTTTATTACCAAATCAACATTTCAACTAAATAAACATTATCATTCAATGTAGTAATTTAAACTTTAAACCAAAAAATATATCCTTCAAATTCTAAATTTCTCATATTTACATTAAAAAAGTATATAACTAGAAGATTAAACTTTATTTAATATATTATTATTTCTAACTATAAATAGTAATATGATTAGCAATGTGAATCTTATAAATATATCTTATATAATTTTTAATAGATGTTATCAATTGTTAAAAAAATTAATGAATTCCTATTCTTCTATTGAACCACTATTGTTTTAATCCATAATTCTATAGACTCTATTGATTACTGCCTTATTCCAATCTAGTTCTAGCTAAGAATAAAGTTTTTTAATTTACTTTTTTAAGTAAAAAAATGAATTCAATGATTGATAGATCTTTAGATTTATTAGTGTCAAACTCTTTAAAAACATTTACAACAAAGTTTTTACCACCTGCTCTTGTTATTACTCTTTCTTTAATTTAATTTAAACTATTCTATAAATATTCTTAGAATGCAGTGTCTTCTTACTTTTCATCCATATTCCAAGCTTTAGATAATATAGATGTAAATGTTTCATCTGATGCTATATTTAATGATAATTCTTCATGAAATTCTAAGAATTATTCATAAGTTAATTCACCTCCTACACAAATATTATTTATAAATGTTTTCATTCCATCTGTTAAATTATCAATCTTATAAATTTATCCTATAGATTTATTGATTTTATCTTACTTAAATAATCTGATGTAATTTTAGTATTTTATTAACTTTCATATACTTTAATTACCATAGCTTTTCTTCTTTCATTCATTTCTTCTCTAATAAATGTTAAAAATTCTCTAAAACTCAAAAATCCATCTCTGTCTTTATCAAAATATTTAATTAATGCTTATAATTCAATAATTTTTAAGAACATTCCAACGCTCTTCAATAGATTATCTAATTCTTCTAGATTTAATTTTCCGTTACCATTTTTGTCATATTATTAAAATATTGCTCTAATATTTAATAAATATTCTTAATACTTTAATCTTGATAATGTACAATAAGGATTAGCTTTACATACATGATTTCTAAATCTAAAAACCAATTCTTATATTGCAGTTGGTAATCCAACTCCATAATATGCCATAGTTTTTTAATTATATTATTAAATTTAATTAAAATGAATAGAAATTATTATATTTATTAATTAATCTTATGAATTAAATAAATCACAACTTTTTTCAACTTTATATAAGAGTTTATAAATAAATAAAATTCATTTCATTGAATGAATTGAGAAGAGACTGAATAAGAATTAAATTAAGGAAATTCAAACTTAGGTTTATTTTGAGATTTTTCACAAGTTTTATCTAATTCTAGATAACCCTCCAGATTGTGTACTTATAATTTAAGTTATTCATTTTATAGTTATGTTCCACTTTAAGTTTTTAATAATTTGTGAGTTCTATTTTTAATTTACAAATCCTATACTTTAATAAAATTATATACAGATCTTCCATAAAACTATCGAGCTATCAAAGACCATTTAGATCCAAATTAATTATATAACTACAATAATTTTTAATCTTCTTAATTAGACCATGGCTATTACTTTACATCAACAATATCTAACCTTAACTTGTTTATATATCTCTCCCGTATTTGTTTCCCTGTTTTATTTTTTAATACTTTCAACATATGATATTTTATATACTTGTAGCAATTGTTGCCCAATTGTTTTCTTCTTAATTAATATTATCTTTGATTATTTTATCTTCTTCTGGAGTCCATTTGCTTTTTTAAGATTATTCTGGTTTATGTTTTCTCTACCAATACTATTTACATTATGTTAAAGTTCTTCCTTTCATTCTTTCAATTATCCTTTGCCAATCCCCATTAAATTAATAATACAAATTTGCTAGTAAATCATTTTCTTCTTGACTCCATTTTTTCATTTTTCCAGTCTAAATTCTATTCAAACTTAATTGATTTACATTTTTTTCAATCTCTCTACTTCTACTTCTACTTTTACTTCTAGAATCAAATGTACACTCCTCTACTTTATATTAATTATTGAAACACTCGTTTTTGTTAAACAAACTAGAATCGTTTTCTAAAACAAAATTATGAGTAGATGACAATTTCTAAATTACATCCTAATTTTCAGAAATTTGATTTATTTCTTCAAAGCAACTAAAATGTATTTCCTCTTATTACTTCATATCTCCAAGTTAATCACATTCATACTATAATTAATTGTTTTAATCTAATATGTCATTCTGAAACTAATCTTCTTAAACAAAGCAAAATTAATCATCATTTAAAGGATCAAAGTTGAAGTCTTCATCATAGCTCATTTTAAATAAATATAAGTAAATATCGAAAAAAAACACATCAAAATTCATATTCTATCATGCTCCAATCTTCAATATCTTAGAATTCTAATTTTAAGATTAAACCAATTAATGAATTGTTAAAAATATACATTTTAATTTACAATTGCTAATCTATCTGGTTAGAATAATATAAAAATAATTATATAATTGCGTTTTTCAACATAATTAATATTAAAATTTCTTCCCATAACTAATAGTATTTTATTATATTATAAACCAACTGTTAAAAAATAAATCAATCTTAAAATGAGTATCAAATAATTCAATTCATGAACATCTGGTTATTTTATATAGAAAATAACTAAATATATATATTTAATTAAGTTTTATAAAATCAAAATTGTTTAGGCTCAATTATTTTAAAATTTTTATTACTTCCACAGATCAATGAGTTATTTAATATTTTTATTTTACAAATTTTATACAATTTCTTATTCTTAATTCAAATTATCTCGACAAACCGTAAGAAACATACCCATATGAATTGATGTCAAAGTATTATGAAGAGTTTCTCCATTGCTATCTGATTATTTGAAAATTGGATCCAGAATACCATTTAAAAGGATTTCAAATATACATTTTGATATAATAAACAGATTCCCTATAATTTTATCCTTATCATTTTTTGTAAACAATAATAAATCATCCTTAAATAAAGTTATACAAGATAATATATAAATTAATTAAAAGACTGTTGTTTTTTTATCCTCAATTTCCTTTGACTTTTTCTTTGTTAATTTCTCTAATTGAAATAATTAATAGAGGATTGAATATAAAAGATTACAATGATTGATGTCATTCTCATCATAAGGTTTACTTCCTTCAGTTATAATGATTTATTTTTAAATTTAATAAAATGATTATTTAGTTGTTATTGTAAAACAGCAACATTTTGCTAATGTTTTTCTTTTTATAAATGGCTGATTTAATTCTTATATATGATATTTAACTAAAATTTCACTTAGTGCCTACATCTAACTAAAATTCAAATATATTGTACCAATTAACATAAAGATGTTCTCCTTTGCCCTTTTTTTATATTGGAATAGGGGATTCTAAATTTTCATTATCAAACACACTGTTATATTCCTCCTACCTATCTTCAATTAAATATTAAGATTGATTTTAGTGTTTTATTTATATTTATTTTTGTATTGATTAAGAATTCTGTTGTTGATTTATGTATTATTATTAGTTATGTTAGGTTTATTATAATTCATCACATTAATTTTTAGATTCATTTGAATGTTCTTGACGAGAATACCGGGTATTCTACTTTTGATTTAAATCATTTTTAATATTTTTGGAAAAAAGATTCACTTAAATGAAATTGACTCGTTTTTAGTATTCTTATTAGAATTATGATTATTAAAATGTTTAATCCATTGTACTTGCTGTTCCTAGTCTTTCTACTTATTTCTTACATTCATTATTATTCATTTAAGAAAAAGTATTTATTAATATTTATAAACATTAATGAAAATTATCATCAAAAATTTTTTGACAATCATTTGAACATTCCAAATACTCATCTTAATCATTTTTATCAATAAAAGAACAATAATATATTTATAAAATTTCAGATGTTTCATTTATCAAAATCTTTATTAGTTTAATTTTCTATTTGCAAATTGACATTTTCATGAATAATAATCCTATTGATTTTTCTATATTATCTATTTTAAGGGATAACAGATATAGTTTTACTATAAATGAAATATATTTTATACTTAATCTATCCTATCTTTATATTCTTATTTTTTTATATAATCATTACCATATTCTAATGACTTATTCTACTCATATCTAAATTATTCTATTTAATTTTAATTATAATAACTTGTATAAATATTTATATATATTCAAAGTTAGTTGATCAAATGTAAAGGATACTGAATGACAAATTATACCTCTTAGTCTGATATGTTAAACTATTTAAACGATCTGAAAAGTGTTCCCAGAATTAATTTGTAGAGAAAAAAGAAGTTTAGGTTAGTTTATTTAAGAAGTAAATGGTTATTATTTATTTTAAATAATTATTATTAAAAAAATAGTATAATTATTCCAATAACTTCAAGCAATATTTTATGAAATAATTAAATATATCAATCGAACACTTATATTCTCATATGTTTCCTTATTTTGAATCACTCTAATTTAGATGTAAAGATTAAGGCTTTAGAATTATATTAATTATATAGTTAAACCTATTCAATTGAAAATTATAAAGTTAATTGAGTAAATGAAATAGATTTATAAAAACAACTCAAAATATAGGAAATATATTGTTTGAATATTTACAATTAAAAGTTTCCTTTTTTAGATGATATTTTATGATTATATGATTATTCAAATACTATTTCTTCATATGTACTCATGCAATTCCAAAAAGAGATTTCACAAATTACATAAAACAGCAATCTCTTGATTTTCTTCTTCTCTATTACATTATTAATATTATTATAAAAATATATATGTTAAATTCCAAGAAGCTAATTAAATCAAATCAGTTAACTGAATTAAATAATTTTCTTCTCTAAGTAAAGCAAGCATTTATTACAGATGTACATCATAAATAGTTTAAATAAAGGATTTCTAATTTACAAATGAACCTGCTAATATAAATGATAACAAATTTCCATTATAAGAAATTATTGAAAATACCATTCCTTAAATTAAGTAGGATTAAATAAAACAACCTACATCACAACCTTCAGATGATATTTAGATTTTGCTCTAAGGTTTGACAACTCTATTGGAAAAAAACTTATAAGAATCTCATAATTTATATCAAATATTTTAATCTAATAAGTAGTTTAATAGTAGGGCTTAAGATTCTAATTCTTCTTTGTAATATTAAAAAGAAGAAAATATTGAAGCATTGTAAGAAGATATTAAATTAAATGAAATAAAATTATTATAAGTGTAGAATTCTCGGTTATTGAATAAGATTGAGTCACTTAATGAATAAATAGCATAATTTGAATCAGATCTACATGAAAATTCTAAGGATTATCGATAATTGGTTAGTTTAATAAATTCTACATACTGTATATAAAGAATTCAATATATGGTTTAACAAAATGCAATTGCAATTCTAGGAAAAGTAAATGATGAAAAAATAGAGTAAGGAATCTTTGTTATAGTCGATGATTAGATAATTTTATCTCCTTCTTATTTAGATGAAAATAAAATGATTTTGAATATATCTTAGATTGTAGATATCACTTATAAAAATGATTATTAGATTATAATTCATTATACAGAAGGTAAATTAATTTTAATAATGGAAAATCAATAAGAATTTGCTAAAATAGATTTATCTCTATGGTCAATTATGCGCAAAAATGTTTGTCTAAATTCAGAGTAAATTAATTTATTTATTTGATTAGCAAATTATTTGAGAATAGTTTATTTGAAAGACCTTTCAGATAAGAAATTAATATAGATTATAAAAAATTAAAAGAGCAATTATCTATTATTATTCCATAAATGGAATAGGAATCAAAACAATAATAATAATAACACTTTAGTATAAATATCAAAAACTCTGATCATTTTACTGAAGTCAATTAGAATAGTAATATATAAATGCAATCTCATTAATCACCAGAATTAAAAGGAACATAACCAAAATAACACATTCAAATTAATTAATAGACAAAATTATAACATGCTCTGCTTTAATTAAAATAGGGGTTTTGCATGATTAAATATTCAGAAGGATAAAGAAAACCAAACATTAAAATTATTTATTTAACTGAAAATGAACAATATATAAAATGGAAAGATGAATTATAACCATTTGATCAAAAGAATACTTCTGAATAAAAATCCATCTAAATTTCATAAATAAAAGAAATCAAAGACAAAGGGTAAGGTTCTGGTTTTGAGAAATTTAAGAAGTATCGATAAGGGAAAGAATTTCTAGGAATCACAATTATTGCAAAGAGAAATTTGGAGTTAGATGCACCTAAATAAGAAATTAAAGATTTATTTTTAGAATGTTTAAAAATATTATTAGAAAATAAATAAAATAATAAATTTGAGTTGAAAAACAAAAAATGAAGAGATAAATAAATTTAATATTATTTCCACTATATTATCAAAGATAAATCAAAATTATCTACTTTATTTAAAAATATAATATGTTATATATTACTATCTTATGTACTGATAAACTATTTTCAATTTTTGATAAATATTATTATATTATATGATGGAAAATAAACTAGTAAATTGTGATATTGGTTCAATAAATACAAGCCTATTAAATAGATTTTCTATTAAAATTGATTGATATATTTCATAATATAATCTATTTAATCTAAAATAAACTTAAAAAGTTCTTGTTTATTTTAAATATGATTCATTTATGTTTTATAATTGATACAAATAAAGCGTAATGAATTTAAGATTGGTAATGAATGTGTTTTATTATTCAATATTTATAAAAAGATGGAATAATTGTTTTATAATTTGTGTAGTATTTTGGAATATATTAAAATCTTTAATTTTCATTTTTCAAATTATGGCAGAATAAACATAAGACAAACAATTCAAAGGAGTTAAGAAGTTTACTTACAGAGGACTCTAACTTGAAGAGTTGGTTAAACTACCTATGGATAAATTAGTGGAATAATTCAGAGCCAGATAAAGAAGAAGAATCTCTAATCAAGGAGAAAAAGTACATGCTTTCTAAAATTTAATGAAAAAGGTAAAGATGTGATTGTAAAAATTAGATTAGAAAAAGCAAGAAGGAAACATTACCTGGTGAAAAACCAAAACCAGTCAAGACTCATTAAAGAAATACAATTGTTGTTCCAGAAATGGTTGGTTCAATTGTTGGAGTATACAATGGAAGACAATTTAGCAATGTTGAAATCAAGTTTGATATGATTGGCAGGTATAAGTTATTTTAGCATATTTTAGATATTTGGGTGAATTTTCTTTAACTTATAAACCAACTAGACATGGAAAGCCAGGTGTTGGTGCAACTAAAGGATCTTAACATACAGATTGATATTATGGATTTAAAAGTACATTAAATTAATTTATATATATTTTATTTTCTTTTATATCATACTTAAAGTTTGCTATCGCTATGTTTTGATATCGTGTCTTAAGTTAAAGTCACAGGTTATTTATTCTTTTCCAAGAATCTTTTATATCGTAACTACTCAATTATTTATTCTCTTTATTTTATAAGATTCATATTTGATTTAAATTTCTTTTATTCTTTATCCATTTGTTAATCACATTTATTATTATATGTTTATTTGATATTAATGAATCTTCTCTCATTTTCGGCACTTAATTCTCTAATTTTTTCAAATTTCTCTTCTAATTCTTCCTTCTTTTTTTATTAATATTCAACTAAATATTAATCCTTTTTACTAAATTTCTCTTCAACTTTCTATCTTTTATCTCTAATTTTATAATGATAATATATTACTCAAACAATTTTAGTTTATCAGAATATCTTTTTTTAAATTATTCTTCTTTTTGTTTAACCTCTTCAATATGTTCATTTTCTAATTCTTATGATTTATGTTATTTGAATTTCTTTTTCCCTTCTTTCTAAAATTTTTCAATAACAGAAGCTAAATTAGAGTTATATACATTTTAAAATTATGCTTCACTTCTACTAATTAATAAAGGTAATTTTGTAGACCATTCATCAGATTTCTTAATTTTTTTAGTTGATTTACGAGTTCTTTCTGTTTATATTTCTTTTAATCTATTTTACATCAATTATTAGTCTTATTCATCTTTCTTTCTCAAAACTTATTATAATTTTTCTTCATATAACTTTTACTTTTCCTCTAAGACATCTACATATGATTATTTAATTTGATCAACCCTTTTTTATCTATTAATGTTATATCTTTATTAATTACGCTTTTTCTATATTTTATTCTGTTTATAATTTCTTGATCTAAGCATTTTTATATTTCTCTTCTTGAATAACAGTCTTCATTTTAGTAGAAACTTCTAAACTTTTAGATACATCTTTTCTTGCGATTTATGATTTCTACTTTAAATTGTTTTATCTATTTTTTTTCTTCTTTTCTAATATTATTTAAAGTTTCTCTTTATACTTCTCTTATTCTTCTTATGTCTATTCTTCTAATTCTTTTCTTTACTATTTAATTTTATTTAAGATATTTTACTTATTAGAGTTTGTTAAATTTTTATAATTGTCTATCATTCTATTATACTTGACTGTCTATCCAACTTTCAATCATTTCAGTTGGACTTTTATAAGGAGCATATTCACTTATATTAATACTACTATTCATGCTTTGATCTAGAGTTTAGATCGATTTGGGACGTTACTATTTTTCAATCCATTCTTCTCTTTTATATTTATTTCTTTATAAAATCACAGACTTTTTTATTTAAGCAACTTAGAAATAGTGCAACCAATATCTTTTCTCAGTTAACTCTTAAGATTCTCCGTTTTTTTTAAACTCTGATTTGTCCCTAAATGTAAAAGGATTAAATTTACAGCAATTCTAATTAATTAGAATATATTTTTAAATCTTGTAATGCCTTGTTAGTTTTGGGAGATTAAGGATCAAATTTTGTATTATTCAAAGTGACTAGTGTCTCACTGGGTTTGATTTTGAAGTCTTTAAGGTATTTCTTATCTAAAGTCCTGTCATAAGATGTCTTAAACTCTCTTACTTAGGATTGCATGTTTTAATCAATTTAGTGGTCATTTTATATACAGGTTCTTCAAATTTTAGTGATTGAGCCTATTCATTTTATTATTATTCCATTATTTTAAATAAATAATGAATAAATTAGAAAAATTATAGGATTACATCAGAGAAAAAGGGAGCAAATAATTATTCATATTAATCTCAATACAAATGTCTTTCCTAATAATATCATGCATTGTATTAATAATACTTGAGAATCAATAAAGTGATGCAGAATACAGAAGAGAAAATTTATACAAATGGTTGATTTTATTATTGTTTAGTTTATCCTAATTTTATTATGCCTGGCATTCTGTAATTATAGATGATAATAATTTAGATTATCAAAAAAAATATGTTAGAATTGCTAGCGTATCTAATAATATCTATATGTACAACAATTGCTAGTACTTTAAGATATTTCTATATTAGTATGAATGAAGAATTAGATCACAAAATAGTAAATAATTATGTTAATCGTAGTTAATTTAAACTGTTTGTTATATATATATTGGATTTTCATTATTTGTGCAAGTTGTTGGATTAATTTCTTATAAATACTTTTTAGAAGCTTTTAGAGATGAAATATTTATTAAAATAGGAGCTTCTGTGAATGAATAGAATAAGTTTAAATGGTTTACTTCATTTGAATGTTTATTAGAAGTTTATGCTTAATTAACACTTTTAATTTTCGTTACTTTTTTTTTTTTCTTTGATACTTCAATAGATGACTAGAAATAGGTTCACCTTATTGCTGACATATGTGCAATAGTAATAATAATAATTGGATTTGCAATTGGTTATATAGGAGTAAATTATAGTATAATAATTATAGGTGAAATAAAGATAACTCAAATTAGTCTATTTATATTTTGTAGTTGCATTCTTGATTTGTATAGCAGAGAATGTCAAATTGTTTTTATTTTTATAGTATTATGATTATTAATTTGAAAAAATTCATTTAGATTGGGCTACATTTTCAATAATTGCAATAATTTTCTCTAGCAGCATCATTGTATTGGTATTAATATCTATTAAGAATTAAAGGGATTTAATTTCTATTATGGATATAAATGTGTCTAATTAAAATTGATGGATATAAAAACATTTGATGTGGATAAAAATAAATAAGATCATTTTTTAACATAATATGATTACTGAATTAAAAATAATTATTTTATTTGATTGATTATTTTAATGAACAAAGGTTTTGAATAACATTTCTTATTACTTCTGATAAGTTTCTAAACTTTCCTCTGTCAATTTATAATTTTCATTTTGTTTAGCCACTATGATCTAAAATTATTTTATTTTAAATTATCAGAAATAATATATATAGAATTTTGATAAATTTAAACCTAATCAAATCCTTTCATATATTGGAATATGTGTTTAATTAATCAGTCCACATATATTTTACAAATTTATGAAATTTATGGCATAAAACCTTAAAAATATTTTGATTTAGTGTGTCAAAATAAAGAATTAATTTAAATAAATCTTTTGGTTTATCAAATATCAAAATAAATACATATTACATTTATTTTTGAAGATGATCATAGATTATTTTTTTTGATTAATTATACTCTTAATCTACTTTATCTAATCTATTATAAACATTTTTATCTCCTGTCATACTATATAATTCTTTATTAAATTAAGATATAAAGTTTGAATAATAAATTAGAATTCTATGTTGCTAATCACAATACAAATGATTATTTCATAATGTAAACAATAAAAAACATAAGATTTTTCCTCATTAATTAATAATTTTATAATTTCTTGTATATCACAATATTCAAACTAATTCAATAGACTTAAATGTTTCTCATAGATTCCAATTGAGAGGCCTAAGGTTATTGTTGTAATGTATCATTTATTAGTGGTCTCAAATTGACTCTTATCTCGTCAGTTCTACTACTCCATTAAAGCATATCAGAATCTTTCTTTATGGAATTCTAGTATTTAAGCATGGATTCTTAGTCGAATGAACTTCTACAATTAGGACAACTCTGTTGATAAGTAGTATCACATTACTTTATGTACATCCATCCATTTATCAAAACAAGATGTATGGAAGATATGATTGCAATAGGTAACTCTTACATGTGAATCATCATAAAAAGGATCAAGACATATCAGACATTAATTTAATGTTACAAATTTTTCACATTTATTTTTAAGCACTCCATATTCTTAAGATGGAAATAACTTTTCTATTAAGGATGGAAAATGCTTTATATCATATTTATAATCACCAATCTTTTTTGCTTTTTATTGACTATAACATTTTGATTTTATAAGACAAAATAGAAAACATATTATTATTGATGATAGAGTAGTAGATAAAATTATAGTTAGAATATAATTTTCAGGGCTTTAAATAGAACTGTTTAGATAAGTAAGATAATTTGAATCAAAATATACTAGATAATAAAAGTTTATGGAGGAATTTTATTATTGTTCTAAATCTAAAACATTTTTATAGCATTCCTTAATATGATCTAATGAAATATGAAATGTATTATTAGTTTATTTTGCTATTTAATTGAGATTGAAATTTTAAGTAATGCAAAATCCATAAAATGAAGTTGAATTTTAAAATTGTATCAAAACATCTTCATTTTCAATTAGAACTTTTTCAATATCAACATAATAAATCTTTCCACCCTAAAATATTTATTATTCTATTAGTTCATCAATCATTAGACTACAATCTTAACCAATTTGTGAAAGATTGCAATTACAAAATTGAGATTTACACTCTGTGTCATTTTAACAATCCCTTATATATTGTTAATAATTACAAAATGCATTATTTAGAATTTAATTATTATATTCTTACAATGATATTTGCTTCATAAGTTGATTGAAATCCAATATATGAAGATTAATCATATTAATAGATTTGATAGTAATTTGATATTAATATATTGATTGATTATTTCTGCAGGATAAAATACTAAGATTGTTACATTTAATATGAAAACCAATTCACAATACATCTAATTTAATTACTAATATTCACTTTTCTTCATAGACTAGTTCCATAAAGTTAGAAGATGTTGGCTTTATAATGCATATAAATAGAAAAGGTTATTATTGTTTATCATCTATAAATTAGGAATCCAAGGTTATTTTTATTTGATTATTGTTCAAATTGAAAGGTATTGTGATAAAATTAATCCCTTTGAATTAATTTTGTTATATGATAGGCCATGTATAGACCCAGCCTAAAACGAGGTAATAGCATAATTTCATAATTATAAAATATAAAAACAGTTAGGTGTTTTGTATAGATATGAAAAAAGTAGGTTTGAAACTAGTAAAGTATAGAATAATAATGAAATTGAGAATGTAAAAAATCCAATTATATTTATATATATATATTTAATTAATATGAATACATCCTCAAAACCATTTATAATAAGACATATACAAGAGAATTATTTAGTATCATCTGATTCATCTTCTTTCAATGCAATTGTTGAGAAAAGAATACAATTTGTATAAGGAGCAAATACTTTTATAGCAGTATAAATTAATTTGAATAATAGGTGATGTTGAGTTATGATAGTATATAACATGGATTCCAATTTTTTTAATATTATGATAAGTGTTTGTCTTATGCTTATATGATTGGTGCATTATTGATAGGAAATATATTTTGGATTTTGTGTTCAATTTTTGGATTTTATTCAATTGATGCCAAGAATTCACAGAAAATTCATAGGTATCAAATATGTAAGACTAGGGGTATTTTTGGACATTATTGTGGGTTTTGTTTACAAGAATTCTTGTCTATGGATATATGGCATATCAAATGAATTAGTTTCATATCTATCCAGAATCTGAAAAAGTAATCAGTGATATTGTCTGTGAGTCACTTAATCAAACAGGATTAATTATAATACAAATTACAATCGAATCAGTAGTATTATTAATCATGATCTACTTCTCTCATTCAATTAGACATTACATAAGATGTAAATTTGAAATATAATATTAGTATGGGAATTCAATGAAAACTCAAAGAATTGGGGAGGAATATGAATTAATATTGATTTATATCAATCATCATGTCTTTTATTAATCATATTTGGATTTCTCTAATTTAAATATTTCATAGTTTTTGAAATGATTTCAAATTATTCTTGTTTACACTTTTCATTAGAATTTGCTCTTGTTTATTAATTAAGTATCAATCATTCTTTAATCTCCTATATAAAGGAGTAAAATTTAATTGCTTCGAAGTAATTAATTACTATTTTCATCTTCTAATTTATAAACTAAAAGTAGTTAATAAAATAAAATCTATTTATAATACAATTACTTTTGAATCTCTTATTAACCTGGTAAAATAATTAAGAAATCAATTATAATAAATTAATTGTAAATTTGATTTCACTTATCATTCTTAGTCTATATGTTTATAACTTTATAATTTATAATAAATGATAAAATTGAATCTATGCACCAGATGTGTCTAATTGTGATAGTAGATTTCTATAAAGTCTAATATTATTTGTGAAAAGAAGTAATGAATTCATCCAGTGTTTTGAATTCAATTTAATCTATAAAATAATTAATATATAACTGTTCTAGATGATAGTCAGAAGAGATCGTATTCATCATCAAGGCAAAACTAATAGAGACTTTAAGTAAAGTGTTTCATTTCATTCAAGGATGTAGGATTCATTAAAAAATACTTCACATAATCAAAATAGTTCTCTAGATGGAGATAGAATGGCTGCATTATCTATTCCAAAAAATAAGAAATTTTCAGAAATCTTAGATCAAAAGTCTAAAAGAATTGTTCAATGCTAAGATCCTGTTGAGGAGACTAAATAATCTGCTAAAAAATTTCATTAACATCATTTAATTGGTTATCCAAGGTATTCTTCTTTGTACATATTAGATCTTCTTAATTAGAAGAGAAGGAATTGAAGAAAAGAGTGTTTTGTGGTGATTCTAATACACTTTTCTTTGATGATGAACACAGATAAAGTTAAGAAAGTCCATCTCATACAAAATGTATTAATCAATACTAATTTATTAGAAGAATAAAAAGAGAAATTAGCAATATAGAAAAGAGAGGAGAATACTACAGGAATTCAAGAAACTTAATTAGTAGGTCTAGAAAATAAAAATACACTTGAAGGCAAAGTAGATTTAGAAAAAGTTAGAGATATTAGAAGAGCTATAAGAAGAAGATATGCAAATAGAAAAAACTTTTAAAAGATATTTAATTTGTGGGATGAAGATTCTAATGGTGCTGTTAGTGTTAAAAATCTATATAATATGATATAAAGATTAGGAATCAATATTAATATTGATGAAGCAAGAGTTTTATTAGCTAGTGCAGATATGGATGGGTCGAGTGATTTAGGATTAGATGAATTTTTAGATCTTATTTTTAATGATAAGGATGCACTTAATGTTAATTTAAAAGCATTACCATAATTAACAGAAGATGAAAAGGATTCTTTAATTCAAAATTAGGAAACTATTGATTTTCTTAGAAAAGATGCTTTATAAGCTAGAGATAGAAGACATTAGAATTAAGTCAATCTTATTCTTAAAAATAGAGTATTTTAACTCACTATAATTTAAGTTATAATAATTGGGACAATAATTAACTCTGTAGGATGAATTGTAAAAAGGATATCTAAGTTATGGAAGATTTGAAAGAGTTATTAAGAAATTAGAAATAGATCCCAGTATTTTATCTGAATAAGATGTTAAAATATTATTTGAGAATTTTAAAAATTAAGATGACACATTTGATTATAAAAAGTTCTTAAATCATTTAAAATCATTTTAATTGAAAGAAGAAGTTTATAATGATCCATATTCAAATAATAACTAAGAACCAGTTGATAAAAAATAGTTATTATTAAAAAGTATGAAATATTAAGAGGATCAACTTATTACTTTATTTGACATTACAAGAGTAGATGCTTATGCTTTAGAGAAAATGAAAAAAAAGACTAAAACTCTTGTGAATAAGATTTAGAGATATATACCATCACATACTAAATTTGAAGAATTTCTTAAAAGTAAAATTTAAGGAAATAATGTAAATGTAAAAGAGTTTTCTCATGTTATCATACAATTTTTAGAAAGTGTCAATGAAAGATATTAAAAATATGATCTTGAAAGTATGCTTAGTGTATTACAATTTGGTTAATATGAAACATAAAAAGCTGATGAAATTATTAGGATATTATTTAAGTATATATTAAATCTATTTAATTTAGTGAAACTGACTAAGAATTTTATGATAGAGCTTAATTAAGATAGAAAGGACCTGCTCCTCCTGAAAAAGTATCTAAAGTAGATTAACCACAAGTTTAAGCAATTGAAAATAAAGAATAAGATATTGAAAAATAAATCTGTATGAATTAATTAATATTTATATAGAGTTTTATAATTAGGATGCAGGAATGACATGGTATGTACCTAATCAATCTAAAGAATTGTCAGATGTTTTAATGAAAGTTGAAAATTCATTATTTAATAAAACTGAAAGAGCATATAAATTATTTAAAGATTTTGATAAAGATAAGGATGGTTACATTTCTTAATAGGATATGAAATAGAAATTAGAAGAAATGAATATACTTAATGGATAAGAAATTGGAGTATTAATTAATTATGTTGATCCAAATAACAAAGGATATACTACTTTTAATGAATTTCATGATAAACTCAGAGCTGGAATGACAATATTTGATAATGCTGGGAATCAATTGATTTCTATTAATAGTTAACCTGGAAAAACATTTCAAAGTGCAGCTAAAGCCTTTTTACCTGAATTGTCAAGATTAACTGAAGAATTTAAAAAACCTTTCAGACCATAAACTAATCATACAGATGTAAGACCTTCAACAAGATTTGGAGCTACTCCAGCTTTCAAAAATACTTTCTAAAACTTTGTTCCACCTAAGACATCTCCTATGTTTATGACATAAGGAGAACGATTTTCCAAAAACAGGGAATAATTTATATAGGATGAGAAAACATAAAATAATCAAAAATATGAAAGCAAACTTAATAGAATACGATAATATCATTAATCTATAGAATAAAGAATACAATCTGCTTAAGAATAAAGAGAATAGAAAGATGCAAGCAATTTAAAATCAAAATAAATGGCATAATGGACATATGAACATAAAGCCCATCTTAAAAATGATTATTTATGATTAAATATATATTTATAAATGGGATCAGCATGTGGTAAATTTGTGTGTTAGGACAATACAGATTCTGATCTTATGAGTTTAGAATCTAAAATGAGAACTTTGAAAGAAATGAGTAAAAGTACAAAATTTTCATCTTTAAAATTGAGTATTACTTATACTATCCCCATAAATTAGAAAGTTTCAGAAACAGAAATACTAGATCAAGATTATCCTATTCATAAAATCAATAAAAGTAATGGAAGAATGAAAAATTTTAATTTTCAAGAAGATCATTAACAATAATTTTGTCATAAACAAATTCCTCATATTACTGGAAGTCCAGTAACAGTATAGAGTGAAACTAGAAGAATCAAAAAGAAAAATATTACTAAGAGAGATATTATTTAGATTTAAAAATTAGATTTATCATTTTATATTCAGAAAATGACTTACTAATATGAGAATAATGAAGTTCAATCATAAAGAAGTATTCTGAAGTCTCCCTTAAATAAAAGTTTTAATTCTTTCTCTGAACATAAAAAAGTACAGTTTGCTTAAGGCACAAATTTTAGATCTAATAAGTCTACTCCTTCCAAAAGAACAAAAATCAATTACTTGAATAGAAGTTTGATTTGATTGCCTTCTAAGTTTGTATTAGCATTATTTTATATTATATTTACCAATATTCTTAAATGGGATCTTGTCAAATCTAAAGAACAGAATCCGAATCAAATTCTTGTAAAGAGTCTTCATCAAAATGCATTAATTCCAAATCATCTATTATTGCTAATCAAATTGTCTAATCATCAAATGCTTAAAATAAACTTGAATTAGACTAAATAATTGAAGATGAAGATAACTTACATACAGTATAGTCTAGAATCAAAAAGAACAAAAGACTATATAATTTTCAAGAAGAAGAATCTCATAGAAAAATATCTAATGCAGATGATGTTGAATCAATTAAATTAGGAGCAAAACAAAAACGACGCTTATTTAGGACTAGTGTAACACATAGTCATTTTGATGAAATTAGATAAAATTCACCTGCACTTAATCAATCATTATAAGCAGAAAGAGATGATGATGCAAAATCTGTGAAAAGCATATTAAAAAAAAATAGCAAACTAAAAGATAGTTTAAGTGGCTCCCCAGAAACAAGATCAGTTCGCTTTGCAAGAGGTACCATTTTTAGAACCAAAAGCTAGCGTTCTCTTCGACAACCGAAAAATAAAAAACATAATCGACCTGACACAAGACCAAATGAATCAATGAACTCTTTTGAAATTAGAAGTCCCAATTGGAAAAGACATAGAGAGCAAGAAAGAGTGTAAATAACTAATATTCCAGTTCTATTTGCTATGAATCAAAATATAGGAGTTAAAACTAAACTTTTCCCTTATTATTGAGAAATCTTCATCCTCTCTCAATATTGATAACAATTAATGAGTATTAGATTGTATTATTTTAATTAAATACATAAATTAAATGATTTAGACTATATTTTTAATAAAGTCACAATTTCTTTTTTTAAATTTTTGACAATTTGTCTCAATAACATTAATGATATTGCATATAGATATGTTTTATTTTTTCCTATTTTATCCTAAGTAATTATTCTCAATAACTTAAAATTAAATAGATCAAATAACTAAAAAATTTACTATTAATATATATTCTAAATTATGGATTTTATTAATATTTTATTTTCTTATTTGTTTTAAAATTTATTTCAAGTTTAAAAAGTACAAATAATATTATTTAATTATATCAATTGATGAAGTACATCTCATTTTTGAATCATGGAATAGAAAAAACTGCTAAATTTTTTACACAAATATCTAACCCAATTTATTTATAAAATCATTGAGTTTATATAATAATACAATAATTATTTATAATAATGTAAGGTTTCTATTTATATAAGCAAATAAATTTAGTATTTCTATTTATTAAGATAGTTGTTTAGAATACTTTAAGAAGATGAAAAAGTTTATTAGAAATAATATTTATAGAATTATTAATGATTCATTCATTAATAAAAATGATAATAATTATATTCACTATAATCTAAATAATATTGTGTGATTTTGATGAAAGAATGAGATGGGGAACCTATAAACCTCAATTACTTCATGCAGTGACACAAAGAAATATGAAAACATTTAATCCAATAACAGGAGCACTTATGTATGCAGATCATATTGGGACAGATGATAGATCATTAATTTATAAGATCCCAGATTTAAATACTGAGTAAGTGAAAATTAACCCAGTCCATCATAATGGAAAAGACTTTAATGTTTAATTAATAAGTGATCCAAACACAAAGTCTATAATTTAAACAACTTTTATAAAATTTCCAATAGAATCAAAAGTGAACTTTGTAGATGAAATTAAAACCTTAACTATTGAAAAACCATTATAATTGTTTTATGTTTTAACAATTGAACAATTTAATCAATTCAATTTGGAAACAAGAACTTTTTAAGTAAATGTGACAAATTATGGTATAAGGGTTAGTACTTATAATGAAGATGAAACAAGAATAGAACACTTCTTTATTACTATAACTGTAAATGATAGAAATTATTAATATAATTGCACTGATGAGAAAAAATCAAATCTTACCATAAGAACCTTGTTTAATGATTATATTTTTAATTATGATCCAAGACCTGCCTTAATGTAGGCAATATTCTCTAATAGTACAAATACTAATAATTCTAATTTGGTTGCCATAGAGTATAGAGCTTAACCAGGAGATAATATAAGTATACAAGTTACACAAACTGATAAATATATACCTGAATATGAATTTGATAATCTATAATAATTGAGTGATAGTTTAGTAGCAATTAACAAATTCAATTTCAAAAAAATATTTGGAACTGATAATAAATGTGCATATTCAAGTTTTAGTAATTTGATGGCAGGTTTATTATTTACTTATGGAAATTTAAGTTGTGTAATAAATAAAGATACTTGTTAAGCATTTAAACCAATGTTAAGTCATACTCCATCTAGATTTGGATTTCCTAGACCATTTTTATGGGATGAAGGATTTCATAATATGATTGCATGTAAAATCAATCCAGATATTTGTCTATAAAGTTTAGAAGATTGGATCAATACTATGTCAATTGATGGTTGGATACCTAGAGAATAACCAAGAAGTGAAGAATTAAGATCATATATTCCTTGGTTAAAAGAAGATCCTAGAGAATCAAATCCACCAACATTTTTTTTTAATTTTGAATATCTAATTGATAATCATCCAGAATATAAGGAAAGAATAGGAAGAATCTATTTAAAACTTTTTTCTTGGTACAATAATTGGTTTAGAACATAAGCAATTTTTGATGAGAAAGGTAAATTTTCTGGGTTTTTAAAATGGTGGGGACCTGATGAAGATAGTAATTTAGGTTCAGGTCTTGATGACTGGCCAAGAACAGATGGAAGCAAGGTATCAAAATATAATATAGATGCTTAAAGTTGGGGTTACTTTTTCACTCATCATATGGCTAAACTTGCAAGACTTTATGATAGAGGGATGGTTAATAATCTTGAATAAAGAATGGAATTAATTTTAAATAAAATGAATGTAATTCTCATAATTACTAATTATAGTCAGATATGCTGGATCCAAATGATTTAATTTATAAGGATATCTTATATTATCCTAATACTGATGATTAAGTATTTTACTCTCCTCATAGAGGGTATGTGAATCTCTTTCCTTTAGGATTGGGATTAATTGATAAATCAAGAGTTGACATTATTCAATAGCATATAAACTTTATGAGAAGCAGTACTATGTGGACACAATTTGGTATTAGATCATTAGAAACTAACAGTACAGAATTTAGAAAGAAATCTAATTATTGGACTGGACCAATTTGGATTAATATTTAATTTTTGGTTTTGAGAGGATTAAAATTATATTATTGGGAAATTGATGGAGTATAATCATTCTATCACGATTTAAGATAAAATATGATTGAAACAATATGCTCATAATATGAAACTAGAGGATATTTCTATGAGCACTACAATTAGAATTTAGATGGTTTAGGATAGGGTAATAGACCATTTAATGGATGGACTAGTTTAATAACTTTAATAATAGCAGAAAAATATTGAAATATAATCAAAATATATTTGATTTTTTACAAAACTAGATTGTTTCTAATGTTCTTATTTCATATCCAAATGACCACCATATAAATTTTCTTATAGGATATATGACTCAATATAATATAGTTATTTGTATTCCTTAAAAATTTGTTATTCATGAGAAAATAGAGTTATAAGTTTTCATTATTATATATATATAATGTTATATGAAAATTTATAAGAGTAATTACAAGAATGCCTTCCAGAATATTAAAGATAGTTTGTTATACAAAACTATTAAAATTTCTTAGATGCTTCAAAAGAAAAAGATCCTGTTTATTAATAGTTTATATCATTGATTGATAAATTCTAATCAGCATCAACTTAAATAGAAGTAAGAATTTGATTTAATGAAAGATTATTTCAAAGGATATTGAAAATCTAAAAAATGCTAAGGCCAGATGTAAATAGTTGCTTGAAGAATAGGTCACAAAAGAATTAGATATTGTTGAAGATGTATAAGCTGAAGATTAATTGACAGAAATGTTAGACAATTTATCTATGTTTACATTTGAAAAGAATTATGAATAGGCTATAGAAAGTTATAAATTACTCATTGAAACACATTAATCAAAGAAATTTATGAAATTAATTAAGAAACCAGAAATCAAAAGATAATTAGATGAAGCATTCAAAAGTCTATGTACATCAATATTTAATGATTATGTAAGTTAGAATGCTTAATTTGATTCATCTTAATTAATGCAATATTTAATGATTTTAAATTAGGTTGAAATGCTTATTAAAGGTTATCTATAAATACAATAAGATAAATTTGTTAATTGGATTGAATAATAAAATTAATTTAATGAGAGATAAGTTTAATAATTTATAGGGAATATCTTAAAGATAAATTAGTAATATGAATAAATATTTGGAGAGTATTTGAAGAAAAATTAATTATTATTTTCTTTTATTTCTATATGGAATTAATAGATTATCTAAGAGTATTTCAATAAAATTTAAGAATACATTTTTTAAGATGTTGTGTCATTTGATGATATTTTTACTAAATCAAAAACACTTTTGAATACATTTTCTTAATATTAATCTAAAGGAATATCAATAGATTTTGAAATTCAAAAAGAATTAGCTATTTATATAGAGAATAAGATAAATGAATTATTTGGTATATTTGGTTAGAAGATTAATTAGTATATACATTTTAATGAAAGTAAATTAGTAAAGATTGAATTCTTGCCTAATCTACTTGAAAGTGATAAATTATTAGAATCAAAAGAAATAGAGATATCTAACAAACCTTAAGAGATAAAGTTGAAGGCTTCAGCTACTATAAAGAGTACATTTGATTCACTTAGTTAAGGATTATCAATTAGTTCATGTTTCTTTTGGAATATTGTATTTAAATTAGGAGATTCTGCATTGAATTTTTTCAATCCAGAATAATATTCTTTATTATCCACAATGTTGAATGAATCAATTTCTAAATTATTAATTCTATTCATAAAAGATTATTTAAGTGCAATAAGAACAAATAGGAAAGAAAATTATCCTTTATTTGAAATAGGAAATTTATTTGGAAATTATAATTTAAATAGTACTTTAATTAATTATTTATCAACAAGAGCATCTAATTTACCTTTTTAAAATAACAGTGAATGGAAAAAGGTTATATAAGATTGGGTAGATGAATTAAAATTATTAATATAATAACATTATAAAAATATATATTTGTAGATGTTACCATTTTGGATTTGTGAACATGGAAAGATTTATTTATAAAAATAGATTGTTGTTTAAAGGCCATCACCACTATTTTTAATGATTGGATATTCAATTATGGAAATGAATAATTAATTTAAATCAAAAATACCTTAAGCACCTACACTTTATTATTTAGGGTTATTATGGGATTATACAAAATATTTATTAGAATATTCATTATATTGGTCTTATCATAATTAAGGTAAAAATAATGAAGTATTTTTATTGGATAATAAATCAAGAAATGAACTTAAATTAGATATGAATTAAATAAATTTATAATTTCAATAAAGTTCCATAAAAATATAATAAATATCATAAGATGGATTGAAATAATTGATATTAGATACACAATTTATTTTTGATCTGTTTAATCGTTTTATAGGATAATTGCAACAAAATGATTAATTCTTACCAAAATTAGTGTCTTTTTATTGTAAAGACAAGAAATGTTAATAACCTTAAATGAATAATTAATCTTTTGATTAATATTTTACTCAAAATTTTTAATAAGATATGATACAAGCAAAAAATTATATAGAATAACAAAGAAAGAGTATAGTGACTTGATATTATTTGATTTAAATTTATAATTAATTTAATGGGTTTATGTAATAGTAAAATGCGAGCTAAACATGCGAAGTTATCTGAAATTCGAAAATTTTCAAAATTAAACATTCATTAATTCTATCGTTTCTCATAAATATTGGGTAGCGGTAGTTTTGGCACAGTTAAGCTAGCATTTAGTTTAGAAGAAGAAATAAATGGTTCAGAATCAAAAAGTTATGCTGTTAAATCTATTGATAAAGTATTTTAACATTAACTAATTTAGCATCGTATAGGAAATAGATTACATTTGATTAATAGAGAATTAGAAATTTTAGTTTAATTGGATCATCCAAACATTATAAGAGTATATGAAACTTTTGAAGATTTGAGATATTATCATTTTGTAATGGAATATTGTCGAGGAGGAGAATTATTTGAAAGAATAGTTAGAAAAGGTGTTTTCTCAGAAAGAAGATGTTGCATCTTAATGAAATAACTATTTTCTGCAGTTCATTATATGCATTAATTGGGAGTAACTCATAGAGATTTAAAACCTGAAAATTTAATGTTAGCTTCTCCAGATGATGATTTTGATATCAGAATTATTGATTTTGGATTAAGTAAGAAATATCCTCCTCCATAATCTACAAATTAAGGGAGATCTCAAATTAGATAATAAACCAAAGTAGGAACACCTATCTATGTTGCTCCTGAAGTTTTATTAAGTAATTATTCTTAAACTTGTGATGAATGGTCTTTAGGATGTATAATGTATGTATTACTCTGTGGAGAACCTCCATTTTTTAGTAATAATATAAAAGTATTGGAAGGGAAGATCTAAAACTAAGAAGTATAATTTAGTGAAAAAATATGGGGTGAAATATCAAGTGAAGCAAAATCACTAATGGTTAAATTACTTGATAAAAATCCAAAAAAGCGTATTACTTGTGCTTAAGCATTATAAAGTTAATGGGTATTGAATTTTACAAAGACAGCTCCTCTTAGAATGGAATCTATTCCTAATAATGAACATGAGAATGAAAAAACTATTCGTCTTTTAAAGACTTATGGAAATATTTCAAAATTAAAAAAGGAAACTTTAAACATTCTTTTAAATCAATTAAATGAGACATAAATTCAATCATTAAGATTGAAATTTGAAGAATTTGATAGAGATAATAGTGGAACCATTTCTGTTAAAGAAATGACATAAATTATCAAATAATTAGGCTTAACAGATACTGAAAAAGAAATATCGGAATTAATTAAAAAATTTCACATTTTAAAAAAATCTGATTCTTCAGTTGATAATCTAGCTATTCATTATTCTGAATTTATGATGGCATTGTTAAATCAATAATAATATTTAAATGAAGAAAGAGTATGGGGATTGTTTAAATAATTTGACATTGATAATAAAAATTATATTACTACTATGGATGTTAGAAGAGCATTTGAAAGAAGAGGTAAATCATTATCTACTATTAAAATTGATATGATGTTTAAAGAAATAAGTTTAGATAGTTAAGACAGAATTGAATTCTAAAGATTCTAAGACATTATGTTAGCAGATTCTCTCAAAACTTAAGATATAGATGTCGATATGTATAATATTAGTAAAATGCCTACAAATAATCCACAAAATCTCCCTTACATCAATTAACCTTTTGGAGATTATAATATTGGTTTCTGAATATAATATAGTTAAATTCTAATTTTCTAATATTCATAATTATTATAAAAATAATATAATAAAATAATGAATAATTAAGTTCCCCCTTTATCTTAAATGGGGATAAATAAAAGTATTACATTTATTAATTAATAGTTGGCAATGAGTGCTAACAGCAAATTAGAATTAGTTACATAATCGCTTAGAATTTTCAAAAACAAGTCTCAGAAGATGATGGTCAAATGATTGAAGGATTACTTACTATAGATAATAAGAAGGACTAATGAATTCAAATAAAACAATAATACATTTAAAACTTTGGAGGTAAAAAATTCTTCTTGGTTATAAAGGAGAAGGTTTCTCAGAATTTAGAATGCGTTCTATCAACTTTAAATTATAATGCCCATAAGTAAAAAAAAACAATTAGTTTCATAAATTGAACAATAAAAATGCTAAATAACAGAATAGAATAGATAATTATATCATGGGTGTGTTTAAGAACTGAAATTCTAACCTGAATGGTTAATAATTAAATGATGATATGATATTTGTTAATTACAAATTCTAATATCATTTATTTCAAATTGGAGATATTCCTTCTAGTTTTTAGATGTTTTTTAAAATAATATCACTAATGTTAAATAAAAGAAATACTTTTTTAATTGTTAATTTTTTTAAATTGCTCTTATTGTTTTACTAAAACCATCTGTGTATTACTTTTCCAATAACTTTTCTTACAATTTCATACTTTATTAATAAAGATTGTCTACATTGAATTCATACATAGAATTTAGTGATTCATCATCAGTTCTAGAATCTTAGGATTTATTCAAATCTAAATTTTGAAAATTATGCTATTTGAATGACTATGCTGGTTTTCTTTAAGGAATTTTTATATTTTTATTTGATGATAATCCTCCAGCATCTAAAATATCTATTTACATTTATTGCTAGACATCTTTATCCTTATATGGATCATATTTTGGATAGTTTGTAATATATTATATTAATTCTAGGTCATTATTGATCAATTAATTTTTAATAATATTATTGCCTTTAACACCCTTTTATATAAATGGATGAATATGTTTAATATTATTTTATTCACTAGGATCAAATGTTTATGTTGTGTTTGAATTTGTAGATTTTTACATAATGTTTTTTTTGAATTAATAATTTACATAAATCTATTTTTTGGCTTTCTCATTTTCAATAAAATCTTTAATTAGTAATTCATCCATATATTATTTAGCTTTCTTATTTACAAGATGACGAATAACATATTTATCTTATGGAGCTTCAAATTTAACTTTATTTGGATTTTAGTGATTTCTTGAATTCAATAATTAATATGGGTTTTAGTGTTTAATAATATTTACTGAATTTCCTTTAAAAATTAATCTTTTATCTGTATTTATATTCTTTTCTTCTAATTTCTTTTATAAGTTTTGAATATATTGATCACTTATATCATACATTTATTTGATCATTCCAACATTCTTTAATTCTCTACTTCTTTTAACAAGATCTTCTTTTTCTCTTTTCTCAATCTTTTCTTCTATAAGATCTCTAATTATATCAAATCTATCTAATGCTTATTATTTTTTGAGCATTTCTTCATTTTTTTAATTTAATAATTTTAAAAAAGCAACATCATGATTGCCTTCATCTGTAACAGCAGATCTCCGATATGTTCTAATAATTTTAATATCAATTAATACACATTAATTTTTGGTCTTTTTTATTTCTTAATAACTGCTGGAATTAATTTATCAAGTTTTTGAGATTAATTTTTTCTAATCACAAATTCTTCAGCAGATATTTCTCCCATAATAAACTTAGCAAAATTGCTTCTTATAGATGGACTAATAGTCATAGCATTATAGACTTGTAATGGAACTTCGTGTATATAAGCTCGATCAATTGCAGTTTCTGTATTTCTTTTTAATTAAGTCTATTTTCTTCTTAATAAGGCTTCAGATAAAAAATCACCAAAGACATCATTCCAATTTTTTAATCTGGTATCTTTTGGAATCGAAACACCTTCACTCTCCTCTGTTTTAATAAGGATTTTAGGCGCATCTTGATTGGTTGACTGAGCATTGAAGAAATATTATTTACAGCAACAGATCTAGTAGTTTATAATTATGATTCAGCAGTCGTCTCATGACACTATAAAATCTTCCTTCGTTTTGGTAAAAATATTTTATTCATTAATTATTATAATTCAAATAACTCATTTTGTTATTTTCCCTATCTTAACTTACATATAAATATTGGATCATCATAATATTTTCATTAATATTTTATTATCCTTAATTCTTTACTATAACAATCAAAGTTGATTATTATTAATTAATTATAATAATAATGTTTAGAAAAGGAAGGAATGACCCTTTAGAATTATTAAGAGATCATGTGATCCATCATAAATAAATTAAATTAAGAAGTAAAAATACAGACCATAGATTACTTTTTGATAATAATATTGAATTTAAATGCTCTACTGTAATTTATTTATGATAATTAAAAGGAAACAGCATGGAAGTCTAAATCAGGATAAGAATATACACTTGGAGCTTTGTGGTGTTTTTTAGATTGTCATTTACAGGGTTTAGAATAAAAAAATTATAGAAAAAAAGCATTGGAACTAAATTTTGAATAAGTTTTTAAAGCAGATAATTAAGACATTATTGAATATTTCACTGGTAAAGTTGATTATACAGATTGTATTAATGCAGATAAAAAGGCATCTTTGTATAATAAGAAATCCCTCCAAAAAGATGAGGATATTGAATTTGCAAGCTAAAAAAAAGTTAAACCTGATTAAGAGAAAGAAGTAATCTATTTTATTTAATTAGCCACTTACTGAAAAAGAATTCAATCTCAAAGTTTTTGATGAGATTTTAAGATTTGAAAAACCAATTACCACCAGAAATAGATTATTTAGAGTTTAAGATAGAACATTTGATGATATTTTTAAAACAGCCTAAAAAGTATTTATAATAAACATTGATTATCAAGATCTTTTAAGGATAATATGTAGGAGTTGGAGGAGATGAAGAAGAACTATAGTAAATACTTGGAACTAGAATTCAAGATGTTAATAAAGCTAAATAATTATCAAGTGCCAAATTATCATATTCTGTGTTAAATGAATTCATTAAATCTAAAGAAAAACCTATTATTATAGTCCCTCAAATAGCTGAATTAGGAAATGTTTGTTTGAGGAATGTGTAATAATTTTTAGAATAAGGATAATATCTAGACCCTAATGGATTGAAATTCACAAATGAATCCAGATCTGTTTAAATTAAAGTGAAGTTAAGATTGACTGACATGTAAGTATTATTGTCTTATTTTTCAGTGAATAATAATTTATAGTATTGGATACTCCAAATACAATTACTAATTGGAAAAGAGTAGTTGCTGTATTTTTGAGAGGTTCTACTTATGAATTGAAACAATTCCCTGATCAAAATCCAAGTCAATTATTTAAAAAGTAAATTAAATTTACTATGTAAACCTTAGCATTAGAGGATATCACATGAAATTTGAAGAGGAAAACATTAAAGACTTGATCAAGTAATGGAATGTAAGGGTTTTGGATTTACACAGAAACAAAAGGTATCAAGATATTGATGTGATGAATGCCTTTTGGGAAGACCTAGAAGCATTTCTCTTGAGACCTGCTAAGTTATCATAATAATGAGTATTTTGGATATTTAATATTTCTGTGTATTTTGTATATTTTCAATGCTTTTATTAAAACACCTCTGTTGCATTTTAATATTTTGATACAAACCTATCATTTTCTACATCATAAGTTGGTAATACTAAAATTCTATTCTTATGTAATTCCTATTGAATTTTGTAATTGAGTGCATACTAAAATTATTCAATTTTTGCATTACTTATTTTCTTCTATTGACACATTCTAAAAAGTCTAGTCCTTCAATTGCACACATTTTATTTGGCAGATTTTCTTTGTTGATGCAAGCTTGCATTCTTTCATAAAAAGTGATGCAAGGATTGATCCCACCAGATGTATTGATTCCAATGTATGACATTAAATATTATTATTATTATTATTATTTGATATTTATACATTTGATAAAAATAAGATCTTTAGACAAACTCTACTTCAATTATAAACACTATTTAAGATATTATATTCATTAATTCACTCAAAAATAAGGTTATAAGCATTTCCTAATCACATCATTATAGATTTCTTACAAGAAGATTAGCTTATTATTCCTCTTCATTAAGCGATTGCTATTTTCTTGAATTACAATCAATTATTAACACACTTTCTGTTATTGGATTGAAAATTTTCTCCTTACTTTTATCTAGACTTGTAAAAAAATAAATTGTTAAATTTCCATTTATAATTTAACTATTTTTTTTATAATTTCCTTTTAATTATCAAGATGAATACTGATACTAATTTTTTTTCTAATTCTACTTGAGCATGAAATACATTATAATTAATTAACTAACTATTAAAAATAATGATTCTTTGATTATTTATAATTTATCTCAGTTCATAGCAATAATAGTTGAGCAATAAAGTAAATAAATTATATATGTAGATTGCATTATTTAGTTGTTAATAATAATAATATTAAATTTTTTTATCTTTGACATAATGCATACATCTCTCTATTAAATTCTATTTATTTAATTTTGAAAAAATAAACAATTTTAAATGAAACCTTATTAACATTACAGAATATTTATTGATCCAATTTATCATAAATAAATAAGTTGATAATTCAAATAATATACCAATATTTCAAATATTAATTAATGAATACAAATAGCTCTGTTAAGTAAAATTTGTAATATAGTTAAGATCCATTGAGTCTTAAATATTTGGAAGAAGAATATAAGAACCAAATGTAGCTGTAATGCTTTGCAAACATTAACCAAATCCAAAGCATCATTCTCCAGAATCTTTTTTGGATTAATTTGTCAATTTGAAATTAGTTGAACCTTAAAAAATATTATAAAAGCAGAAACCTATTTAAGGATTATAGGGGAAAGGAATATCAAACACTGTTCAACTTTTAAAACCTGCTTAAAGTTCAGTCTCAGTAAAAAAATAAACCAAGAGAACTATTTCCCCAAAAAAAAAGAAAGCTTAAACAATTGACTGTGTTCAAATGAATAAACCTAAATCATAATAACAGAGAAGAGATTAACCGGGATTGGGAGAATTAAATGAGAAATAATTTAAGCAACGAATGAGTAATTTCAAATTTAATTTTAGAAAAAATAAAATAAAAAGAGAAGATAATAGAACAACCACTAAAGAAAAGACCTTATGAACCTAATATTAAGCTATAATCTTACATAACATAAAAGAAAACATTAATTAACAATAATTACATGTAATAGTAATTAATGATTGAAATGGAAAAATAAAGAAAGTAACGAAATGCAATAAACAAGATTGGAGAACTTAGCCTAGTTAAATTAATCCGTTAAAGATATATTTAAAAAGTGCAAGACTTAAGAGAATACAAATTTGCAACCATCTAAAGCTATTGTAAAGAAAAAAAAAGTCGAAGCCTAAAAAGAGAATGCCTAGTAGAATTTAAGATAAGTCAAAAATTAAAATAAAACAAAGTAGTTGCAGCAAAAATTTGATGATATTTCACATAGATATCAATAAATCTAAAATGTTAGACAAAATGATTAGAATGACATAGAATAATGCATTTTTGAGATAGATGAAGATGATGATCAATATTCTGCTGTTAGTGATAATTAAATGATTCAATAAGCACTTCAAGAACTTTAAAAAATAAAACCTACTGAATATCTAATTAATAAAGTTAAATACATAATTGAGAATTAGAACAATATTGATTTAGATCTTATCACAGAATAAGATTATTAAGTAATTCAGTATCATCTTATGAATCAAGCTGCCACAAAATTATAAAGTATATGGAGAGGTGTATATACTAGAAAATAATTACTTAATGAATTATAAAAGATGATGGATGAAGAGTATGAAAATAGATCACATGAAGAACCTTCAAAAATATATTAAAGAAATTAGTTTTAATAAGAATTTGTAGGAAACATATCTAATTCTATCTCTAAGGAAGATTAGGAATCAAATGCTTCATCCTAAAATAAAATAGAAAATCACTCTTTATAAGATTTGAATTTTAATTAAAATGAATAGGTTAATATTTAAGAATAATCTAAATAACACTTTTATTCTGAAGAGGATCATGCTTTGGATATTAAATTATCAGATTAATATTCTGAATTAATTATGATTTAATAACCTAATAGTCCAATCGAATAGACTGAAGACTTTTAAATATAATTTGAGTAAATTGATAAGAAAAATTGTTTAGAATAGATTGAATCTATTGTTAGAATTGAAGATGAAAAAACAAATTCATTATCCTAATCTGTAATTTAATAAATTTAATAAGAATTGGAATCATGGAATTCTTAAATAGATACTATATTTTAATAAAGTAATGATTGTGATACTATATCTAAAGTCAAATAATAGATTTCATAAACAGTGATCAAAATTGTTAATTCACATTTAAAGAAATCAAGGGAAGTTAAATAATTAAATGAAAGTTCTAATGATGAGAAAATTAGGAATCAATATGAAGCCAATAATGAAAAACATTTTAATGATACCATTAAGAGATTAAAGAAATCTAAAGAATTTACTGCTGAACAATTACTGTATTCATCTAGGGAAATTGAGTAAAATACTAATATTTTGAATTTGGAATCACAGTTAAAATTAAAAGAAGTTGAACTTTTAAATATGAGGGAATAGGCAATTAATTTAAGATATTTTAGTGAATTAAAGAAAATTAAGTAAGATACCAATAAAAAATAAGAATTAGATTTATGGCTTGAAAAAGAAAAAGAAGATTTAAAAAGCACTAAATAAGCTATTGAAATAAGTAGAATTAGAGAAGCCTAAACAATTTAGAAAATATAAAGAGATCTACAGATTGCATCTAAAATTGATGAAAATAATCCAAAGATATAAAATTTCAAAAAATTTTTGGATGAACAACAACTTTTAGAAAATAGTTCTTAGTTAAATGACTCAAAAATTATTGAAAATTAGTTTATTTAATAGGAAAATGAGAATTAAGAGCAAAGTGACAAGAATCTTATAAGTGAAAATGCTATAAATTCCAATGAAAATCAAATTGAAACCTATCACCATATCAACTATATCACTAACAGTATTTTAGATCAAGTAATAAATAGTTTAAGTTAAGGTAATATTTAAAATTAATTAATGTAGAACTTTTTGGTAATAAAATTGAATTCTAATTAGTTATGTCACAATTGACTAACGAATGCTCGAATGTTTAATCTAAAACTTCGACTAAATATATTAAAGAATATATCAAAAGTCTATTTGATTTTATTCTGTTAAATTACAGTGAAGATTTAATTAAGAATCTTAATATTCCTTATGGAATTAGACCATTAAAAAGAATATAATTAATTCATGGATATGATGTTGATGATGTCATTCAAAATTAGGATTTAAAAAGTACTTAACTTGCTTTTCCTATTGATTAAGCTGCCTTTACTAAGTTTGAATAATAGAGAATTGAATTGAATTGTAACAGGAATGTTTATCAAAAAGAAAATGAAAATTACTTTGAGAATATCCATAACAAAGCCATATTTGATGCTTGCAATGAAGCATTAAATTACTAGAGATAATATTATTTTAGTAAAAAAATAAATGATTTATTAATAGACTAAGGATAACCGTACCCTTGGGAACAATTAGAATTTTAATTAATTGTTTAAAAAGGCAACTTACCCAGTATATTAAGAAATATGGAGGATAAAATAATCAAATGGTCAAAAACCTTAGGAGGGTTTCTACCAATTGAAAATGCATATCAAATATCTATTGAGAAATAAGAAGTATTAGAGGAGAAGAATTCATAATTAACAATAAGTTAATTAAATCGCTTGGAAAAGAAAATATTCTTAGATTCTTAATAACAAGAATTAATCCAAGAAAATATTACAAGTATTAGAGATGAAAGAATCTATAAATTATTAATTCAAGATGTATAATTTAGTATAATATTTGATAGATTAAAGAAAATGAATTTAGATGGTATCTTGCAGAAGATGATAGAGCAGAGTTTTTAATGGAATTAAGTGATGTAATTTTCGAATAGTTAGTAGAGGAAATAGTCTCGGAATAACTCTAATAATGAATATAAATTATTATAAATAATTAAAATAATTGAAAGAATAAATGATAAGCGATACTGTATTGCTTGTGGCAATTATAAGTGCAGCAACTATTTTAGTAGTGATTGGGATATTCTGTATATGGAGAAAATTAAAAATTAGAACCATTAATAATTTGAATAATAAACCCATGCCTAAAGCATATGTTGAAATTCCAGACAAAACTGATAGATAAGCCAGACCTCCAACAAATCCATAATAATGTTCTCCAAAAGGTGATGAAGATAGTATAGCAATAAAACGAAAAGTAAAGAATTTTTCATCTGCAGTCGTAAACAAAAAGAAAAATCTCACAATTAAAATTCCAACTAAGGAAGAAAGTTGAATGAGTTCTAATTTTTATCTATTAATTTTTTTGGTTAAACAATTTGTTATTTTAATAATCATCAAAATATAAAATAACCTAGAATGATCTTACTACTATTATTAGATCTTGTTTAGTGTGTGTAATTTGGTTATGAAGTAGATAAAGGATAATAAATTTGTTTCTAAGATTACTTTTCATAAGATGATGTATTTGATTTAAAAGTTAGAGCAAATTCTTCAAATTATGCTATAAAATTAGAAGAAGCAGTATCAAAGAGATATGCTATCCTATATGAAAGAAGTGGATCTTGGGAACACAATTATTAACATTAATCAAATCACAAAACTTCTCATATGAGATATTGCTTCACAAATTTGGAGAATGAAAATGTTTTATTTAATGTCACATACAAAACAGGATCTGAATTAGCAAATATGTAAAAAGTAGCAAAATTATCAGATTTAAATTAAATGGGTGATTACATGAAACAATTAAATAGTTTACTTGATGATATCAAAAGAGAAAGGTCATTCCTTATAGCAAAATATGAATTTATGTCGTAAATGCAAGGATCAATTTCAAATAAACAAATTGTTTTTGGCCTTTCGTGTTTAGGATTATCCTTGTTAATAACTGCAATTACTTTGAATTTGATAAAGAGAATTTTATAACAAAAAAAGTCATAATGAATGTTGATTAGTATAGTTTATCAATTAAATATATATTAATTATTTAAAATATCAAGAATCATTCTTATTCAAACTATTGTTGATCTTACTCCTCTTATTGTTCATCCTATAGGTCTTATTCATCTTGCTAATTCAATTACTCTTCACTTTCATTTATTTGGATTTCGATTTCCGTTTTACACAATGGGCATTGCTTATTATTCTACAGCCAATTTTTTATACAACTAGAATGATATATGTGCTTGCAAGGTAATTCTCTCACTTTCTCTTCTTCCTTAAATTCGAATAAGCATACTGAACATCTATAAATATATATATATTTCTTACTTGTCTTCTGGCATATTGTCTTGATTCAATGTCCTTTTTGGTAATTACTTAATTTGTTATTTAGTTAGTCCCTTAGGCACATTACTAATTTAATCAGTAACTCTACCCAATTTATTCTTCCAATTCTAAAAGTTATTCATAAGTCATGGCATCTGGATCGATCTCTTGATCTTAGTATTCATGGAGGTGTTCTAATTATTACTAATCTCCTTAGTATAAATATTGCATTAACTAGTATAATTGTTATCTTGTAAGAGGAATGTGATTCTATTACTATTATTATTATTCATCCTTGACTAAATTAGATGCATACCTCTTAGTTCATATCTTGATTGGAGTTATTTTGATACTTCTCTTACATCTCATCCAATTCTTATTATAGTTGATCAATCTATTCTTTCAATTACTTCTTTTTTGATTTCTATTTTTTTATTTTCTCTTCCAATTAATGAATTTATAATTCATAAGTCTGATTCGTTTCCTGCAATTTATTAATTTATTCCATAAAAGATTCATTAATCTTTTTTCAATTATTTAAATACTTTATATTATTATTGAAGTCTATTGCTTAGAATTTTATTCTTCTTAATTAATTGCATATTCAATTAATTCAATTGATGCTCATTACTTAATTTCAACTAGAATATATTATCCTATAAATCTATATACCAAATAATTACTTGTTATTTTAGATCAAATTGGTTTTGCTTTTGTATTCTTCTCTCGAATTGATTATGTATACCTCTAATCAAATAATTATTAATCATTACAATTCCTGTTCTTCTTGTTACTTTATTTTTAGGTGCTAAGGTTAATCACTTAATAAGCTTTAATTACGAATGTTTGCTATGTCATTTATGAACACCTTACCTGCCATCTAAACTTAGTTTCCTTTTAACAAAGGGGAGCCCTTCGTTATTTAAGGTCTTCTAACTTAAAACTATTTCACTTATTGCAAATTTAGGATACTAGGATTTTACATTAAATTAATTAATAAAAAAAAAACAAAATGACCTTATTTTATAATTCTAATAACACCATTCTGTTGATTTTGGAAGTAGGTCAAAAGTTTAATATGTTTTATTTGATGCCATCTTAATTTAAGACAATTAAGAAAAATACTCAATATCAATAAATAATCTTTGTATCAATTATTCTTTACATTGTACACTCTGTTTATTCTAATACTGCTAAAATAAAATCATGAGATTAATCTTATTTTAGGATCAACATTTCCAGTAACTAAATAATTTATAATAAATCTTAAACTAAATCAAATTAATTAAAAGAACATTTTGTAAATTTTCAATTTTTCTTTATTTATGTATTGTTCTTATGAAACAACTTTTTTTGTATAAAAATGGAATTCATTGTCATCTAAGGATATCGCTGCCAATTAAGTTGTCTAGGCTTTATAAAACATACCTTATATTTATATTTTCTTCTAAATTCTTTTGTGAAAGAGAGCTCTATAATAACTTTACTAAAATTTAAAATTAATATGAAATGATTAAAAATACTCAAAGAGAAAATTAAAGAATAAAGTCAATTAATTTCTAAACTGATCTTTGATCGAGCTTAAACTTAAAAAATAACTCCTGATTATTTTTGAATAAACAATAACTTTAAAACATTATGAAATATCATTTACTTGATCCTATTGTTATTGATTAATAAAATTCTTTTTAACAATCTATTTTAAGATTAATTTAATTAATTTCATCAAAATGTAAATTACATAACAAAAATTAGGTAAGATCATAATATTTGACTTTTTTGTGATTACGATTTTATTTTCGTTAGTACTAATCGTATCAAAGATAAATTATAATTAGATATTTCTTTTTTTTTCAAGCTCCTTATTGATTTCTTAACCAGCCAAAACCTTACACAATAAGGCATTATTGTTTAAAAAGTCTCTTAATTAAATCATTTTATTTTCTGTAAACCCTTAAATTAAAAGTGCCTTTAAAACTTCAAAATTAGAATTATTGTATCTAAGAAAACCCTCAAATTTCTGTCAATAATGATTCTCCTGGAGTAAGGATTTGTCTGTTTGACATTTAATCAATATTTGCGTGAACTACTAACTCAATCTTTGATGATTTATTGACTATAATTAGATTGAATAGGGATGTATTCGCATCAAATACTAACATTACGAGGTTTTGAAAATATTTCTTCTGCCTTAAAGTTCGCCATGAAACAATTAGTATTGATATCTTTTTAAAAATACAACATCTCAAATTGTATAGAGAAGAGTAGTATCAGAAAGAGATTCGAAGATAAAGTTAGGTATCCATTATAAGAATAATTCATAATTTGATATTCTACATGTAATCACTTTAATTTTGAAGCCTCTTAAGTTTATCTGCATCTATAATGAAAACAAATAAATTTTTTTTGTTATAGAATTTCAGCCTCATCAGTTTGGGGAGTTTCGAGGATGTTTTAAATTGTAAAATTTCTTATAAATTCATTTAATTTTAAATTATAAAATAACGCGAATTTTTAATTGAGTATTTATTTCATGCATCACATAATGCAATATCATTAATTGCAAATTTTCCAGAAGCCTCCTTAGAAACTCGAAGCAATTTTTGAATTTTCTTAAAAACAATTTATAAGATACCTTTCTACATAAATAGCAATTTGGTGATTTTTTTAAACATTTTTCAAGACAATCATCACAGATTCCACCATGTTAACAAGGGAGCATTACAATTTGAGGCTCATTTTCAAAACAAATCTGACATTTTTCTTCACTTTTTACAAGTCCTGATTCTCTCTCTACAGGAGAATTAATTTATTCAGTTTTAGCCATGAATTCAAAAGCCTTGAGTCTAGCCTTTTGATTTATAACACTGAAATTGCTATTAGATATGTGTTATAATTATTTCTATTATTTATTTGACTCTTAAGCAAAATCAAAATAAGTTGAAGATATTTGAATTAATTTTTAAGGTAAAGAAATTTTAAGAAATTGATAAGGTAATTTTTCTTCCTATCCAACTGGCTCCTATTGTACTTCAATATCAAATCCCATATCCTTAATGAATTATCTATAAATATGATGAAGATTCTTACATAAGTTAGACCTTACAAATAGCAGTAATCACATAAAGTGAAAGATTATAAGAAACTATTAAGATGCATAATAGAGTAGCTTAATCAGCTGTTTTGAAATTCTTTACTTCCTAATTTTAACATATGATATAACAAAACCACATTGGAATTCCACTAAATCCACATAAATAAAATGTTAGCCAAATTCCTCCTACTAATTATGTTTTGGTTGTCTTTTTTTTGTAATAATCAATTAAGGTTTCACATATCGAGAGTAAAAAGACGAAATGTACAATAAAACATATAACTAACAAACCCCAAGTAATACTAAATGTTGTATACCAGCTCCAATAAATTGTGCACTTCCATCTCATGGTTATTAGCATTATTTAGATTACAAGCAGTATTTTTACACCTTAAACAAGCTATAAATTAATATAGATTATACAAAGGAGTATTAAGTGATGGTTTAATTTGTTGTAATTTTTCTAATATTAATGATAACCGATCTGATGAAATAATATGCCATGATAACATAGCTAAAATATTGGATTTCTAGTTCAGAGTAGGTGAAGTTTATTAGGATTGTAGTTTTGAAAATAGCTGCCAAAAATGTATCAATCAATAGATTCCCCACTGTAATTTTATACCTAAAATATTTAATAAGAATAACTTGATTTTCAAAATTGATAAAGTTAAAATAACAATTATGTCAATAATCCAATAGAATACTATCAATATTATTAGCTAATAATCCAACATCAAATAAGTAGTGTAAATTAAAATATAAGCATTTGTAAATGTTAAAAGTATTAAAAGTTATGATAATCTAGTGGCTGGATCAATTATTATTGTTGCCATTTCATTCTAAATTTATATATTAGGTTATGGTCTAAATAGTTTATTAAATATAATATTATAAACCTCATTTAATTGCTGAAAATAAAATTATTCATTAATTATTTAATCATCTCAAGTTAGTTTATATAGATCTTAATAAGTGTATTAAATATCTTTCAGTTAAATTATAATATAATAAATAATTTATATTAGTTAAAAATCATAAATGATTGAGATATCAATTTCATAAATTAGTTTAAAATAAGCATTGGGCAATTGCTAAATTAATATTGGAATCAAATGCGGTACATTTCTTAAATATAATTAGGTGAAAGGAAGGAAATATTGTATTAATAGTTTACATAAACTCAAAAAATAATCAAATATTCCTAGCCTCATCAATATGTATTTGATACCCAAAACACTAAATTTGTAAATTTAAAGTATAATTCATTGTTAGCTATAATTTTATATTGAAATTCCTGATGAATAAGGATATATTAAACTTCTAGGCAGTTCAAAATTGCTTATTAATGATGTTTAAGGAAGAGAAGTTTCTCATAAAATAGAACTTGAACATGGTAACATAATGAATATCGTATTACGATGCACTACAGAAGTACGTAATTCTGCAAAATAAATGCCTCCAATGAACAATAGGATCGATAATTATCATATGATGTCAATAAACAAGTCAGAGCCTATAATTAATAAGAAACGCTATGGAAGCCCTTAACCTAACAAAAACTAACCTTCTCGTTCCCCTTAACACAAAAAATTACCACCATAACCTTAACCCCAACCTGCTATACTTCAATAATAACACCAATAACCTTAATAATAGTAATTATAACCAACAAGCAGTAATCTAAGCAAAAGTAGTGCTTCAAGCATAAAGCAATAAAAAATATTAGAAGATTACAAATAAGTTATGTAGAGCAGCATTCTAGATGAAAGTGAAGAATTTCAAAGTAGCCCAGATCATAGAATAGATCCTCCTCAACCGATTATGGAATTTAAAAATAATAGCATTACTCCAAGATAAAGTTCTAAATAAATTGATGAAATTCAATTTGCATAATATAAATAAATGGTAAAGGAATTATCATTACTACTTGATGTCTAACAAGATTGTGATTCAATTGTTTATGCTGTTTAATAATTGCTATAGAAATATCGAGGTTAAAATGAATAAATAATTAAAATTTAATGCGATAACCAAATTTTATTCAGTCAATATAGCAGTTTACAGTAACAGAAAAGTCTAATTGAATCCAAATCGGATGAATTTAGAAATCAAATTAAATCAAAATTGAAAACTTATAAAAGCTTATTTGATGAAAATGTATAACTTAAAAACCAATTAAAAGAGGACCTTTAAAAAATAGTAGATCTTAATATTTAGATTAGAGAATTAAAGGGAGATTAATAAGAAAAGCAGCAAATTGATTCAGAAATTCAACACTTAAAGTAACAAATAGATAAAGTGGCAATGAATGTTGATCAAAAATCATATGATTATGCGATATTAACTGAAGAAATAAACTTAATTCAATTTAATGTATGATTAATAATATTCATCGTATATCTTATAGTATTAACTTGTAATTATTCTTATTTCAATATATATTTATAATTTAAGTGAATTTTCTGTTATTTAGTAATGTTAAAATTGTTCTTAAAAGAATAATGTAAATTACTTTATCAGTACCTAAGATACCATTTAGCTAATAATAATATTTTCTATTGAGATTAAATTTATAACATAAAGATAAATGAACAATCATTTGATTTTGGATCTTACTATTCTAGGATTTTAAAATATTTTCTTTCTAAAATCATACTTTTCCTTAATAATATCGCTGTGTGTCAAATTTTGTATTTTTACATATTGGAATCGTCCAATTGTAGGCTTTAATTTATTTTCTTCTATAACTGTCTTTAGATATTCACTCATTATAGATTATTTATGTAATTTTTTATTAGATTTATAATTATACATCCATTCTATGTTAGTAGGTTATGCTAAACACCGTTTGTTATATAATACTTATTACATTTTGATGTCTGAGCTAGTTTTTATTCTGAATTCCTAAGGTTTATCAATTATTAAATCATCTAGTCTTAATTAAGAATAATTTGAGTAGTTAGCTTATTTGTTATTTCTTTATTCTTCCGAATGTTCAGATTATAAAATGTTCGTTTTTAAGGGTATAGATAGAGTATGAAATTTTTTTCTCATAATAATTATTAGGTCAATTAATTATATAATACTCAATTAAGATCCAAATATTTATTGATATATGAATCACTATAGATGCTGTCTTCTTAATCATATTCTTCCATTATATTACGAATGAGGGGTCTGTGTGGAAATATTTTTAATCCTGATCCATGATTCTCTAACTATTGTTGATACTTAATATAACTATCTTGAGTATCAGATAATGTTTCATTACATTATTCTTGCAATTGTTTGTATTCAGCTTTTATATTAATTATTTCATACCATATTTGAGGGTCAGTTGATCATGCTAAATTTATTTTAATTCATTATGCAATTTAGGATTTACTTAATGTATTTCATACATTAAATTCAATTTCTTAACTTTGTGAATATTCTAATATATTTTCTATTCCTAATCCAATCGTAGTTTATGAATTGATTTTACTATTGGAATCTTTTAAGTGATTGAATCTAAACAATGTCTGAATGATTTTTTATGGCTGTAGTTCACGTGTTGCAAAGATGGACAATTTTCCTTTATTTCAAGCAAACACTGTGATATTGCTCCTCCTAGGATCATTAATTTTAATTAATATTCGTTAAAAATACTTTAATTAATACACTTCAATATTTTCTTTTTTTCTAATAGATTTCTATTGCGCCAAATTTATTCTTTTATATCTAGGTAATCTTAAAAAGTAAATCAGAAATCAATACTTTAAAATTTCAACAACCACTCTATTTTTATAACACAATCTTGTTTAAAATATTTAATGATTGTTTTTAGATAATTGTTTTTATTATCTTCTTCGAAAAACTCTTAAGATATATTTCTTCACAATCCAAGAATCCTTAGTATTTTAGAGGAAGCATTATTTATAAAATAAATTACATATGCAGCTATTTAATTTTGTCAAAATATTTAAGAAGAGATCACGAAACACTTTGGAATTTAATTTCTTGTGAATTTATAGGTGCAGATTTATCTATGATGTGAGAAAATATACAATAGTATCTTACTACATACAAATATATTACACTCCTTACTTTTTTAACTGGGTTATTTTACCAAATAACTGTGGAATGATGACTTTTATAAAGGTGCTAAAACTATTCATTTATTCACTAATAAGCTCAAAGGAAGGTACTATTCTAAACATTTTATGTTTTAATCTATTTTTAAATTCAATTAATCCTTAATTTCCTATAGTAATCTATTATTTTATAACATTTAAAGAATTTTTAATAATTTTGACTACATTTTTATTCCCTTCTCACAAAAAAATAAATTGTTATTCTAAACTCTACAACTAAATTCTTTTTAATTGAAAATTAATTTAAGTGCCATTATGAGTTTTTTTATTCTGAAATAAACGCTTAATGTAAAAGAATTGTAAGAAAAATAATTAATATATTGTTTTAGAAATATAGTATTTTGCAATAAAATTAATGAATAAATCAACAATTTATTGAAATAATAGAGTTTTGAATTTTTCCTTCAAAAATCAATGATAACATATTATTATGGGTCAAAAGGACGAACGTCTTAAAATTTAGTAAAAAAAATTAAAATAAAATGGTTGTTAATTATAAGTGAAGAGATTACAACTGAAAATGACTAAATAGTTGGATAGGATATAACCTAACAATAATTGTATCTTAAAACCTGCTAGATTTCTTTATTTATTTAAAAAATCATAAGAAATGTTGCTAACTGCAAGGATTTATAAAAAGAAGTAAAATGAAATTGCTCATATATTGTATATGTCAAAATAGTCATTCCAATTAAATATTGAATAAATTTTCAACTAAATTATCTAATTTAGCTTGCAGATTCTTAACTTCCTTGTCATTGTGATATTTTTCTAAATAATAAATATAAAGTTTACTCATAAAATTAATTTTATCCTCCTCTTCATATCCATATTTTTAATAAATTATATCATCAATCAATGTATTTAATAAAACAGGTTTAGCATCTTAAACATCTTCCATTTCCTTATATTTTATTTTAAATAATTACATTAAAAAGATCTAAGATTTAACCAAAATATTCATGCTTTGTATAGTATTCTATGACATCAATTTAGTATTTCATTAGGTCCAGTCCTTATTATTTTCTTAAGGATACTTTGATTTGAGGGATGTCTTTCATATTTTATTGTACAAAAGTTAATTATTCTACAAATTCTTTACCAAATTCTTCATGCTATGAATAAAATACAAAAGAATTTTAAAATGATTCTTCATTAATATTCAAACTCTATGCAATACAATTAAACCCTTCCTAGATTATCCTAAACTATTCTTCGGCCATCTAAATAACAAAATTAATATAATCTGAATATCTTTTTTAGTTTAATGCATTTCTTCTAATTTTTCTCACGTTTTCTAAATAATTTACATATTCATCAGCAATTATTTCTTTGCATCCATCTAATATTAAACTCATTGTTTCTAATTCTAAAATATTTTCAAATCCTGGTTCTGTTCTATATATAACTGGTATATTTTTATTTATTAATCTTTTTCTACTATTAAAAGTTAGGTCCAAATACCCTGGTAAAACTCTTTATTTTTAATCCATTTCAGCAAGAAAAGATGAATCCTCTCTCATATCTTAAGAAAATTCATTTTGCATAATATTTGACATGGACGTAACCTTTTACTCTCTATCGATTGGACTAGTAGCATCTAATTTAGAAAGAAGTTTTTAATTGAAATCTGTTTTTTATTGTTGAGATAATAACTATTATGCAGGTATGAATTCGGTACTATCATTTTAAGCTTAATGCAATTCTCCTTTGTTTATAATTTCAACTTCATTATCAATGTCTTATTATTATACTCCTGATTATAATGGAAATGATTATATAGAATTGGTTAAAATATTATTGGTTTAATTATTTTCTAATGGCTTATCCTTAGTAACAAATACTTCTTCTTCCTCAACAAACTATGGTTAATTAGATCCACTTTAAACAATTTATTCAGTTTAATTTACTGATTATTATTAAACATTCTAGTGACTTTCAGTTGGTTTATCCTTACTAACAAATACTTCTTCTTCCTCAACAAATAATGGTTAATTAGATCCACTTTAAACAATTTATTCAGTTTAATTTACTGATTATTATTAAACATTCTAGTGACTTTCAGTTGGTTTATCCTTACTAACAAATACTTCTTCCTCCTCTTCAAATTATGGTTAATTAAATCCGCTTTAAATGATGTATTCTGCTTAATTTAGTGACTATTATTAAACATTCTCATGGCTTTCAGTTGGTTTAACCTTACTAACAAATACTTCTTCTTCCTCAACAAATTATGGTTAATTAGATCCACTTTAAACAATTTATTCAGTTTAATTTACTGATTATTATTAAACATTCTAGTGACTTTCAGTTGGTTTAACCTTACTAACAAATACTTCTTCTTCCTCAACAAATTATGGTTAATTAGATCCACTTTAAACAATTTATTCAGTTTAATTTACTGATTATTATTAACATTCTAGTGACTTGCAGTTGGTTTAACCTTACTAACAAATACTTCTTCTTCCTCAACAAATTATGGTTAATTAGATCCACTTTAAACAATTTATTCAGTTTAATTTACTGATTATTATTAAACATTCTAGTGACTTTCAGTTGGTTTATCCTTACTAACAAATACTTCTTCTTCCTCAACAAATTATGGTTAATTAGATCCACTTTAAACGATTTACTCAACCTAATTTACTGATTATTATTAAACATTCCCATGACTTTCAGTTGGTTTAACCTTACTAACAAATACTTCTTCTTCCTCAACAAATTATGGTTAATTAGATCCACTTTACACGATTTACTCAACCTAATGTACTGATTATTATTTAACATTCTCGTGACTTTCAGTTGGTTTATCTTTACTAACAAATACTTCTTCCTCCTCTACAAATTATGGTTAATATGATCCTGTATGAACGTTTTATTCTTAATTTTAATTGCATGTATATTTTTATTCATTTTCATCTGCAACATTTTATTATTAATTTCCTTACTATAGTTCAATTTATATTTCTTGGTTTCCGCTTTATAAATTCAATTCACGCTCAATGTCTATCTCTTATAAAATGTTTATCTTTTATTAATCCAATACTTATAAAGTTTCTTAGTCTTTATGTTTCTCATCCACTTTTATTTAATTACCTTAATTTACATTATCATCTTGTCTTAATTCACTAGTTTTATTTTTTATTAAATTTTCTTCTATTTCCTTAGTTTTTGGTACATAGAGTTCATTTGACGATTCTTTTGTTACTTTTTTCTAAACCACTTTTTAAGGCTGTTGAGGCTGCTTAACTTCATACAAATCTCTTTGTTATTGTTATTAATTTTTTTAAGATTACTTCTATTTTTGATTTGACTTTTATTTTTAATCAGATGATTTTTGATTCGAAGGTGTAGTATTGAGCTCTTATACATCTTATTCTTTTGGTTTTTATATTTTTGGTTCATAAATAGGTTTTTCTTCGAATCTTACTTAAGGCTTTTTTGTATTTTAACCTTCATGCTTATGCTCTTAAGTTTCAGATTTATTTAACAGTATGGAACTTGTATTTTTTTTTTCGCTATCTTACATTTCTTGCAACTTTGAATTTTAAACAATTGGCCTCTCTAAGGTTTAATTTTCAATATTTTTTGAAATTTACTTTTCTTAATTCTGCTTCTCTTTTAGATTTAACACTAGTTATTCATGTTCCTATTAATCATTTGATTTTTATTTCAATTCGTTTTCTTTTGCTTGATAAAGTTCCTTTTATTTTTGCTCAGATTGTTTTTTTTCTTGTATTGGCCTTCTATATCTCTTTGCTCTTCCAAATAGATCTTTTCCAGTTGTATTAACAGGTAGAATAACCTAAGTGGAGAAGAAAGATTTTGATGTGTCTTTGTTTGTTTAAAAAGTAATAGGTGGATCAGTCTCTAATTTCTACTCTTTCTTCTCCTGTTAGATTGGTTTTAGGAAATTAACTTTGGATTTTAATTGGACTTTTTTAGTTTCTGTTGATTTAACGATTTATTGTGTAAGCGGTTCTGACTTTTCTACAAAAACTTCATTAGAGCCAGCTGCTCTAGTTTTAGGCATTTTAGCTTAGACTAATTGATCTATCTCCTCTCTTGTCAAAAACTTTGGTTAAACTTCAGGCATTTTATATTCTATTTTTGGAGGTGCAGCAACATATTAGGTTTTAAATAATTAATCAGCATTTTTGACTTCATATTATGTGAGTTTAGAGATTATCTTTGCTCTATGGATATCCTCTATTTATTAATTTCTCATTTTATATGCTTCCTCAATCTTTTTAGCTTCTTCTTTTAATTATTAGTATTCCTCCTTGGTAAATAAACCTCTTTTTTTGGTATACTTAGTGTCTTCTACTTCTTATTTATTTGATTCTTCTTCTTTGTTTCTACAACTTACAAAATATTAATTACATATTCTTTATTTTTTTTGGTTCTACAGATATCCACCCTTCTTCCTCATCAATTTAGTCATCAGCAATTTTTTTTTATTGCTTTTGTTGTTATTTACTTTACTTTTTACTATTTTCATTTAGTTTTTAATTTGATTAATCTTATACTTAGTTATGGGTTCTTTATTGCGCTTAGACTATAGGTTATGTTTGTTATGATTGTTATTATTACGTTTTTTAAGAAGAGTTTAATATTGGTTATTATGGTTATTATGATTATTATGGTTTTTAAGGTATGGTTTATTATTATTGCTATTATTAAGGTTGAATTTAAGGCTAACTTTTAACCACTTGTTACTTCGTAACCTCTTATTTTAAATCTAAGATTAAATCAAAATTACCTAATGTTTATTTAACTCCTTATTGTACTTGTCTCTCTTATTATGGTTTTTGTTATTGTTGCGGAAGAGGTTTTTTTTTGTTTCCAACTTCAACCCATTCTTCGTCATTTTCATCTTCCTCAATCTCTACTCGATATTTTTATTTTTCTTATTTTTATTTCAATTTTTTGTCTTATTGAGTTTGATTTTCAGGATTCTAAATATAAAATAATAATATATACAATCTTTTCTTTTTAAGTTGGAGCCTTTTATTGTATTAATTATTATTGGGGTCTTTGAATTTAAGTATCTTCTTTTTAAGCTTATTATTTTTATTTATCAGCCTCTGATTTTTTTAGCTTTGTTTATTTTACACTTTATTCAACTTGTAGCAATTTTTGTCTCTCTATTTCTGCTTATTTTTGTAATTCAATTTAGTTTTACTCAATCTCTTATGCTTCCTCTTCTGATGATTGAGGAGAATCTTATTCAAACTATTCGTGTTATTCAGATTATCTAAATTATTGCTTTTATTGTTGTTGTTATTTCTACAATTAGTCACTTTTGTATTAGGATTTTTTTTTTTATTATTACTTTTAGTTTAGCTTCTTTGGCTACTGCAATTAGATGTTAACTTCATCTTGAATAAATTTTTGATACTATTTGGATTATGAAACATTATACCATTGATAATAAAATTGCTTTTGAGCTATACATGAATACTCTAAAAGAGATAATTTAAATAATTACCCTAATCCTAGTAAAATGGCCGCATAACCAAAGAATTTTTGTAATGCATCAGACTTTCTTCTAGTCATAAGGGTTACAATTCCTATAAGTCTAGAATAATCAAAATAGAGCATACATGGCAAATGAAGGCAAAAGGATTTATATTCTTTTCATATTTAAATAAAATATTAATTTTTTGATAAACTCATCAAAGATTTAAATAAATGACTCATACTAATTAAATAAGAATAATCTAGAATAAAATTTAAAATCCTCACCAAGCATATGAAATTACTAGGTATCATTCATATGATTTCTTGAGTAATTTCAATAAAATAATGAAGTAAAATAAGATTAAGTTATTAAACCAACTTAGAATGGGCTTTGAAAAAATTAGAAACCATTCAATATAGAATTCATATTATATAATTTTATTTATGATCAAATAAAATCTGGATTCTAAGCATGTAAATCTAAATCATCAATTATTTGATTATTCATTAAAAATATTAATCTTATTATAATATCAAATTCTACTTCTAGCATATAATTAATTTATAGAATGATTTTGATAAATTTGACATGATTGTTTTTAGGTAAATCATTTAACAATAAGAAAAAATCAAAATTTCAAATAATTCAGATGAAGCAAAGAATCAATTAAAAAAAAATGTATAAAATTTATAGCAATCTATGTAAATTGTAATAAATATCACATCTGTTATTTATGTGAAATAGTATTACTTTTCTAATTAATAAATTTATTTTTTGATTATTTACAATATAAACTTTAAGAATTTATCCAAAATGAATCAAAGTTCATTATTTTTTTAAGACCCCAATGATACTAAATCCAAAACTAATATTTTAACAACATTTTATATTATCAATATATCAATTAATTATAGACAGAACTTTTTTTTTCTTGTATTCAGGTAAAAGTTCCTTTTTTTTAGAATTACAACTATTTTAAAACTTTAATATGTTTTTCAAAGTTTTTCTTGAAATCATGTTTAGATGGGAAATTTTTCAAAATTATTAATACTTAGGAAAGTAGTATATTCATTAATTATTAGAAGGTATCTCATCTAAAGAAAAATTGTAATTTTTCTTTATTGATTTAATTTTTCCTAAAAGTTAGATATTGTTCTTTTTTCTTTTGAAAATTTCTGCTTTATGTTTAAACTATTTTTATTTTGAATTTCCTCTTCAGCTCTCATTATATTTCATTCATTTTAATTCAATAAATTTATTTTAAAAAATGTAATTTAAAATTAAGTTCAAAAACTCAAGCATACATGGATTTTTTTAGATAATTGTTTTTTCGCCAAATTATTATTGCAACGTAAATTGTATTGGCTAATAATTTTGGATCAAAATTTTTATTTATACTATGAATTAAGAAAAATTCTATATCATTTGTTAATTTCATAGATGTCTTTAGAAGGCATGTGTAATTAAAATAAACTATATATATATTATATAGGAAGTCTTATTAAAAATTTTAGTCATATAAGGTATGAAAAAATTTTAAAGATGAATTTTTAATTATATTTGATAAAATACATAATAGTCAGGTCACATTTTTTTATTTCATGATAATAAGGTTCTTTGTGAATCTTTCTATTCACATTTAACATTTAATAGTATAAAAATGATAAATATTTGTTATTGTGCTCAAATTAAATAATTTAATTAATTATAATGCATTAATAATTGCCGCCAGAATAACTAGATAGACTTATTTGTTTAGAAGCTAGAATTCATAAGAAATCTAAAGAGGAAATAATTTAAGAGCAATTCTTATAGTTGGAAAGTGAAAAGCAAATAGATGAAAATGATCGTAATAAGCAGAATATAGATTCTAATAAAAAGTCTGACGACTTAAAATGCTCATTAAACAGCGAAAATTCACCATAGAATTTATTTCCATCACAAATTATGAGTCCTGTTTAAAAGAAAAGCATAATTACAAAGAAGCATTCATAGTCAAAAAAAAAGAAAAAAACTAAAGAAGGATAATAAAAAGATGTATTTTGATTGAAAAAATTCAATAGATCACTTAGTATTTGTAGTATTAAAAAAAGTAATAAAAAGCAAAGAAGTCTGAATAAAAATTAATTGAGTATTCAATCTAAGATTCTCCATTTAAAAATAAAAGTCCATTACCATATGATCCAACGATGGAAAAATAGCTTAAAGAAAAATAAAACTAAATAGCAATTTCTGAAATAAAAATAAAAGAACTAGAAACTCACAACTCTGAATTTCGTGAAACTATATCTGTATGTATGAAAATAAATTTAGTCTTTAACCGAGTAGTAATTGAAAATGTAAGATGTAGTTAAATTATTCACTATAGAGAATGAGAAACTTAAAAAATAATAATTATAAACCTAATTGCAAGTAAATCGAGTTAGACTTGGTGAGTATGTAGTTTAGAGAGAGAAAACAGCTTTAGTTGATGTTTGGATTGATGGACAAGAATTAAGGGAAGCTAAAGAATAATCAAAAAAATTAGAGAATTTGAAAGCCGATTATGAAAATAAAAAGAAAAATTAAAAAAATAAAGAAGAGTAAGAAATGAGAACTCTAAATGTAAAGCTAAATTTTTTAGTCAAAGAGGAATAATAATTATAAGAAACAGTTGAGAGATTGGAAACTGAAAAGAATTTACATATAAAACAATTAAAACGAATATATGAAGAAGAACATGCAAGATTTACAAAAAATAATGATTTTCCATTAATAGGTGAAAGATATTAAGTTCTAAGTCTATTAGGAAAAGGTGGATTCAGTGAGGTTTATAAAGTAAATTTTCATTTAAACTAGGCCTATGATCTTTAAGAATTAAGAGAAGTGGCATGTAAAATTCATTAACTAAATTCTAATTGGTCAGATCATGCAAAACAAAATTATATAAGACATGCAATTCGTGAAAATAGAGTCCACAAAGAATTAAACCATCCTCACATAGTAAAGCTATATGATTCTGTTGAAATTGATAAATCTTCTTTTTGTACAGTTTTAGAATTATGTGATGGTCCAGATCTCGCTTATTATATTAAAAAATACAAATGTTTTTCAGAAAAGGAAGCAAAATTGTTGATTGGATAAATAATCTCAGCCATTAAATATTTAAATAATCATAAGAATAAAATAATTCACTATGATTTAAAACCGTAAAATATTTTATTCCATCTAAATGAACTAAAAATTTCAGATTTTGGGCTATGTAAAGTTTTAGAAGATGACAATTCAAAATTATAGCTCACTTCTTAAGGAGTGGGCACATATTGGTATTTACCTCCAGAATGTTTCCATATGGGTGACTAACCTCCAAATATTTCCAGTAAAGTAGATATTTGGAGTATTGGAGTAATATTTTTTGAGATGCTTTTCGGTTAAAAGCCTTTTGGCTAAGGTATCAGCCAAGAAAAGATATTAAAAGAATAAGTATATTTTATTTAAATAATAGATAATTGTAAAATCTCAATCAGTGACTTTTCCTTAGAAACCAATAATTTCAAATGAATGCAAAGAATTCATTAGAGGTTGTCTAGCCTATAATTAAGTAGATCGTTTGGATGTGCATTAAGCATCTAATCATCCATACTTTTAAAAAAAATTAAATTGATTATATTTCAATTATAAAAAATTTCATTTAGCACACTTGATCTTTGCATTAACTAATCTTTAATTGAGGATATCTGTCAGAGTTTCTTTGGGCATTTTTCTCATCTAGTTTGATAAATTAAATTAATTTACTTATTCGAAATATCTTTAATCATTAAATCTAATATTTATATCACTTAAATTTTTATCAAAAAATTCATTAAGTTAACTAGTCTCTAACAAATCAATAAGGCCAATTAATAACTTTTATTATAAGTCTTCAGTTAAATTTACTTATCTTTCTCTACTTTCTTCAATATAACTAATTAATAGAGAAGTAAATAATTTCAAATTTGTAAATTATTGAGACATCAACTCATTTCTAATTTGAGTAGTTAAGTCATTCTATTGCATATGTCTAATGACTTTTTAAGCTTCATTTTTAAATGACTCAATATTCATCAATAATTATTCACTTTCTCTTTGAAAGGTAGAATTGAATTATTTATATTCATTGCTACCTTAAAATTCTTCCCATCTGCTTTCCCTTCTGTGATCTTATTCAAGCTGTTTTTTAATTACTTCAGTTTAATTTTATGCTAATTTCATAAGAAAGTAAGCAATAATAGCTGTTTTTTAAGAGAATGACAAGTTGCCATGAAGTTGAACAGCAGAAACTGTATTTTATTCTAATAGAAAGGATACCATTTAAGCTATGAATATAATTTTGCTTCTTTCCCTTAAGAGCACTCTTAAATTCTAAAAGTCTTGTTGTTATTATTGCTAAGGTTAATTATTGGTTATGTTGGTTCGATCTTATAGAACTTGATTTGTAGATGCTTATTTTTTAAGCATTTAAGGTAAGTTCTATATGGTATTAGAATTGGCACTGCAAGTAATTTATTTAGGCACATTTTGATCTTCATAAAAGGTGATTTGCATTAATTATTGCCAGTCTACTCTTTTACGAGGATCAACTTGTAACATTGAACGTATAAGTTCTTCACATTTTCTTGATAGTTGATTTACATGTTTTGGGAATGTGATTTCTTTGTTATCAATTTGCATAATTAATCGAGCTATTGATTTATCTTCGAATGGACAAAATCCAAATAAACACTCATAGAGGACAACTCCCAAAGACCAAACATCAGCTTTACAATTATATGAGCATCCTTTTAATACTTCAGGAGCCATATAGATTGGTGAGCCTACCATAGTTTGGGTTAAATCATTATTGTGAAGCAAACTTTTACAAAAGCCAAAATCTGCTACCTTAACTATTTGATCATGGAAAAGAATGTTGGATGGCTTTAAATCTCTATGGAGTATATTTTCACGTACCAAAGATCTATTAAAATGTAAATCTACTAATTTACCTGAATGCATTTAGAATTTAAGCAAATATTTTCATTGTTTCAGGTTCTGTTAGAAATTTTCTCTTTTATAATAATGCTTCTAATGTATCACCATTACAAAAGTCATATATCAAGTACATATTGTTTTAAGTTTTGAGCATTTCAATAAATTTAACTATATTCTAATTATCTATTTTTGACAGAGTTTGTATCTCATTAATTGTAAATTCATGTAATTTAGGGACCTCTCTAAACTTTTCCAATTTGACTACTTTGATTGCTACAATTTGATCATTTTTCATATTTTTAGCCCTATAAACTTTACCATATTGACCACTTCCTATTACATCTTGAAGAACATAATTTTCAATCACTTTACTCATTTCAGTTAATTAATAATTTAAAATAAAAGCCAACAACTAAAATTTAATATATATTTAATTTATCAATATAAGTTAATATTAATCTATTCTTCCTACTAAAATTCATTAGATGTTGAGTATAACTTCTTAGACTACATTAATTTTATTAAATGGAATTTTAATTAAATGAGGAATAATAAAAAATTTACAATTTAGTAGTAAACTCAAAGAAATCAGGTATAACTAAAGCAAACCTTGCTAAAAACGCTGGACTGAATACTAAGGAAGTTGAAAAGATCATTAAAACCTTGGAAAATAGAGATAAGATTAAATCAGTCCGACCTAATGGAAGAACAACAGGTGTTAAACTTTGGATAGACTTTAATTAAACACTAGATTCTAGTTTACCTACAAATGTTTTTAGGACAGCTGATTAGGGTGTAGATGATGATTTGATTGAAAGAATAAAATAAAAACTAATTTATTTTATGCAATAGTAATGTGATGGTAGAGCATCAGTGGATGAAATACGTCGTGTTTACAAAGCTTAATAATCAGAACATTATGATGAGATGGATTTTGATCGCATAATCAACCTTTTAAAATATGATTCAATACTTATTGAAGAAGAAAATTCTTTCTTCAAATTAAATCCATTTAGGTAGCAGAAATTCTAATTTTATTTATCGTATTTACCTTGTTAAGTATTTAATAAATATAATTATTAAAGACATGTCCTGTATTTAATTAATGCAAACCAGGTAATACAATTAGCCCAGAAAAATGTGTTTTTGAATGGTGATTCAACTAAATTAGTATAGATATATCAAAAAAGAAAAATAATTAGTTTATTTAAAATCTATTAATCTCAAGTATGTTTAATAATAAAATATATAAATATCAACAGAAATGGGTAGAAATATTGTTATTATTTTATAATATCAATAAAACTATTCTTCTGACATATAAAATTATTGACTAGAGAATCTACTCTAAGCTAAATTTTGATGCGTATTAGTCAGTTTAGATTATGTTGTCATATCTTCAGTTGTATTGAAAGGTTTTATAACTGAGGTACTAGTTTTTAATAACTAATATTTAACTTAAATAAATTACTTGTCTTTTAGAAAATATTGAACATGTATATCCTAATCGCATAATAAATCTTTAGAGATGATTACACATCAAATCTTATCCACATATTTTATGTATAGCAGCTAATCTTTAATAGAAAGCTTTGAATTCATAATAAGTTATGTTTTCATGCTTTCCTTTTTTATAATATTTTCTTAATAATTCTTGTACATTCTCAACTCCTTTAGTTTTTTTATTTTAAATTTGATTAAATAAAGTTCGCAAAAAGGTTTCTCCTCTTAATTCATGTGGTTTAATTTATTATAATTATTTACCATCATTTTCTTAATTTTAAATTTATTTTACTATTTCTTCATAAGGTATCTAATCTACTTAATCTATATTTAAGTCAGCAGCCATATTCAAAATTTATTAAGCCTCATCTTATTCAAATTATTCTTAAGGATCTATAGGTTATCGAGAAGGTTATCTTTATACCGTTGATTCTTTCTTTTATTTATCTAAAAAGAATTTAGTTGATTTTTATTTGATATTTTAACTTCTTTATGTATCCATTTATCTTTAAGATCCTTATTTGGAGCCCATCTATATTATTTCATCTTCTGATTCATGTTTCAGGAGTGATTCTTAAGATTATTTTGCGCTATGATTTTTGGTTTAATTTGAACTCACTCTCTCAGATTCAAAACCATATTTTTAAACTACATTTTTAAAGGATTATTGTTATTTCAGCAAGTTATTTTGATCTCCAGACAATTAATTTAGATTTGTTTATGAAATCATTATTGGCATAGCCTCCACTATTTTCTATTAAATATCATTAGGTAATCCCATATTCAAAATAAAATTCTCAAATAAATTAGTTAGTAATTCGATATCTGTTTATTATTCTTATTCTAAAGTTCTTTATTTCCATTAAGCAATATATTCAGCTGGATTTTCATCATTAACTTTTATTGCCATCCTTATAGGTTATTAAATAGTAGTACTAGACCTTCTTATATGTGATTATGATGATTATTATGAAGACAGACGAGATTTGGAATTTCTACTAACTTCATCTTCTTCTTTAATCAGAGGTATCCTTGTCTTATTATTTTCTATAACCCTTGTAGAACCTCTATTTGAAATTGTACCAAATTATTAATCCTCTTAGATTTCTCTCAGAGAATCAGTAGATTTTCTAGCAAATTTGTTTTTTGTTTTATTTGCCAATAAAGTTTCAGACTTTTTATATCCTCTAACTTGTTTATTTTATTAAGGAGTGTTTGAAATTTATGTACTTTATTACATTTAACATTAGTGAAATTACGATTAATCAGTATATTCAGTTTAGATTCTTCTATCTGAAGGACTTGAATCATTTTTTCTTTCAGTCAGCATTCTACCAGATGTTGTTCTTTATGTATCTTAAATAGTTTAAGCTTAGGTTAAATCAATGTCTGGGATAGTTGAGTCTCCAATCTTCATTTAATTAACAGTAGATTTTCTAACTATGGATGAAGTTAAATTTTAATCAGATTTTGATATGGAACTCATCTTTCTTAATAATTATGCATTATCATTGTTAGGAGATACACTTTTTCTGACTTATTGTTATTACAATAGCAAACCACTTTTTTGCATTTGTTCTTCATCTAATTCTTATATTGACTTCTAATCAATAGTAGTTTATTTAATGGGTTATTTTGATGGATGAAATTCTGTAAATGAATGTTAATTTCCTCTTTTCTTTTGTTATGAATCTGATGTTTGACTATTATTTTTGTAGATCTTTTAATCTTTTTATGATTATATATGTTGTGTGAAACTCATTCTATATCCTGCATCAGTGCTTTTTCTTTTTGTGTAATCACTAAGTTAAATCTATCTATGGGATTCCCCTCTATATCCAATTGAAATGTTATCTTCATCTGGAGCAAAATCAAATTGAGATTTCATTTTACTTGTAGCTTTTGGAGAATCTTTATTTGATTGATCCTAACTATTACCAATATCTATTTGCAGACTTTTCTAATCTGCTGGTATTGATTTCTTCTTATTTAACTCTCCAGTCAATTGATAGATTTTTTATTATAATTCTTAATTCTCTTTTTATAATTTCGATATTTATTAAGCCGTTATTTAATCTGAAACTTATGTTGCCTAATCTTAAAATGTTTTGCCAATTATAACTGATAATTGTTTCTCTAATTTTTATTTTTCATATAATAATTGAGTACGTTCTTACTCTAAAGCTTTTTCAGCAATTTTAGTAGATTCAATTTCAATATTTTGTTACATAATTTAGTTTTCCATTAACCTAACCTTGTTCCACAAATCTTAGTTTTCCATAAACTTTTTATCCAATTCTACATTTTTATTTGATAATTCCTTCTATAATTACTCTGTATTATCTGGCCTTCTTAAAGGTGCTGCTTTACGATCTTTATTAGAACCTGACAATAATTATTATGAATTTTATTAAGGTAACTTTTTCTCAGAATCTTATTTTGCTCTCTTAACCATAAATCCAGAAACAAATTTCATCAAGATTTTATATGTTTCATGTTATACATTCTAGTAACTCTCATTTACATAATCTATGAACTCATTTAAGATGTTAGGTATCATATCTTATTGGAGTTATTATTTTTAGGTATCCAATATTACAGTTTCAATATCCATTGTCTTTTAAATCATTTACTTATGCACTCCCTTTAATTTATCTGTAACCTATTAAGTTTATAATGTATATCTGTAATCAATTCTTTCATTCAGAAATTTCTAAAGCTCCATAGAATGTTTATCACTATCCTATATAATCTCTTATAATTTACTTTCATGATATTCCTACATAATAATGATAATAATGTACCTTCTTAAAATTTCTCATAACCTCCAAGATATCAAGATTAGTATCAGTTCCTTATGATATACATAACTTGATTTTTGGATCATACCTCTTCATCACAATTTACACATTTAATTTATTACTTTGCTTCAAGACTTCATTTAAAATACATTTCTAATTATCTTCTAGTTCATAATTCACCCTTGATGAATTATTTAGAGTACGATCATTTTGTTGATCAAAAGAATTCAATCTAATAGATGGCAGTATATTAGAATTCTTGCTACTTAATTAACGATTCTTTATTCTCTCATTTTCAGCTAATGGTGATTGAAAGCCTTCAACTCTAGCACCACCCAACCTACCAGTTTATCCTCCTTCCATCAATCTCATCTTCATTCGTTACATCAAATCTGCTCTAGACAGAGGCTCTAGTTCATGTTCCCCTTCTGTACGCATCTGATTGATATTCTAAACTGATTTCAATACATCTTTCCAAACCTACGTATATTTATTGATAGCATGACTATAATCATTTTAATCTCTAGCTTAAAGCATGTAACACAATTCATTTGAAGTATGCTCTAAATCTTAAAGAAATTTCGGTAAACTTATAGAACTTCCTTGTTTAAGTACATTTTTGCTTAAACCCATAAGAAATTCTCCTATTTTCTCTAATGTTGCCTTCTCCTACTAAGAAGCAGGTGTAAAAATCATTAAGTGAATAAAATATATAAAATATAACTATGTCACTACTATTCTGAATATGTTTCCATACTAAAGTTCAATAGTTCATATTGTGTACCAAATTCTGGCTTCGTTTTAAAATCAATCACTTTAAACAAAATAAGATAGAGCATATAATCCAGTCTTAAAGATCTTACAATCTTAATGATCTTCATACAATTTGTGACTATATTACACCACTCTAAATATGAATAATTGACTGAAATGCTTTAAACTTCCTAAACATTATCAAATTCAGTGCAGACTAAGTATTAAAGTATTTAATAGAATTTTCTTACAATCTCTATATTTCTCTCTTCTCTTCTTTACATCATATTCTTATCTAGATTCATAATTGATTAGCATCATTTTATTATGATAGTAATAAAAATTCATATTACATCAATTATGAATCAGCTATGCTTGCTTTAATCAAAGCAATTTAAATTTTAAAGTTAAGAAAATAATTTTCCTTACTTGATGAAGAGCGTTAGGCTTAGGCTTCAACACATTTTTTTAATATTATTCCATTTCTTTTGATAACTTTTTTTATTTATTCCTATTACTTCTTTTTACATATATGTCTGTTTGATATTTTCTTCATAATTTTTAATCTCATCTTTAAAAACATCACTTGCTCTTAAATTAACTTTAATTTATTCATACTCAATCTCTTTTCTTCTCTTTTTCCTTACTTTACTTATTCAACATTCATTTTAAAACTCCACTAATACTCTTTATAAAGTTTTAATAATTTATTTCAAGTTCTCCTTACTAGATTTAACATTATTTATTCTTTCTCCTCATAAAATTCAGTTTCCTCAGAATTTTTGGCTGAATCACATCATTAATTTTAAAAGAATCTATGGATAACATTTTTAAAACTGTTTTTTATGTTATAACTAATAACTAGTGGATTTTGAAAAATCAAAAAATTATTTTTTACACTTTCTCCTAGTTAAATTACAATACAAAAAGAATTATAAAATATTTTGAAAGTCTATGATGAATAATTTAATCTCACTACTTGCAAATAATCTGCTATTGTACTACCTTATACTCTCTTAAGCAACATTTCATTTTGGAGAATTTTGTTTTTATACAATTTTCTTCTCTGCAATGGCTTATATCTGAGTTATCTTTTCAATTTTCTCTATTGCATTCTTCTTGGTCGAAATTTGAGTTAGTAAAACGTTAATCCATTTAAATTATTAAATGAAAATAATTGAATTAATAATAAACAATTGTGTAAAAATCAGCTTTGTAAAATGAGTATGGTCTCTTAACAATAGTTTATTTCAATTTTTCTTAACAAAAAGTAATTTCAGCCTAACTTTTATGTTAAATATCAATTTTTGGAGTTTTTAATGAAGATGACTGATAACTTTATTTTAATATTGTTATGTTATAAGAAATTAATGAATTTTGCTATTAACCTATGTAGTTTAGAGATCCATAACTAGAATTTTTAAATAAGGAATTAGAATAGTTAAAGTTTTAATGTAATCTAAAGTTATTGCAGTAGAAGGTTATTATGTTATTTGGCTTTCCTTCAATAAAAGTGGAAAGTGACAGAATTCATAATTATTTGTAAGGAATATACAATGAAAATGAATTTGAACAACATAAAAAATTAAGAGTTTTAATAAGTTTCATAGGCGAAGTCACTTATATAGATAATTGGAATGAAAGAGGTCATATAATCAGATAGAGAGTTTTATAATTTCTTAATATATAAGGAATAGAAGTCAGGTGGAATGAGTAATAATGGTAAAGTGAGATTGATTCTATTGTGACACTTAATTCTAGTAATCCTTATTATGATACAATACCAAATAAAACTTTTTCTTATGCAGATTTATTCAATACACTTGGCATCTAGTTACCAACAAAATTGAAATGTCTTGAACATTAATCATTCAATCAAATTTAGACTTCTAACCTGATAGATGATTTCCATTTGTTATGTAATATAGATGAATTTAACATGGTTAGAAATATAAGGTAATTTATATAAAAGATTACAGAAAAACTTAATGAATTTATGAGTATTATAATTAACATTGAAACTATGCATATTTTGGAAGTATAAAACATAAAAAATCGTTATGAAATATTATGCCAAGAATTATAACATATCCTTAACTCTTTTATTCCTAAATTATTTTATCATTATGGTACTAAAGATAATTAAAAATAACAATTAATTATAGATTAAAAATTCTAAGAAAAAAACCAATAATTACCATTAAAAAAATCTATACCTACAGCTTCTTCAACTACAATCATTTAAAGAACATTTGGGTCAAAAACAAAAAAGTAAAAGAAGAAAATAAAATAAGAAGACTTATTAAATTGTAGATAATCTCTCTTATTTTTAAGTGAAAAGGTAGATAATAGCTTTAATAAAGATGATATTAAGTAGAGTCATAATTCATCTCAAATTTAGGATAATGAGAGTAGTAATGACTTAATATCATAAATCTACAATTAATTATTAAATAACACAGGTTTTTCAAACTTTAAAATTACAGAATACTCTCTAGAAAACCTAAAATCGAAAATATTAACTTATGAATATATTCAATTTAAACTAGAATAATTAGGATATCCATGTATTAAATTGAATGAGAATGAACTAATCTCAGTTCTATAAGAGTATAAAATCTATAATTAAGACAAGAGAACTTTAGTTGTTAAATTATTTAATATAATATCAGAATCTTTTATTAGTTAGAATGGTTGTTTAGATGTTAATAAATAATTAAAAGATTAAGCCATAAAATATCTATCATAAATATCAATAGACTATCCCATATAAGATTTAAATTAGATTTTAAAAGAATAATGCATACCAAAATTCAAAATGTAAGACTATGATAATTTAAGAAATTAAAAATTCTCTTACGAAAAATTATCATAGATATTAAATCGCAAATTTCCTGAATAAGTATATCAAATAAAATGTTCATCAACAAAATTAATATTTTAATAATGGAGTATTAATCAATTGCTTGATATTTTTAATTTTTATGATCTATAAAATATTAGAGTTACAAGATCATATCTTAGTTAAGTTTTCTCTTGTTTATAGGAATTGATTAATTTCAAGGAATTATTGTAATCCGATTAATATAATGCCAATGTAATATAAGAATTTATGAAAATGGAAAAATAATTCTTGGATGTAATAAATCAACCTTTAAATTTTCACTTAGACTCATAGTGTTATCATAGTTCAAACTTACTCCTTTTACAAAATTAAGGTAATTTTGATGATCTATCGAAACAATAACTTTAATAAAGTTAAGATCTTGATAAAATTAAGGTGCTCCATAAATCATAAAAAGAACAAAAGTGTAGAATAAGTAATTAAGAAATTTTTAAGTTAAAATTTAATTAACCTTCCATACTAAATTAATTTAGTTTATTATGGTCTCAAAATTAATCAGATTCTCCTAGATTTAGCTTTATTGATAATTCACAATAATAGTCAGATGATCAATAATAAAATTCTGCTGATGAAGAATTTTTTTCTTGATATTTTAACAAACGAAATGAATATTTTTTATATTTGATTGTGTAAATATTTATAAAATTTAATTTACTCAGTAATAAATAATTTGATAAGAAACTCAATGTTATTGAAACGGACCTTTTGGTTTTTTAGCAGAATCACTTCTTTTTAACAGGAATCCTTTCTATAAATACTATATTTATATATTTACAGTAGATTATCGATTAATACTAGCTAATTGATTAGCAATTTATTAAGCAAGTTATTTAGATGATTCATCTCCAGAGCTTATTTGAGTACGATATCTCAATTAAAGATTTTTAACACCGTTAAATTAGTTTGTTAAATTAACTTAACTAGTTTTTCTTGAATTAGATAGAGATCTACTAGCAGGGACAGTGGTTTTAAGTTATGACGTTATGAAAGGATTAAAATTATTTGAATTTTCCTGGATCTTGGATGCAACAGAATATTTTTGTTTTAATATAGTTATAGGTGATTATTTTTATTTTATTTTTTCTTAAGTCAATTTAGATTTTTGATTAAGTATTTAATTCATTAAGATTTCTACTCTTTATTTTACATCAGTTGAATTTAAATAGTTATTATTTTTTTTAATAAATAATTATTGTTGTAATTGGGGAGATTTATCTTTTTCATCTTGCAAAGTATCAACCTTCTTATCCAAGTCTGGTTATGTAACTGTATGTTTTTGAGGAAGAAGAATTTACTTTTTAATTAATATGGATTATTATTAAATCTTTTGGGAATTTGTTTGTGTGTTTTGAGATTATTTAGTTTCTGTTTCTTTTTATTATATTTATTTATTTTAATTAGGGATTTTGATAATAATGACAACTTTATTAGAGAGATTGGATTTATTGTTATAAGGATGAGGTTTCAATAGTTTTGTATGAAATTCTATTTCCTCATCTTCTGGCTAAATTATCTTGTGAATAGATTACAATAGATTATTTGTCTACTCCATATAATTTTTGATAGACTTGATAAATCTAATTAAAGATGGCACTTGAATGTGGCACATACGTATAAAATATCTCTACAGCTTTACCTAGCCATATTTCTACAGTTAATTTATTGTTTTAATTGTTAATGAATCTAAGTTCTGTTGATATACTATAGAAACTTAAACCTGTCAACATAATCTAATAAATAGAAGAATATAATTTACTAATTCTAAAATGACTTCTTCTGCTATTACCATCTCATAACTATTAATAGGGAATAACTCTTCTAAATCTACATAAGTTAATTACATCAATCCTAAAATTTACATTTGCAACATAGGATGATTATCATCAATTATTGTGAATAGTTTATTTTATTAATTATTTTATGATTGAAAGACATATTCTGAAGCAAAAAGTGAATGACTCCTATTCTAATAGTTTCGAATCATTTAATTTTGAATATTAACAATATCATTAGATTTGTCATCATTTGGTAACATACTTGTGATAGAAATCAAAATTTCTTTGAAGACAGTCTCAACAATTTGTGAAAAAGATAAAACTTATGATTGTTATTAAGGTAAAATGGTTGATTATGATGACTAAATCTTTTATAATGGAGAATTGATTTCTGAATTAGCTCTTTATTTTTTATTGATTAATGACAATACAGTAATTTATTGACATAATTTTATAGTATTCTATATAATACTCTTTAATATTCTTAAAGTATTCTTTGCCATTTCTAAAGCTTGTTTATTTCTGATTTAATATATAGATTTTACTTTTTTGTTTCAGAAAATAGTAATGTGATCTGAAAAAGAAGTCTCAATCTTAATAATTTGTTTTAGATTATTTAAGCTAAGTTTAAACTTTCAGGTGGACTTTTTTTGAGTGATTTACCTTTGATCTTAAGAATTTAATCACAATCTAATAATATTTCTAAGGATTCATTTTGGACTGCATATTTTTTAAGTATTATGGCATAATTTATTTTTGAGAATAAAACTGATGTGTATTAAACTTGAATCCTAAGGTAAGAATTTGAGTTACTAATTTTGTGTATAAAATTCTAACAGTTTTGCTGCTCTATAATGATACTCCAAAGCCTGATATTCAGAGATATCCTCTTATATGGCTATATTAGTAAGATCTGTCATAATGAGATCTGGAACATCAGGTTTTATGTAAATAATTTCTTAATGTTCTTCAGTCTAATGATACAGAAATAACGAGTTACTTGAATAAGGAAATTCTATTCTGTATTTAACAATTCTCTTTTGAAAATGATTTTTTTCTATCTTACTATATCTATAGGAGATTTATTTGATAATTAAGCTGGTGTCATAACATTTTTATGATGAAAGGTGTGAGCCTCTAATTTAATCATTTATTTATTAATTTATATATATATATCTGATGGTTATCAAAATGTTCTTTTAACCATGATATTATAGAAATCTTCTCTAGTGATTTCCCTTCCATTTGAAGCTGCTCGTTCTAACATCTCTCCTAACTCTTCAGCTGTCATTGTCTCACCCAATTCTTTAGCAACCTAATACAATTTCAATCTCCAAACATTACCCTTTTTAAGTTATTCAAATTAATAGCATTGCTTCCATCATCATCAAATAAATCAAATATTTTATTTATACCATCTCTATTTTCTCTATTTCCTAATTTCGATGTTATGGCATCCAAAAATTAGTCAAAATCTATATCGGTTCTATTTCGAAATTTATACTAAATACCCTTCATTCTCTAATTCAGCAATCATATTGAAAATAGTTGGGTTTTTTTAATCAAATCCCAAACTTTACATAGCAGCTTTTAATTCTCTTGGATCCACTCTTCCAGTACCTTCTGTATCAAATAAATTAAATGCTTCTCTTATTTCATCAATCTCATCATCAGTCAATCCAGGTCTTCACATTTCAAATATCATACATTACCTTTCCTATGGTTTACGTACATTCACTTATTTTTAAGGTTATTATTTTTGAACTACAGGTGCTTGACCTTATGGCTTAGCTCTCATATCTTAATTTTTTATATAAAAATATATATAAAATTTTATGTGCAATCTAATCAATAGATATTATAAATAAATAAGTTAAAATAATTATTAATAAAATGAATAAATGAAACCTTATTACAAATATAAATTAAAAATTGGACTTAAGGCTTTCAAACCCAACTAAAATCTTCTATTAAAAGAACTCTCAGTAGATTGAAATCAATAGAAACCAATACTATATCATAAGACCCTTCTTCAGAATTTCATTCTAAATTTAAAACAATCCCTAACATATCAAATTAATAGATAGAAGTGTTATCACTTAGTATGGCAGCAGAAGAATATCATTCATACAAAAACAATAAACTTAAATTACATATTAATAGTAATTATGCAAAACACCATTATATATGCAATTTTTCTAGGATTAAATAATAGTTCTTTTGAATTGCAGTTCAAGTGAAAGTAGATGGACAGATCCATTAAGACTTTTACAATGGATTTAGAAATAGGATACTTTGATTAATTAATTTATATGAATAACATATTCTATCAAATGGATAAGTAATTAGAAAATGTTGCACTAATTTAATTTTAATTTTTATACTTGGCAGGAACATAATAATCCAAAAGATTAGACAATATATCGTATGTCTTCATTCCTTTATACTCCTTCTCTCTAACATCATCAAAGACCCCAACTCCATCAATTAAACCATATTTCAATGCCTATTAACCAGTGAATAAAGTTTAATTCCACATTTCTTAATCCACTTTTTACTTTCTATTTTACATAATCTCCTCTTTTAATCTTTATTCTCTATGTTTTAATTAACCTTCGATCCTATAATCTTCATTATAATTTCTACCATTTAACATCATCTTCATTTAAATCATCATAAGGACTTAATTTCACTTTTTTTTCTCCACTATGAATAAACTTATGTTGTCTAATTATAATGATCATGTGATAATACATTCCCAAATTTTCCATTAATTGTTTATATCCTAATCTTCTTTGTACATATCCAAAATCTCCTATTACAGAATATTCACTAGCAAAGTTTTTATCTCCAATTGTCATTAAATACACAGAACTATTCATTACAAAATCTTCTGCAAATGTGTATAAGGGTACTCTGTAAAATATTAGTTTCAAAGTTACTTATAATATCTTGCATAATTTTTTATTGCAGTGGCTATGCATTTAGATTAAACCAATAAGCCTTCTCCTTGTATCTGAACAGTCACTAATTTTGGTTTAATTAATCTGGTTTCTTATATGCATTTATAAACTTTTTAGGTTCTAAATTAAGAAATTAGTTTATACAGTTTTTCATCAATTTTGCCATAAATTTTAAATTAGACAATTCTTGAAAACATTAAATAATTATTTCAAATTCAAAATATAAAATGTAACATCTAAGTCATCCACCAGATAAAAAAATACAAAATTATCAATTTAGTTTTAGATCTAAATTAGGTAAAGGTGCTTATGGAACAGTTTATGCTGGTAAAAACACTAATGATAGTATAGTTTTTATTTTAATCATTAGATAGTATTGTTGCTCTTAAAGTTATTGACAAGAAATTGTTACTTACTGATTATGCAAATCAACTCATTATATCTGAAATTGAAATCATGAAAAAAATTAATGATTCACATGTTGTTAAATTCCTAGATGTATTATAAAGTGCTAATAATACTTATATCATAACTGAATTTTGTAATGGAGGAGATCTGAGAGAATTTATAAAAACCAGAAAGTACTATTTCTAAAATAATTAGAGTCATCCCTGAAGCTGAAGCACTCAAAATATTAAAGGATTTGTTATTAGGAATCAAAGCTTTATTAAAACAAGGCATCATACATCGGGATATAAAACCAGCTAATATTCTTATACATGATTCTCAATTCAAAATTACAGATTTTGGTTTTGCAAAACAAATAGATCAAAATCTTGATACAATTATGAGCTCTCTAGTTGGAACTCCATTATATATGAGTCCTTAAATTCTAAAAAGATCTAAATATTCTTCCAAATGTGACATCTGGTCATTAGGGTTAATACTGTATGAAATGCTTTATGGTATGACTCCATGGCATTCACAAAATTTAGTAGAATTGATGAACAAATTAGATTCTAAGGTATATATCAATTATTAATCAAATTAGCCTTTGTTATTTCCAGTTCATCCATATGTATCTGATTCTACTAAATTATTGATCAAGGGATGTTTATAAATAAATGAAGAGAAGAGATGGAATTGGGATGACCTATTTAAGGCAAGCAATTTTAATTCAAATGATAATAAAGAAAATTCTCCTACTTCAACTATTAAGGAAGATATTCAATCACCAACTTATAGAAAAAATCAAAGTTCTCAGAATAATCAATCTAAATACTCTCTCTAAATGTAAAGAATAAAATCAAGAACTGAATCCTTATGTTAATAAATAAATAAACATAATCGAAGCTACAGTAATGCAACCTTTCAAACAAAGGATAAATTAAGCAGACAAGAAAACAAAACACCTGTTAATGATAAATAAGTAAACAGTTATTTCGATTTAAGAACGAAGCTTAAATAAAATAATTCTAAACAAGAAAGAGAAAGAAGTACTTCTTAAAATTACAGATATCATACTTAAAGAAATGAGATGACTTCCTTCATTGATAAAATTCAAAATGCTTAATAAAAATTAAATAGTAATAATGATTCTTGTAGAACAACAAGTGCCCTATAATCTCATTCTACTAATACTTCAAATAAATTGAATTATGATTTAGATTTGGTTAAGGTTTCAGATTTTAAATTAGAAGAAGATAATAAAGCTTCAGATTATCATACTACTTCTAGAGATCCAAAGACTGAAAGAGTTAAAAGAACTAATAGTTTAAGTGGACATTGTCAACAATAATAATTTTAATGCAAAACTTAATTATAGTAATTAATAAAAGTAATTGAAAATCAACTAGATTTGATACCAAATTATGTCAATTGCAAAATTGATATAAATACTATGGTAATTTTACATAAAGAAATAATCAATTGTGCCACAAATAAATAGGTTTATACAAATAAAGATTTAAAAGATCTTAAATTACTAATAAATATTCTTATTTCTTATTTGAATCAAAACACTGGAGAAGATTCAAATAAATAATCACAAATAATGTTGTTATTGCTCTTGACATATCATAAAGTATTAATTTACAATATCAAAAATAAATCTCTAAATATTGATGCTAATCTAATAGAAACAATAAAAAAAATTATTTAAGTTTAATAAAATTAATTTACAATAGAATCAAAACTTTTGAGAGAACACATCAATTTATTAATGTGATTTTATATATTTTCAATCAACTCTTTATTTAATCATTATATTTATTATTAGTTCTAAAGAAATTAACATAATTAATTAATCATTTATTTATCATTACGTCATTCAGATATTCTTAAAGTAGCAATTGTTATAAAATATTCACTATTTAAATTATGAATTAATTCAATTAAATCCTCTTCTTAATTTTTATTGTTGTCCCAACAGTAATTGCAGTGAAAGGTGTTGATTTGAGTGCGTCCTTCAATAATTTTTCATGCATCAAAAATGCAGGCTATCAATTTGCTATTGTTAGAGGATATATGAGTTATGGTGCTTCTGATACTGTGGGTCTACAAAATTTAAGAAATGCCAAAGCAGCTGGATTGATTGGTGATGCATATTTTTTCCCTTGCAAAGGAAGTATTAATATAAATCTTAAATTTTTAAGAGAAGACTGCTTCAGCTTAAGTGTCAGAATTTGATAGTGTATTCAGTTCAGAATATGGTACAGTTTGGATTGATGTTGAATACAATCCAAGTACTGGATGTGGATGGAGCACTTCAGATTATTCAGGAAATTGTCAATTTTTATAAGACATTGTAAGAGAATTGGGAAACAGAGGAAGATTAGTTGGAATTTATGCATCTTAATATTAATGGTCAACTATAATGGGATCAGCTTCAGCCTGTGGGTACTTTACATCAAAACCACTTTGGTATGCCCATTATGACAATTCTCCATCCTTTAGTGACTATTCTAAATATGCTTTTGGTGGATGGTCAACTCCATCAATTAAGCAATATTAAGGAGACACAACCTTATGTAGTGTTGGAGTTGATCTCAATTTTTATTGAACAGTTAATTAAATACATAAAAAGAGTTAAAGTTATGATTTAATAATATTTAATTAGAATAAATATTAAATATTATAAATATTATAAATATGTAATAAATAGGTAAATTATGTAGGAACGTAAAATGTCTATATAAGTATGTATAATAGTAGCTCAATTTATCATGACTAACTTCATTTGTATTAATTGAATCTTTTCCTATTCACTTACTACAAATGGAGAACCGTTTTCATCTAATAAGCATAATCCCATATCACAATCGATTAAATGTTTTTCTGAATCATATGTACATGTCAAAATTCTATCGTTTTTACCTAAATAAAGTAATCCTTTTAAAATTAATTTAATGATTTTATACTTCTTTTTATTGCTTTGGTTAAAGCATTAATCATTGGTAAGGGTGCTGATTTACCTCTACTTTTGCAAGACATTTATCCACTCAAATTTTCATTTAATAGTTTATTAATATTTGATAATTAGGATTTCTTAAATGGATTTCTTGGGGGACTTTAGAATTCTTCTATTTAAGTTGTCTTTTTGGTTTTACTGAAACCACAAGTTTCATTTATTTCAAAACTATCATTAGAATCTAGCAATGAATTTTCATTAAAGTCTGCAAAATCATCTAAACTGATTTCATTTTTCTTGTTAACTATGCTTAATTGTTTATTTGATTTCTACTTTGCAACAGCTGTAGAAGTAGAAAAGAAACTATTTTATTTGGCTTAAGGAGATAATTGTAAAGTCAATTAAGAGTTGGTATTTTTCAATTTAGTAATTTCAGATTAAAATTATGAATTTAAGAATTATTATTAAGTCAATTATTTATTTAATTCTTATTTTTCCTTTTCAATTTATTTATTTTTCTACTTTAATTATGTAATAGTTTCAATAGATTATTATTACAATTGCTAAAACTTATTGGTCAAGTTCATGAAATGTTAATTTAGTTATTTGTTTTCTTACTTATTGTTATTATTATCATAATCTCTTTCATTTATTGTATTAAACATATGTTGTAATTTTTAATTAACTTCTTATGTTAGATTCAATAAAGTATTTTGTATTTAATTTTTGATTTATAATAATTCATCACTCTTTTCATTATTTATCTTATTTAATAATTAATGAGCTTATTACAATTGTAATTAGTATTAATTTTATAATGATGTTATTTATACTTATATTGTTTATTCTACTTTTTATCTTTCTGCTTTAGAATTTAATTTAGAATTCAAATTCTCAATCTCTTGTTTAAAATGTTATTCATCTTCATTTAATCTTAATGATATATTAGAAGATAGGTTTTTAACTAAATGTTCACTTTATTTAGTCTTTTATTCAAAATTGTCTTACAATTCCTTAATCTGTTCATTTAAATTATTCTACAAATTTGAAACTTTCCTATCAATTTCCAACATAAATTATTAAGTGTAATCATTCTAAGTAATATTCAAATCAATATTATTTAATTTGTGTCGTAAATCTTCCTAAAATTTCTTAAACTCCACATTAAATCTCTCTTACAATTATTAATATTAATGAACTTTCTCTGATAATTGAGTTTGCAATTATTAAATTTGTTCATTCTATTGTTTAATAATTATCTATTGATTTGTGTCATCCTAAAATGCAAAATTCAATTGCGCTTAAGATTAAACTTTATTCAGTTCAGATGCTTTGTTCTGGAGTTCAGTTTTAAGAGGTACACTCTATTACTATTATTATTAATGATAATAAACAACAGTCTCTTAAAGTTATTATCTAATTGGGGGGTTTGAACCTCTAAATTGCCATAAAGTCAAGTAAATTACCTTTGTTGATGATATTGAACATATTGTAAAGGTGGATGAGGTAATTTTTGTTCTTAAGATACACATCTCATAATTTATCTTGGTTCCAAACTTTACTAAGTGGATGAATGTCTTTATTGGCGTTATTCGATAGGTGGTTAATATACCACATTACCAAATGCTCTTACAGGTATCCTAGAGAGCTTCATATGTAATTTTATTCTAACGATTAAAAATAATTAAATGAAATTCGCTGAATTCTTATTAAAAAATATTGTTCCAGAATGGGCCTTAATGTATTTGAACTACAAGGCCTTAAAAGCCTATTTATCAACTTCAGGAGCTTTCAAAGACTTTTTACTATATGCCAAAAAAACAAAGAGCACTTAGGAGTATAAGGAATTAAAGAAAATCGTTATGGAAAAGACATATATCATATCAAAAATAATGGTAGATTAGAAAGAATTCAATAAAAAGTTCAATTAAGAGTTGTCTAAAATAAGATCCTTTGTGAATGCCAAATATAATGATTTAAAAGGTAAGACTTATAAACTATAATTATAACTATTGTCTTTGAATAGATAAGACAGATTACTCGATAAGAGCAAAAAGAGGTCATTAATATCAAGTAATTCTTTGGTAGCAGATGAACTAACTGAGTAATTAACTAGTTTGTAAATAAAGGTCAGAGAATCAGACTTCAATTAGAAATGTATAAAATTAAAAGAATTATGTTTTTAATTATATAACGAAGGGGTAAATTTCGAAAAGTATTTAATTACCAATCAAGAAGCTGTGCGTAAACTCTTAAAGAAATAAAATAAAAAATATATTAATATAAATTTAGAACAAATAACTATGGATGAATCTAAGTAATTAATTTAAGATATTAATTTTGACCTAATACAAAATAAAGTCAAATAATTATTATTTCAAGTAGAGAAATACCTTTTCAAACACTTCTATCAAACTAAATAATAACAATGTAAGAATTAACTTCGTAAATATAAATTTTAAAATGATAACAAGAATAAAGCTTTGTTTTAATTTGGTCTATTCACTGGCTTTTCATTGATGTTAATCTCTATCATCATATTTTTAACAACTCAAAAATAGTTAAACATTGTAAATCATACTCATTTATATGAATAATTCACTATTTACAGAGGAGCCTTATTATTTATCCTATATTATTGGTCTTTAACCATTGTTATTCACTTATGGAATATATCCAAGATTAATTATAAATTATATTTCTGCTTCAATTATCACTTCTCAACAATCAATGAATAATTAATAAGAGTTATGACTTTGACCTCAATATTTTTATTAGTTAGTCTTTTTTATATATGTGATATTTCTAAATTAGGCATTATATTTTCAAATCTTAAAGGAGAAGAATATTTCCCATTAATAATATGGGCTTCTCTTTTGGTAACAGTTGCATTTCCTTCAAAATATTTAATTAATGGAGAAGGTAGATTGTGGCTTTATCGTCATTTATGGCAATCATTAAATTTAAAACATATAGAATAAAGACATTTTTTTATAATCAGCCAATTCACTTCATTAGTTATCCCATTTACTGATCTAACATATACAGTGTGTGAATATTCAAAAGGAGTATTTTATTGATTAATTATATAGGTCAACAATCAAGAAAAGAATTATAGTAATTAATATGATGAATGCACTTCTATTTCTAGATATTTTAATTTAGTTTTAGTATTAATCCCCTATTTCATTCTAATTATTTAAATCATATTTATGACTAAAAAATAGATTAATCCTAATCTTTTTGTTATAAAATTCATAAGAAAAATATTTTCTATTGCTTTAATTATTTTTGCCACATTATCTTATGAGGAATTTAGCTTTTTTTATTATTGGTTGGGACTGGCAATTTTTATTGCATGTTTAAATATAATATCTTGTATTAAGAAATGGAGTTATTTGGATGTTAAAGAAAAGAGAAAAAAGAAATAATTTCTCTCTTATAAATTAAAATTATTAATAATATACTTACCTTTTGGAATACTTCAACCATTATCAATATCTTCTTCAATATTTGGATGTTTCGATTAAACTGAATAACACAATCTCCTCATTTTATAAATTGGTATTGTTGAATTAATTAGAAGTAATTATTACAAAGTAATTATTTATTTAGGAATTATAATTAATTATTACACTGTTGATGCTGAACATTTTAGAAATAAACAGAAATATTAATCTGTAGGTGAATATGAGTTTCCATTTGAGGAATTTTGTACCAAGATACAAGAAGAATAGCTATTGTAAGAGAATCATAAATTCTACTTAGATCATATGAATCTGATGATAGTGACAATGATTAGTAAGAATTTAGAGGAATGGACAAATAATAGAATACTGGAATTGAAGTTATCATTACACAGTTGGAACTGGAAAACTAAAGTAGAAAAGATTTTGTACTTTTAGACCAGGGTTAATCTTCATATAAATAACTTAATAAATCCGAAAATTTTAAATAGTAATAAGTTAAACAATTAAAAATATCCGACTTGGTAACTAAGGAATCAGAAAAACCATTGGGGGAGAGCTTTTTAAATTATGATATCAATAATTTTATGGTAGATGATTTGAAAACTATAAGCAATTGTAAATAAATATCAGAGAGTGACTTATAAAGTTTACATATCACTAATAAGAATTTTAAGGTGGAAATAAATAAAATGTATGAAGAGTTTGATATCAAAATAAAATGATGAATAAGTATGAATTAAATTTTTATTATAAAAAAAATCAAATTATAATTAACGTTTATAAAATGAGTTAACGAGATTTGAGTAATTTGATTACAATCAATCCGAATGATCCCTAACAATATTAAGACTTGCTGGCTTATTATAGATCTAAATTAGGAGAATTTGAGAAGGAAAGATTTGAATGGTTAACAAAATTAGAGGAAATTAAAATTTAATATGAGGATAAACATTAATAAGAATGGGAATTACTAAAGAGAAAATAAGAGATAAAGGAGTTATAATAAACTGTAGGAGAGGCAAAAGTATATATAAAAATGGAAGAAATTAGTTAATGTTATTTGAAGAGAGACAAGCTAGATTGAGGTTGTAAAAGGAGAATGATGCACTTAAAGTGAGAGAATTGGAAGATAAAAAGAAGATTGCTGAATTAATGGCTATGATTGAACCTATTGAAGAATAAGTAGTATTATCAAAAGATTTAAGACCTGAAGTAACTACAAAATATACAGGTGATACATTGGCTGTAAGAGAGAAATAAGGAAAGTATATACAATTAATTAAATTATTTAGTGTTAAGATGCATAATATCAATTAAGGAAGAAGTATATTAAAAACAGTGTATATGCCAAATGAATAGTTGAATGCTTATTAATTGGAGAATGAAAATTTGAAAAAATAAGTTGATAATGCAGAAACTATGTTGACTCAATAATTTGCAGCTTTGAGAGAGGAATTGAGAGCAAAAGAAGTTGAAACTAATTTAAGAATAAAAGAAGATTAATAAAAATTAGATTAATTGGTTTAAAAAATATAAAAAATAGAGAAATAAAATGTTGAACTTGTTAAAGGTAAATCTTTTATATATAGATTATAGATTGTTATGCATAAAAGTAGAAATTTTAGAATAAGGAAAAATAAATGTAAGAAGATTTGGAAGTTTCAAAGTTGAAAAATAAAAAATTGAAAATGGAATTAGATTAAATTTAAAAGAAATACAATGTTGAAAATAAAACAGCTTTAGAATTGCTTGAGAAAAAGTCTGATGAATATAATAAAAAATTTAGAGGTTAAATCAAATCAAAAGATGAACAATTATCAATTATTAAAGAATAATATGAATAAGTTTAGAATATTTATATTAACAAAATTTAATAATTGGAGGAGAATCTATCCAAGTTAATTGAAAAGTATTATTTAATTATAATTAGATATTAATAATTGGAAAAGAGAAGATCCTTAGAAGTTGAAGGATTTAAGAATGATATCAAAATTTTGAGTAAGAAAGTAAAGGATTGTGAGAAATCACAAGTGGAAAAACAAAATGAAAATAAATCTCCTGAAGATTTAACTAAATATTAAGAAGAAGCATAATAACTTAAATAATAAATAGCTAAAGAGACAGGAATTATATATTCTTCTGGAAAGAAAAATACTAATAATTAATAATAAACTATTAAGGTTAAAGGTAATTAATCAAGAGGAGCATCAAAAACAATGAAATAAACTAATAAATAAAGTAAGAAAGGATTTAATAATTAAAGTAAAACTTTATATTTATGTTTGTAGATTAAAATGATTAGAAAGTAGATGATGATGTATCTGAATCTGTTCCAATGCATGAATTAGAAGATCTTTAACGATAATTGGATGAATTATAATATCAAATGGATGCAGCAAAGAAATAATGAAAATATTATATCAATTTTATATATACTATTTACAGTTAATCATAAACATACTTATAATTATAAAAAATTAATTTTGTTAATACGTTGGATGTAAATACATACTTCATCTGCTCATACCATAAGTAAATGTGAATCGTTTAAGCATTTATCTCCATAAGCTTAAGAAGCTCTGTTAAGTTTAAAAAGGATAAAGAACTTTGGATGTGAATAGACAAATGATCTAGTTGAAGTTAAAGTAAAAACTACTAGTAATCATGATAATCTATCTGAATCTATTGTAGATTAAGTTATAAAACATTCTCCATAAAATGAATTTATGGGACCATAAAATTTCTCATTTATTTAGAAGTATACGATTGATATTAAGAAGTTCCAAATAATAATTGGCATTTAAGAATTCGATAGTTTTAGATGATCCAACTCCTGATTTTTCAGAGGCACTATCAAGTGAAAGAAAACAAATAGGCGAAACTGTGTAAAATCAACAATTCTTTTAAAATAAGTTAAAATTAATTTAAAACTTATAAATTAAGCAATCTTAGGATCGAACCCAAGAAAATAAAGGTTTTATTAGAAAATCTACACATGAAAAAGAGAACATGATTAATCATAATTTTAAAAAGAATTACTAATTAAATAGATTAAGTGATTTAATATCAAAAGAAATTAAAAAAAATACTTTAACATAATCTTCAAATAATATTCGTAAATATTCATATACGAGTTTAAATACTCATCATTCATCATCAATAAAATGCAATTTATAAACCTAATAAGATTATCTTTATAAGAAAGGAATATTCTAACAAGAAAAATTAAAGACTTTTATTGAATAAGGGTAAATAGTAAACGATATAAATGAAATGAAAGAATGTACATTCAATCCAAAAATCAATCAGAAATCTAAGATTATCAATCCAAGTACTTTTTTTGAAAGATAAAATTCTTGGATGAGAAAAAAGATAGACAAAATATCATAATAAGTTGAAATTTAAAAAGATAAAGTAATTAGAGAAGTAAATATATTAATTTAATTTTAGTGCACATTCAGTCCTTAATTGAAAGATATCAGTAATAATAGAATCAATAGTTGTGATATCTATTATAGAAATTAGTAATGTCAAAATAAATAGAATAAAAATAAATAACTTTTTAGAAATTCAATGATTGATCTAAACAAAAATGATTTATAAAATAGCTCTAGTAAATTACAAATATAAAGATCAAATTCTATATAAATCATTAATCAATAAACTGATATGAAACCACAACTTGAAATTCAAATCAAATTTGAAGCCCAAAAAAATATTAAATGTTAGACTCCTACATATTAAATTACAGAAACAACTACAACTCCTAATTCATAATGTGGATATTTGGATCTTGGAAAAAGAAAAAATAGTATTGAATAGATTGAATAAAAATACAAAATACTTTAAGATTTAATTCAAAATGTAACAAAAAATACAACCAAAAAAAAAAAATGAATATTATATTTCTACTTTCTTAAACAAATTTTATTAATTAATTAAAGTAAAGAAAATCAAAATTCCCATTATTCTTCTTTCTTTTGTTATGGAGAAGCAGAATACGAAAATCCTTAATATGGACTATACATTTGTTCTTCAGCGGATAATGAATTAGTTTAAGAGAATATAGGTTCTTTGAGAAAACACTAAATTATAAAAAGAAATTAAAATTACATCATCAAAATATTAAACATCATCATCGCTATTTAATAAAGGTAAAAATACAGGAGGCATTTATTTTTTTAATATCATATCCCAATCAACATTTTTAAACCAAGGATGTTTTTTAACCTATATTTATTATATATATATATTTACCTCATTAGCTGAACTAATTCTATTATTTGGATCTTTTTACAATAATTTTGATAATAAATCTTTCATTTAAGATGACACACTAATTTTTTTGTAATTTATTTCATGATGAAGAATTTAATTGAATAATTCTTCCTTAGTTTCTCCAAAAAATGCCGGTTAACCAATAACCATTTCATAAATTAATGTTCCAAATGTCCACCAATCTGCTGCTTTACCATGATTACCTGCTAATAATTCTGGAGCCAAATATTCAGCTGTTCCACATTTTGAATGTGCACCAAAATTTCCTTAAATTCCTTCTTTAGAGAATCCAAAATCAGTTAATTTGATATATCCTTCAGAATCAATCAACACATTCTCTGGCTTTAAACTTATTTAAAATGGTTATATATACTCTCTATAGATTATATCTTATTCATGTAAGTATTGGAAAGCTAAAACAATTTGAGATGCATAGAACTTAGCTCTATAAATATCAATATCATATTTACTGTTCTTCAGTCAATTTGTTTTTTTAAACTAATAAATTGTATAATTCTCCTCCTGGACAATATTATAAACAGAAGTATAACTTAGTTTCATTTTAGAATGCATATTCTAATTTTATAATGAATGGATGATGACAGTTTTACTAATAATATTAATTCTATTATTTATACAAGAATATTTCTTTCAGCATAGATTTACCTAACCTAATGATTTTCAATCAACTAGGTTTTTTTAATCACTTTAAGAGCATATGTTTTTTAATTATCTTTCTTTCTTACTAGTACAACTTTTCCTATAGACCCTTTTCCAATTACACTTAAAAGATGGAATTAATCAAGAGTTACTTTCTTTCTATCTTATGATAAACTAATTATTCATATAGATAGTAATACTTATGTTGTTATATTAAATACACTACATTAAGACCTATATCTTTATCTTGGTTATTTTTCATGACTATTTTTTTAATTGTTTTTTCTAAATTAAAAACGAAAATAAATAAAATAAAAAAGAACTAAATTCTAAATATATTAATTAATCATGTTCTTATGCGAGTTTTAGATTTTATAAATGAATTGAAATTAAATATTAGGTAAAAATTGATATAAATAAGGAATAATTTCAAATAGACTTTTTCTCTTCTTTTTTAATCTTCTATTATGGCTAAGTTCGTATAGGTTGCTAATTAAAATGTAAGTTTTCTTACTCTCAAGATAATAAATATCAAAATTAATCCAACGCAACTTACAAAAAAGTAAATTTAAATTAATTCTTGTATTGCATGAACTTGTTCTAAAGAATCGCTACTAGGTAATTTACTGAAAAATAATCCATAGAAACACATTTCAATTAATCCAATAATCCATTAAATATTTATACAATATAAGATTCCAAATTCTGGTAATTAATATGGGATTATAGAAAAGATTTAAGTACCTATTCCTAAACAATAACCAAATTATAAGAGAATGAGTGGCCAACCATTATTTGAAAATCCTAAGAGTGCCAATGCAATACAAATAATTGCTTGTCCTATTAAAGTAATAATCTTTTTTCTCTTAATAAAATTATAAAATATCATTTGAAGTAAAATCAGAAAGAATCCAGTTACAAAAGAGTATATCCATAAATTGTTAAATTTTGCATAACATTTAGTAAGAGGTGAATAAAGGAATGAAAAGATTAAGGTTTCTCCAGTAAATTATGTAAGCACAATTAATAAACAACATTTAAAATACTTCTTTAAATATGGTTTCGAAATCAAATATTCAGAAGTATTTTAATGTATATTATTTCTTAAGGTTTCTTATTCAAATCCAAAATAGGTTTATATGTTATCATTATGAATTTCCTAATATATCATTTTGGATCTCCTTGAATCTTTAAGAATTTATAGGTAATATTGAGGAGTTTCGATTTATAAAAATTAAAGTAGAATCATTCGAATAACACAAACAGAATTGAGTATGAGAACAATATTTAGAAAATTTTCAAAATTCATTAAATTAGGTGGGTTTTCAAGCCAAAAAGTTCCTAAACACTATCCTATAAGTAATTAAAGTGGAATTAGTTTAAAGAAAAATTGACTTTCCTTTTTTGAACTCATTTATTTAACATAAATGATTGATTATGCATAATTCATTCCATTTGCAATTCCTACAAATACTCTTAAAATCAAGTAAGTTTCAATGAGGGAATATTATTCATCAATGCGAGGGTTAGTGATAGGTTTAGAAAATGATAATAATATTAGAGTGCAATTACTTAAGAAATATATTACATCTGAAAAGAGAAAAATAAATTTACTAGATTGATTTGCTAATAATCTAATGTTTATTGTTTAAAGTAATACTTATATATTTCTGATCCTAAAACACAACCAAATATATAGATTCCATTTTATAAAATCAAAGTTTCTGTTGCTTGTTTTGAATTTGCTTATGAATAGACAAATTTATGTAAAGTATGAATAGGCATTGATTATTGGAGTGAATATTGAAAAATGGTCAAAGTTCCAATTATGGGGAATATAAATTTTTTAAGTTTTGGAATATCAAACATTTTTTATTATTATAATATTTTGATTAATAATAAAAATACTATTAATTCTATATAGTTTTCTGGATTCAAATTAGAAAATATCAATATTTGATCTATTTGACAATTCGTGATATTCTCTCTCTAGGATATTTAGGAATAATTTTTGAAAATGTTCCTGGAACATACATTGTTTTAGGTAATTTAGTAACAGAATTAGATAATGGATTTGAAGTTGGTTCAGTAAGTAAATGTTTTGGAATTTATGCTTATGATTATGATGCTTATTAAAGTTATGGTAATTTGGTAGTAATAGGTGTAATAAAAGAAGAAGGATCATGTATTAACAATTCATCATAATGATCTGAAATGATTGATATGGTTCCATTAAGTTTTTATAATATAGATGAATTAAGAGAATAAATACTTTAATCACCATTAATGGATAGAGGGACATTTTGTATATTGTTTTATTGAAATTATTAGGATAATTGAGCTTTATTATGTATTATATTCTTATTAGTAGTGAAATTAGATTGTAATGGTTGATTTGTAATAATTGAATACTCTTCTTTACTCATTTTAAGATGGATTTAAGATAAAGTTTTCTATAATTCTTTTGGGTCTTTAATTTAAACTAAAGAATGTTGACGATCATTTCTCTTTTCATTCTTACCTTCTATAAATGCTACTCCTTTTTATAATTAGATTATATCAATTTAAGATGAGCTAAAACGATTAGATAAAGTTGAAGAGTTACATTATTCAATAGTTTTCTTTTTGCGATTATTAATTGATTCTAATTATTATTTATGATGAGGAAATAGATCTTTGACTTCTAATAGCACTCTCTTTTCTTGGATATCTTAATAAGTCCTGGGATATCGTTCTACATCTGGTGGCTTCTAAACTATCAATCTACCCTCAAAATCGTAAGTATATTTGGCTACGTAAGTTGATTAATACATTTAGAATCAACATTCAATCTTTTAAGTTGTCTATTCATCTCTTGGTACTCCTGTTTTTTTATTAGATCTTGCATTTGCATTTATTGCAAATTAAATAATTATCTCGTCTTTGCCTAACGCATAGATTCAATCTCTGTATCAAAATCAACGTCTTCATCCAAATCTCCCATTTTAACTGGCTATGTATCAAATCTTTGATTATCCCCCTTTGTAATTTCAATACTTTAAAATTTAGATTCTCTTCTAAAAGATCGATTTTCAATCAAAGTTCTTTTAGGACTCTATACATAACCAATCATTCTTCTCCAATGTTCTATCGGACATGGTTTAGGTTCAATCTCATCTTAATTAGAATCAATATAATTCATATCTTCTGTTATATCTATTATGATCATATTAGTGTATTGTTCAATCCATTTACATCCAAATGGAATCAATTAATTCATTACATAGTTCTCTTTTATAATATCACTTGCCTTCTAAATAATCTATCTACAGATGAATCTACTCACAATAACACTTTCTGATAACATAATTCCTAATTGATCATCTTCATAATTTTATTATAACAATTCCAAATTTGGAAAATCTTAAATAAACATAAATGATACCATGTATACTCAATTATGACAACAAACGTTTTGGTGAACCTGCTTAACTGGAAATTGCAACACTTCTTCTTTTCATTTAGAATTAATAAATCAATTAAAATCAAAAAATAATCTCACTATCATCATGAATTTTAGCACTCTATCCTTCAAAATATGCATATTTTCTTAATTCTTTTGAAACCCAATAAGGACAATCTGGAATCATTATACCTAATAGGTATTTTATTAATAATAAAATATGTTCAATTGCAGCCAACACTAACACTTATATTAATGGATTGCTATCACCTATCAATCCTTCAAATTCAGCCTTATTCACTATACCTATAACAAGACAATTCATAAATGTAGAACAATAATTCATTAGTTCAAAAATCGATAACCAAATGCCAATGGAGTCAGCAGCTTATGCTCTCTTTAGTATTTAAAAATCTTACTTCTCGTTTTAGAACTCTCTAATAATTTGTAATCGAAAATTGCAAATTGATAAATTAATTCAACAGAAAAAATAAAGGAGCAGCAGCAAATGCAGGTGAAAACATTGTTGTATATCCAAATTAAATAGCAATATTTGTATATTCCTCATATAATTCTTTCTATGGCTATTTACTATTACTATCTTCCATCAACTTCATAAATTCAATCTACTAACCTTATTTCAATTTCTCCTTAACATACTACATATCACAAATCTTAAATTATTCCTTAAACACTTTAAATGTTTCAAATTGATCCTTAAGACCCCACTTTAAATATTTATATAATAAATAAGGTAGACAATTACTTTATAAATTAGAAATCAAACCTCTTGTAATAATAATACTAGCTACTGATAATGTTAATTATGTCTAATCTGTTTTAAATAAAACAGCATAAACTACTGAAATATAGGATATCAAAAATTCAAATAAAAATACTTTTAAAACATAAGAATGCTACATTTCAGAATTAAATCTATGATTCTCCCAATTTACCACAAATTTACAAAGTCTTTTATATAAATCACATAAAACAGTCATACTAACTCCATTCAATGAATTTATAATTATAGGCATATATACACTTTAAGGATCCTAGTCTCCCTACCATTAATTAAATGCCAAAAAACTCACCAAAATAATAGAAAACCCTAATAATATTATAGGAAACTCAGCAATCAATCGTCGTTTAAATGTTGTAAATGAATCATACACTTCAACTTTGTTTTTACATGGTTCAACTGTATAAAGTCCTGTATACATAACTCTCTGTGGTTCTTATTGTTTAAATTTATGCATATCCCAAATATATTTGAGTTCAGATTCTCTGTTCTTCCATTTCTCCATAAATAATGTAGCCCAAAGAGACATAAACAAAGCATAAGATGGTAAAATAGAAGCACTTTTATATTTTTTATATCTTACTGTATTTAATCAACAATCAACTAATATAATTATATTGCAGATCCAACCAAAGCTGGTATTATTAACCATCCAACTATTTAAACATTAAAAGCTATATACCAAGCAATAACAGGACCATAATATGATGCTATTGAATTCAAGGGTCTCAATGCAATCTAATGTGTCTTTATTCTAATTGTATCTCTAATACAATTATATTAAAGATCTTTCCACATTTCACTAACCTTTTATGATTTAGAACTATCTTCTAAAGGAAAATGTGAAATCACTAAACCTTCTAAAACAAACTTATCTAAATCAAATTCTTCATTTAAAACATTTATAATAAGTTATTAAATTTGCAATGGTTTTGGAAATTCAAAATGTCCATAATCTCCATATTTAAATTTTGTCAAATGCTATATCAATTAAATTGAATATTACCTTCTTTGTAAAATGATAACATTCAATCTAATAGATATCTGCTAACTTATAAATTGTATCTGCAGACAACTTGATTACATAATAATGATGCTTAACACAATGTTCTTTACCATTTATCATATACTTATAATTAGGAGTATTTATTATTAAAAATTCAAATTCCATATTTCTTTAATAAAATGATTGTCTGATATTCTATAATTACAATAATACAATATCTTAACATATATCTTAATTCCCAGAAGTTTAAATTACATACATATATCCCATTAAATTAAAACTCTATTCCTTCCCTTTAAGATAGTGATTTTCATAGTATTTTACCATTTTTTCATCAAATGTCAATTCTATTGGCATTAAACATCGATGATTCAAAACATCCATAGAAACACCATGTTCTACTAAAATTTTCATACATTTAAAATTATTAATCTCTATTGCTAAATGTAATGCATTAGAAGGATTCTAATCTGTCATCTTATTAAAAGCTTCAACCTATAGAAAGTTAATATTCAAAATTTTACCTTGTTAAATATATCTTTTTTAATATAAGTCTTAGAGAATTATCCTACTGTAATTGATCTATGCAATTTTAATAGGTCTTTTAATTCCTAATATTCATATTCACTTTCTAAAATTTATTTGAGTATTTCATATTTTCCTTTATTAGCTGCAATATGAAGACAATTGAATCCTTAATATTAAATTAAAAATGGATTGCATTTCTGTTTCAAGAAATAACTAAAAAATTCTGTTGATTCAATTCTAGCTGACCAAAATTACAATCTACATTCAAATAATTATTTCCTTGTTTAACTTTTTGTATAATGGTAGATAGTATAGGTCTCATTAAATGTAGTGCTTTTCCTTGTTATCAACTTTTATCCAGGTCTTTTCAATGAAGGTCTCACAGATTTAACTCTTTAAATATCTTTCATTGAAGGTCTAAAATCATTCATTGATGGTCTAAAATCATCTTATGATATTTAGATTTCTTAAGATAATTGTCTACCAAATTAAGATGGAGCTTATGATTATATATATTGTGAAACCATGCATTTAGATTATTCAGATCTAGATGGTATATTATTAGATTTAAATAGTCTACCAAATTCATCATCTTATTATAAAAATACTCTATATTGATTTCTATCACTTTCTATATCATTTTTAGAAACAATTTGATTTTCAATATTTTCTGTAATATTATAATGAGGATCTGAAAAAATTGTGTTTGTAGGTTAAATTATTTTCACCGAAGGAATCTTCTCTGCTTCTGGCTCATGAAAATCTTATTAAGAATCTTCAAATGGAAGTTCATTCTACACATACTTATTAGGTAATTTCTTCATTCTCTCTTAAATAGATTTGAATTATTAACTAATCCTAGAACTGATTGAATCTCTCTTTTATTAAGTTGTACAATTTTATTATATCTTTGACATTAATGTCATGGCTGTTTATCCACATTGCAGATGTTAATTAAATTTTTCTTAATCTATACTTTCTAATTCATTTGCTGGCTCTTTCAATTAAGGTTGATATTGATCATTAATCATAACTGGATTTTCCAAATTATTTGATTTGTAAGAGAAAGATCCAACTGCAATAGTTCTCTAAGTGTTTAAGTTCCTAATAGTCTTGAATTAATGACCATCATTATTAAAAGCATATTCTTAAACAGTCTTTACAAATATTGCCTTGTACTTTTTCCTATAATAATATTCAATAACAATTACTAATATTCTTCAGGTCTGTTTTCCAGAAATAAGTAATCTATTGGATACATTTCAAATTAATCTAATTAATATTGTAGATCTGAGAAATTAGATAAGAGAAAATCAATTAATTCTAGGTTGCCATAATAATATGCCCAATGTAATGGATTGGCTCTTTTATATTTGTTCTCTGTAGGCAATTTTGCTTTGTGATCAAGAAGTAACTTAATCAACCTAAACTAAACTTAAGAATTATATTCCTTCATAAAACTTTAAATAGAAATAATATCACTTACCCTTTTATGCTAGCCAACTCTATAGCAGTGTAATGATGTAGATCAACTTGATTGAGATCAATAAATTATGAATACTATTAAAGCCATTTTTCTAGTAATGCAAATTAACCCAAATAAGAAGCCCAATGTATTACATTTCGTTTTTCTTTGTCAATCATTTTGAAAAACTAATTCAATCCATTCTTATTTGATTGAAGACTTGATTCAAAAAATGTACTCAGGGTTTCTGCATTACCATCTTTAACCCATTCCAAAATTTGAGTCTATGTAATTTTATACATAATGTTTAAATTAAATAATTTGAGAGCATTTTTATATACATTTTTCTTAAGCAAATTTCAGATAAATTACAGAATCATTATAATATTAAAATAATGAAAGAGGGTATTGCTATAATTTAAGAATATTCTTTATTAGTATATATATATATAAAATATCTTTAATTGATGTCATGATAAATTTGATTGTAGTTCTAATTTTTCAAAATTTAATATGTTATTTTAGATCCTTAACAAACTATTGAAGTTCAGCAAAATTATTATTTTATTAGATGATATCCAAATAATATACATCTATCTATTCTATTCTTTTCAATCTCACTTCAATTAATGAATCATTTTTTAATTTTAAAGTGATTGAATAATTCTCATATATTATTATTGGAAAATGTAATTTCAAATAATTGTGAATGATGTCAATAAATAAATGAGGATGTTTCTTGGTTACGAAAGATAAATGATAGGGACCAGTATGTTATTCAATTCCTCTAATATTTATAGGTTATCTAGGTGAATTCCTTAAACTATTTAAACCAGAAGTAAATCTTTAAAGAATATTTTAAGTTGACTAAGATTCATCAATTTTTAAATTAGATTAAAATTTAGTTTTTTCCAAATCACTAATATTTCTAGTATGAGAATAAAAATGTTTTGTAGGAGTTTTAAAAGGAGTTGCACTTGAAAGTAGTTTTTAATTTCTGCCTTCATGCATACTTTAGACAACTTTTTAGAATTATGTTTATTTCATTAAAGTTGAATATTATCCTGAAGGTTATTTTTTATGTTTATTATAAAATGCATAATTATTTTATTATTTAATAAAGATATTTTATTTATTAGTATTTGTATTTGTATTATGGGTACTTTTAGGATTTTAATTATTAGTAGATTCATGTAATGATTTAGAAGGTGTTTATCTCATTTTAATTTTATCATAAACCTATTTATATGTACAATTTAATAATTTAGATGTAGTTGATTTGGTATTTGGAGACTTTGTAGGTGGAGATTTAGCTACTGGTGATTTAGCATTCCTTGGGGAATATTTAGGCAAGTTTGGTATTTCTTCATTATAAGGACTGTTTGGTAGAAATTAACAAGGTATAGTAATACATCTGGTCTTGAATGCTGACATAGGAGGATTCTAATGATATCGAAATATTAGACATCTCTTTTCCATAATTGCCACCATTTATGTTTTTTTATTTGTTAAATTGAATATCTTTTTTATGGATTAACTACTAAAATTCTCTTTATAAGATCTTTGGCATCAATTGAAATATGTTTTGGGAAAGTGAACTCGGCATTAATGATCTTCTAATACAAATTCTATGTATTTAGATCATCAAATGGTAAATAACCACATATCATGGCAAATAAAATAATCCCACAACTCCATATATCTGTCATTTATCCATTGTAAGGTTCTCCTTGTATCATTTCTGGTGCTGCATAACAAGGACTACCACAACAAGTCTTAAGCATATCTTTTTAAAGGTTGCTTAAACCAAAATCAGCAATTAGAATGTCTCTATCACTAGTTAACAATAAGTTCTCAGGTTTCAAATCTCTATGAATAACCTTTTAACTATGCATATATTCTAATCCTGAAATGATCTGATGAAAGAATTTACATGCTTCATATTCTGTTACTCTACTCATTTAAAATGAATAATCTTACTATTTAACTCTGTCAATATAATCAAATAGTTCTCCTCCATTTGCATATTCCATAAATAAATAGATATGGTTTTCTGTCTCGATTACCTATAGATTACTCTATGCTAAAAATTAACCTCATAAAGTTTCACGATTTATGGATGGTGAAGTAGCTTCAATATTTGAATCTCTCTTTTCACTCTCTCTACATCTCCTTCTTAGTTAATATGTTTCTTTTCTAGAACCTTTACTGCTGCTTCATGACCTATCACTTGATTGATTGCTTAACAAACCTTGCTAAATGTGCCTTGTCCAATAGTCTTCCCTATTACAAAATATTTATGGTTCCACTACCTATTAAATAATTCCCGATCTCAGTCATACCAATATATGATTGCTAAAAATATTTGCTATATATTTATATATTATGAATTAAATATAAAGTGATGTTATGCATTAAATATTCTAATAGGCAGATTTCCAATAAGATATCTAATACTCCAAACAAGACTTCTTAGAATACATGAATTCTTTGGTACAAAAAAACATAATAACTAATAGATAAATTATTAATTCCCCTTTGAATTAATTGAATCCATCCATCAAGATTATTCTACTCATAACAATCTACTTACAATAGATGAGTTTATTAACATTATTCTTTAAGAATTTAATTCTTAACTCTAAATCAAATAAGATGCAATAAATCAGATTTAAACATACAAAAATGAATATAAATAACTATTAGAGGAATTGAAATTAGCAAAAAAGGAAGAAAATTTAAATGAACATAACATTGATGTAGATAGCACACTATTTATTACAGTTTGTTCAGCAGAATGCTTAAAACCATCATAATATTTTGTTATCATTACACTTCTTAATGAAGAATAAAATACTTAACAATCATAGATCACAAACCATCCAATATGGTAAGAAGAATTCAAAATGTAAAACATTCCAAAACTATTTAGAATAGTCATGTAACATCACCATATAATTAAATTATTATTGAATTATTCAATTCAACTTAAATCTTAATTGGCTAATTGAAGTTACCATTATATCAATTCAAAGATTAATAGAGTTCTAATTAAGACTATCTATTAGAAGATGAGCATGGAGTATTAATAAACACTAAATTAAAACTCAATTTAACTATTTGGTGGATTCATAGCAAAGTTGCTTTGTTAGAAGATTAAATTAGTTTTATAGATGAGTATAAAAAAGAAATTAAAGAATAACAAGATATAATTGAAAAAAGCAGTCATTTTATTAATAGTTGTGTTTTAGTATTCAATGAATCAAGAATTGCCAAATTACATCAACATCCTTATGAAGTTAATTAAGAACCTAATTTTAATGAAGAATCAGAATGGACAAATAAATTTTAGAATAAAATGTGTTAGATTGCAAAGTAATTTATAAGTATAAACACCCTATAATTATGTTATAGATAAACACTCAGACAGTCTTGAAGAATGGTAATAGATTGTTTTAATAATTAATGGATTTGTGATTATTTTTACTCTAGTCTTAATTTCTATGTCTAGACCATGCTTTTAATAATTAACAATATCCTTGTTAGTTGGAATGTTAATCATGACTTATGATTCTGATCATATTAAAACATCAAAGATATTACCTTATATCTCCTTGATTTTATTCATCTAATCCATTTTTGATGTTTTTTGGTTGATTGTTAATTATGTATAATTTATATAATAGATACTAGAGAGTTTGGTGGAACAGTACATTGATTTTTGAATAGCAATTGTTTGGTGGTAATGTTATGAATTACATTTCCTATTATTGTACCATAATTATTTTACCAATCAATTTAGTTTTGTCTGCATGTTCATTCAACTTATCATTAAAGTATTTAGGTTTAAATAATATTGAATTATGATTATATTAAAATATTATG